>VXAD01005103.1:952264-983614 GCA_013399195.1 Dicrurus megarhynchus | reverse complement strand
GGCCGCGGAGCCCGTGCGGGGCCGATCCCGCCGGCCCGGCTGCGCGGGTGCCCCCCTCCCGGCGGCGGCCCCGGCCCTGCGGGATCCCACACACCTGCTGCACGCAGGCCGCCCGCCCGGCCGGTGTTCAGGCGATGGGACAGGCAGGGAGTTGGATTTTAGGACTTTTTGTAGAAACGGGCCTCAGGTTTGTCCCTGCGCCCGGCCTGAAGAATTTTTTTACGTTGAAGAGGGGTTACTGGAGCTGCTTGAAGATGAGTCAATCTGGAGTTGACCAAAGAAGCACAGTTAACCTTTCAAGCTGGTTAAATCCACAGAGCTGGGAAATAGCGATGGCTCAGCCCCTCTGCCACCCCAAGCCGCGACATCGGGGGCCAGGGATGTGTGATGCTGGGACTGCCCCAGCTGAAATGGGGCGCCATCCCGGGGAAATGCCAAGCCGAACGGGAGCAGGACATTCCCGGCATCTTTCTCTGCTCAATACAGGAGGGGAAAAGAGACGTTTGATAAATTCTGCCGATTTTTGTCGATATAAGAGAGATTGGGATGATAATCTCATCTATAAACTACCCCGAACCTAAGAGGAATAAAATGCATAAACAAAGCTGTGACCATGAGTTCGCTTGGACAGGGGGCACTGGGAATGAATGCACCCTGCCCTCCAAGTCCCTGTATTCAGGGATGGTTCCTTCAGGCACGGACCTGTCACGCGTTGTTCACAGGGTGGCTGCTCCTCTGAGGAAATGGCACTGGTGTGGGAGGGGTGAGCAGCTTTCCCTCCACCAGAAGAAGGGGAAGTCTCCGCATCCAAACGAGAAGGATTCCCTTAAACGGAGCTCACCTGTGCCCTCTGTGATCCCGGGATTTGTTTCGAGGCCGAACCGAGGAATTGATTTCTGACATGTCTGAGACAGCGCCTTTCCAGGTGCCTGAGGAGGCGTTCAGAGTGTGTAATCGTTCTGGCGCCTGTTGTTTAGGGGAGCACGGGGAGGCACCCGGCACCATACCTAGTGCCAGCATCCTCTCCTCTCTCCCTCTCTTCCTGTCTCCTCTCCCTCTCCCTCCTCTCCTCTCTCCCTCCTCTCCTCTCTCTCCTCTCCGGCGGGCGGCTGTTGCCACCCAGCGGCCGCCGCTCGCCCCGGGCTCGGGGCTCGGCCGCGACAGCCGGGACCCCGCTCCGTCCCTGCGGGAGCGAAGAGCCCGCTCGCCTCATTCCCCGCCCGGGAAACTGAGGGAGCGAGGCGGTGCCCTCTCATCTGTCTTGTGTGCGCTCCCGCCTGCCGATGTGTGAAACGGGGCTGGCTGTGGCTGGTTGAGTTCTCGGGGGTTAAGAGGGACAGAGATTGCAAGACAGCAAGTGAAATGAGTTCAGGTAATATTGATGATGCTCTGTGCAGTCATGGACTAAGGGCTGTACCTCACCAGGGCGTGCATGTAACTCACAGCATGGTTTAATGCTGGACCACAAGCTCATCTCATCTCCATCCATATGAAAATATCCCAAAATTAAGGTGCTTGCAATGAGCTGAGGGATGGCTTCTGATGGCAGAAATGCAGACAAGGGATCTGTCAACCAAGTAACATCATCACCTTTATATTTTCACCGAAAGAGAACAAAGAAAAATGGTTCTCAACACTGAAAGTAACCTGACGCTTCCATGTAACCATTTCCATGGTTTAAATGGGACAAGTGATACAGGAAATCAGAACAGCCGTAACCAACCAGGCTGCTGATTCAGTCTGTCACTGTGCTGGTGACTGAATCTAATGCAGTTGGTCCTGACACTGAAAATACATCAGACAGAGATGTTGAGTAAAACAGAAACCCTGTCTGGGTAAGTTGCACTATGATGTTCTAGCAAGATCAGTTTTAAAGCCCAGAGAGTAAATCAGTGTGGGACTGATGCAAAAGATGCATATAAAATCAATGGGCTTTTGTAAGGAGGAATTGACAATATCATTGATTATGGTATTTAAAAGTATTTTGCGTGTAGAAATGCAAGTGAGGCCAACTAAATGAACAGAGTGTACTGAGGACACGTGATCAGTAAAATAAGAGTTTCATAATTCCCAACTGATTCCTGATGGAAACAGGTACAGCAAAACTTTATAAGATACTCTGTTTGAAAGAGATTTAGTAATGATGCTTTTTCCTCACCAGCTCTATGTTCAGCACTTTGCTATAGGAATGATAGCTCTCAGCTTTTTTAAAAAGTTTAATAGGAAAATAGTGGTCGTAGTTCACCAGAAAGCTTGCTAACACCAAACACAGCTGAAACTGTACCAAAAAGTATGAAAAACACAAGGGAAAATCCTGGGAAGTGTTTGCTTTAAGCAAGGGCATTAGCATTGAGTCATGGGAAACAAAACCTGTGCCTTGAAGAATGACAAATTTGGACTCTGTAAAAAAGCAAAACAAAATTATGTGCATTTAAAGCCTTGTTCTTAACATAAAATGTCAAAAGCATTGCATGTGACCTGTATGGCTCTAACTGAAGGGAGAGGCATCTTAAAAGCAATTATCATGCTACCTGAATGGGTGATAAACATCTATTACAGTGTCACGAGTTTGCATCACAGTACTGCTTTTCACCTTGCTTGTTTGTCTGAGCTCAGCAGGATAAAACAACAGTTAAAAAGACATCCTAAGCAAAGGCAATATGGTTTTGGAGGCAGATGGAAGAAATGGCAAGAGAGGCTCAGGATTTATTAAGGAACATGCAATCAGTGCACAAAGGCAGCTAAGAAATCATTATGGGGCTTCTAGGTGGCAGAATAAGATGCTGACACTACTCAAGATCTGATCCTACAAGTCCTTCCACACACATTTACCTTTATGTGAGTCAGCCCACCAAAGTTAATCAGACTTGTAAGAAAAATTAGCTGCACAAAGAATTGGAACTTGATTAGGAATACAAGCAGCAGCTCACCTGCAGAAAGCTCTTTTAGAGAGCTTTCACTTAGAGAGCTCTCACAGAGAGGTGAAAGCATCACCAAGAGGCATCAGTCAGGTCTGGTGGCATGAGGGACAGATTATTTTCTTGAGATAACTTTCTTATCCATGCTCAGGCAACTGACCAGACAGGATCCCACAAAGCCTGCTCCTTCTTCAGTGGCTTCCCAGATGCCCGCTGTACAGCAGATGTATTATTAACAAATGATCCAGAAAAGTTACCTGGCTACATTAAACTTCCCGAACAACCTGAAAGTGGACACCTTTTCCCTGTACCTTTGTGTTAACATCAACAGGCTTTCAGCAGCAATCCCGGTTCCAGGTGACTTGCCCACCCTTTTATTTCCTTGGCTCACTCGCAGGCAAGTTGGAGAGAAGCAAATGATTGTTTAAAGCCCTGCCTGAGCAGGCACGAAACAAGCAGGATGTATGCTTGCACTCACAGTGAGCAAGGACATTGTCGCAGTTTTTTTCTGAAAACCTGCAGATTTTCTATTCTAGAAAAAAGTCAAAACCACCATCACCAACAACCAAAAAACCAACAACAGTAAACTAAGTTTGAGTAACCTGAAAGAAGCATTTGGAGCAATATAGGTAAATACAATTATGACCTCTAAAGAGGTCCATTGCCCTATGGTGTTGGAGCACAGCTTAAATACTAGTTTTACTGAAAGAGTCCACTAAGACTGTGCCCACAGGTGGGGAATTTGCACATATGCAAATTAGCAAGCCACTCCTCACACAGCCAATGGCTCTGTAAATGCTATTTGGTGCTGTGTCCAATGAGGCATTTGTGTGTGCCACCCACTATGGCTGTGCTTCCCTCAGTTCCAGGCAGTCACTGCTAATCCCTCCCATGCCAGCATTCATTTACTCTGTATGCCTTTGTTCCTGCAAGAGCTTTCTAACTCGCCCTGAATAAAACTAACCACCAACCACATGACCTTTCATGTTTGTTTCTGTCCGTGAGACCACAATACCCACGCATCTATGGTATCTCTGCCAAGCTGGATGAAATGCCTTGAAAGCAATAGTCTTGTAGAGACTTGCATGGATACACATAATTCTCTGCTATCAGGTGCATGCCACCATTTATTGCTCAGACTCTCTCACCTGGTTTGCTCAACATGTGGCCCAACATTGCTGCCTAGGCAGCAGCTAGCACCTGTTGTACAGAACACTTTAAAAAACAGCTTTCTGCATGTAAAAAGTATGGGAAAAGGTAGTACCCATGAAGCCTGGATGCATATTTTTAACCAGGATGGTGGCAGGCTAAGCTGAACAAACTTCCCCACTTCTTCAGAGTGCATTCCTAAAATGGGAGATTGCCTTTCATCCTGCCGGTCTTGCAAATGCTACAGGTGTGGAGTGGATCCTTTTTGGCTGGAAGCGCTTACAGAGCAGATAATGCTACTGTAAAACACTTAAAGCACACCCAACCTGCAATTATGGTTTATTTCATGGGGTTTAATTGCGCTCATCAGGAAAGGCGGCTGGATGAGATACTTGGATAATATCCTTAGGGTCCAACATAGCAAACAGCTCCTGGCTTTCAGATGCCTTTTACTGTACTCATCCCTCAGCCATCTTCATTTATGTCAGAATCCATAGGCCCCATGGTTTGGATTGGAAGGAGGCAAACCAGCTGCATCCAGCCGCGGATATCTCCTTCTCTGACATCTCTACTTCACTATGTGGCAATAGGGTCTTGCCTTCACAAGAGCTGAGCTGTCTCGCCACCTTTCGCAAGACACCAACCTGTGCTTGTGACTGAGGCAATGCCGCCCATGCCCTTTCTTTCTGCTGTGTGGAAAAGGATTGGACACCAACTTCCCAGCTGAAACTGCGAAGGAGCAAAGCAGGCAGCTTCTGCACGAAGGAACAGGAAATGGAAATAGTCTTCTAGACAAACAGGAACATCCACCTCTGATTCATAAAGTTTTATTACACCTGTTAAAATTTCTTAAAGTAAAAAGGGGGAAAGCACTTTTTTTAAGTAAGTGCTTTGAAATAAAGACCAACAGACTTCATTTTAACAACTTTCTTTGAAGCACCTGTTAGCTTTGAAAAGGCTGTTCCCCTCGGTTGCAAGTAACATACGTCATTAAAAATTTCATTTTAGACTTAATTTTATATACATTATTTACAGTTGGTAGCTTTATGGATTTAACACCTTATTTTGGTCAAGGGAGTTGATTCTTGGTGCTTGGTAGCATGACTGTTAGTCATGTATGTTTTGCTTTCGCCCCTTATGTTTATTTACATTGCTCTAGCAGCACTACTACAGAACCAACTTCAGAGTTAGAACTGGAAAGGTTTAAAATTAACATGGGGATTCCCCTCCAGGCTGAAAACAAACTTGTTTTCAACTTAAAAAAATAAAATTTCAGACTGGATTAGCAGTATTCTACCACAGAGGAGACTTAGTATTATATTCATCAAGGCTTCCCCAAACAGCAAACCTTCCCAGTCAATTCTAAGAAATGCATTTCCCACAAATTAGATGCTGCCCCACCCCCCTTCCAAAATTTAGATACGCATCTTTTGGGTTTAAAAAAAAAAAAAAAAAAAGGTATTTGCACTTTCCACTTCCTTCAGTGCAAGTTTCATCCAAAAGCTTACCAGCATTACTTCCTCCCACCACAGACCATCACCCATGGAAGATTAACGTGGTCAACCTTTCCCACCAATTTACAGCAACTTGGGTTGGAAGTAGTAAAAGAGAGGATGAGAGGTATGGCAAGACAGACACCTCATTTGAAGTCTCCCCCCAGTGACAGGGGCAAGGAAATGACTTCATGAGGTTTTTACTACCAGCTTTGACAGACAATCACACACACACCTACTCTACAGCGTGCCTGGTACTGGCTGGGCAGGAAAAAACCCAATTAAATGGAACTACAAGATAATCTTATTCCACTTACAAGGCTAAATTATGAAAAAGATTGAGGAGGAATCTAGTTTGGCCTGCTACTTGTTCTGAAGTGGAAAAATCAGGAGCTCCAGTTAAAACATGACCTTCTCCCATTTCAAAACTTAGAATGTTGGAGAATTAAGAGTAACATCAGCAACACATTTTTATGCTCTCCTCAATCCATCTTTGATTTTGTCTCTCTGATAATTTAATACAAATGTCTTTTTAAAAGACTGAGCATTTGCGATTTTGAATTTACTTTGAGACTAAGTATCTTGGCACTGTTTTTCTCTCACTATTATTCTGGGGGCAAGCTACACACTCCAGCCCTTCCTATTACAGAGCTTCAACATAATACAGTGATTTTCTATACAGCTGCGTGCTCAGCGCTGGTACAGAAAGACATCTGCCCAGACTATTACTTCCATTGTTTTCCAGTAGGAAAAATGAGCATTGCTTGGCTCCTCAGGATTCACAAGCACTTCCAGAGAGCACAAGCACTACTTACATACTGGCAGTACCTTCAGCAACAAAGGCAGGTTTTGTCAATTTATTCTCACTTTCATTATAGTTTGAGGATACTGGGTCTGCCCACAATACTCAGTCAAATTATTTACATCCCTTTTTACCTCTGCCCCAAGCTGCTAAAATGGAAGGATATGTTGCCTCCTCTGCTGTCCTAAAAATTAAAGAGACTCTCGCTGAGCTAATCTCAGGTTTAAAAAAGAAAAACCCAGACCAAAAATCCCACCATACCACGCCCTGCAAATGAATTTATCCATTGCTCTTCATCCTCTCAAAGAACTTAAAAGTTACAGGCTTTGTTGATTCTCCATTTATTTTGAGAAATATAAAATATGAAAACTAGTTTACAGTTCTGGCACAAAAAATGATGACGCAATAAGCACAAAGTTTCTTTTTACAAATAACGCTATATATCTTTACCATTTAAAAGTGCCTAGAGTTTTTCACAGCAAATAAACTTTATTCACCTATATATTTTTTCCTTATTAAAATATTAAATCTATTTAAATTGCACGTGAACAGCTTGGTGAAGTAAACTAGAAGTAAAATTATAATAAATCTGTATATAAAGCAAACAGTCATTAGAAACTATATGGAATGGAAAATACTATAAAAGCCTAAATTGAATCTTAAAGACTGACCAAGAAAACAAGAGACAAGACACCAACTGATATGGCACAACTGATTAAATTATTGACAATTAGACAATAAGTAGAAAGTAAAGGCTATTTCAAGATCTTCACAGATCTAATACACTGCTAAAACATTTTGATGCAGAGGTTTTGTAACATTTAAACTGTCAAGAGTTTTTCAACTGCTAAACATTTTTCCACAAGATTACAAGGCATCTCCTTCACTTTATATTGAACCTTAAAATGAGTACATTGGTAGATAGATAGAGAATGTGCATAAGAAAACAAAATTTACACCAAAGGTTGCTGTAGTTGACAATTTACCTTGTTTTGACAGTAAAACAGTTGAGAAGTTTATCAGTTAAAATTAACATCATTAACTTGCAACAGCAGAAACTAGAACATTGAAAGAGATTATTCTTCTTGCTTTAAAAACATACCTTGTTCCAATTTCCACAATTGCCGAGTGGTTCAACCTGCAGTTTCACTGTCAACACAACCACTTACACTATGCAAAATCAGGTCTGCAAAACTGAAGCATCTGTAGAACAGGGCCATAACTTTCACCTGGTAGTCTTATCCTTCACAGACACTTCCACTGAATTCTATCACTCATTATTGGGAGGTGAGTGGTGATCCAAGATGTCCAACCTGAAAGCTTTAGAGGCCCAGCTGCCATAGTGTTGTGTGTGCTCTGACCTTCTGGGTATTGTTTCTTAAACGCAAACCCTTTAACATTCCAAGCTGAAGATCCAAAAATTCAAGTATCCAAAGGCTTACTGGTTTGAAGTCCTGACCTTCAAGCTTGTGCTGGTCCTTTACATAAGCATTTCTTTCAAACTACAACAAAACCAATTCACCCATTATCTTTTGCAGGTGGTCAAAACAGTATTTGATTTGCATCAAAACAAGAATAGCATAGATCATAGGGCCTGAAGAAGTGTTCAAGGCCAGGCTGGGTGGAGCTTTGAGCAACCTGGTCTAGCAGAAGGTATCTCTGCCCATGGCAGTGGGGTTGGAAAGAGATGATCTTTAAGGTCTCTTCCAACCCAGACCATTCCATGATTCTATGAATAGCATTGTTATGTTGCTTTAAGAAACACAGCAATGTTGACAATGGATGTATGATAAATGCTCCTTTATGTCATTCACATTAAGCAGCACAGGAAATACATATGCACACTAGATTTCTTTGCACTGAAGCCAAGCTGTTTAAAAACGCAGGAATACACTATATTCTCAAAATTAGGATTATATTATAGGCATGCACAACTTCACGTATCTAAACAAAATCAGGAGGCAGGACCTAAAACATAGGCTTTGTGAAGAATTAAACAGTGCCTCAACATTTGCAATCTAATGAATTTTCACCACTTAAAATGAGAGCGCCAATGTGATCCTCCCGAAAAAATATGTTTATAACCAGGTATTAAAGCAAGTTTAGTCTATGTGAAGAAAATTTGAAAAGTGATCCACCTAATTCAGACAGGGAAAATAAATAGCCTCAATAAATTACATTCTAAGGTTTTCCAGTTAACCACCTATTATTTTTCATCTCAGTTTAACTGAATATCTCTTCTTAAATAGATATAGAGAATCTCTTAACAAAAGCAATCAATTTTGCCTATTTTGGTTGTTAAATATTACTTTCAAAGAAGTGAAAGTGCCCAGTTTTACACATAATTTTAGATTCAGAGTACTGAATAAAAATGGAAATATGACATTGAAAACACAGCAGTGCTAACAAATACAAAATATGCAGCTTTTGAAAAAAAAAGCAGCTCACAAGGCACTTACTATAGTGGTCCATTAAATAAACTGTACACATAGTGCACCCTTAAAACATCATTGTTATGCATCAAGCTTTTTCAGTGTTAAATGAGATTTATTAGAAACAACCACTGGGTTCTGTGTATTCTGAAGCAGTTATTGAGCAGCCTTGTTTCATATAATGTAAATGAAACAAATTAGAAGTGGGTCATATAAGGAGAGTATTTTATGCAATTTCTCATGTGAAAGCTTTTCTGTGCAGTGATAAAATGTAATGTGGAAGGCCATTCTGACACACACCTCTCCCCCCTCCTGACCCCTCTGCCCTAAAAAGCTACATTCCTGCTACTGGAAGAGCCTGGCATTTTAATTTCAATTGATTCTATCATCAACTACTGGTTTGGCTCATCATTTGCAGCTTTGAAATTAATGTGCATAACAGTAGCATTAAGCCACTTTCCTTTCCAGAGCAAAAACTGGCAGATTAAGTATCTGTAAAAATTGTACATTTTTCAATGGCTTAAAATGCTGAGTCATAACTGACACACTTGATACTGGTTTGATTTTTTTTTGTTGTTCACAACATACTTCAAGGGCCAGAAGAGCTACAGACCCGATCACATCTCCTAGCATTTCTCTGTGGGAACGGGTTCTTCATCTCCCTTTAGAAAGTATGCATATATTAAACCATACTTTTTAATTACTCCCACACTGAGAAAGCTTGGATCATACAAATGTATTTGCCATCTCCAGGTTTCCACAGTTGTATGTTGGACAGAATAAGGAAAGCTGTCATTGACAGAAGGATCTGTAGATTGGCCAAAGGAAGAGTTAACATTCTAAATCAAAAGCAGTCCCAAAACGTTAGCAAAAGGTACCAACTTGTTCAGGGGACTTCAATCTACTTCAGCCCAGTCTGTCATGGTACTTATTTCATCCATAAGCACCAAAGCGAGAAAACCTAAGTATTTGTCCAGAATTACCGCACATAGTCCACTCTCAAATTCTACTCTGCCGATCACTTACAAGCTCCCCAAATTCTTTCCAACTCAAATCACCAAAAAAAAAAATCCTCATTTACACTTTTGCATAGTTTGGCATTTTCTGGATTTGTACTTTTGTTTTTTCTTTCATAGCTTTTGAGGGGACTCCTCTGTCACACGTGCAAGTACTTCCAGTCTAAATCCTTCAGGAGCAAAACTGAGTCCCACTTAAGCAGCAAGCTGTCCAGGACTGCTTGACATTCTTCTTTCCACTCAAAGTAAAGATTACTCAGTTTTATCTGCACTTTCAGATTTTTCCCTTTGCATCATGCAGCGACGAACTATGCTGTCAAAACTTCCTAGGTAAAACAGGCCAATGATGCGAAAAATGCCCATGCAAACAACCTGGAAACAGAGAGAAACAGCTTTCAATTCATTTAGGATCCTGGACTGCAGTGTATTATTGAATCATAAAATTAAAAAAAAAAAAAAGAAGTTCTAGGCAGGCATGTTATATAATCTTCAGAAAACAAACTTACCAAACCAAGCTAACTATGTAACAGCTCAGGACTGAGTAGCAGGGAATACTCTTAGCTCACTCACCAAGTTGCTGCTTCAGCTTGAAAATACTACTGCAGTTTCCTAAACCTGAGTGCCACAGCATTAACAGCCATTTGATGAAAAAATAATCCATCTTTGCATAATGTTCTACATTCTAAAAGCATTTTAAACTATCAGAACTTATGAAAACAGATCCTTCCCGAATCCTACCTGCTGAAGACCTTCAGTAATAGAAGTGACTGGTGACATTCCACTTGTCAATATTGACAGCATGTAACCATCTGATCCAACTGAGCTGTTGAAGTTCCCTTGCTGGATGGAAGGATTAAGAAAACAAAAAGCAGTTTACTCAGTTGTGGCAAATCATGATGTGTTTTATTTCGACAGCTACTCTTGATGGACACAGGTGACTGACATTGCTAACAACAAATATTTTAATGTAAAAAAATTCAAAAATATTTGGGGCTATACAGCAACATTCTAAAAGGCATTGACTTAAAAATGGAAAAGGAAGCTAACCTCTCTTTAGAGAGATGTGTACTAAATTACTGCAGATTTTTACAACATATAAAGGCTGTAAATTTATTCTTGAGGCATGTTTACTTGTAGAGAAAATGCATGATAGTCTTCACAGCTATAAGCGTATTTCAGAAACAGAATGATACCCTCACTCTATTAGATCACCAATCACTTCTATAATTGTATGACAAATACAGCTTGCCTTTTGTTAAAATTAGGTTGCTTATCACATGAGATTTGGCAAGGGGGTGTATTTCAAATGTTAGGTAGCAGGTTCTCTCCCTCACCTAGATCAAGGATTTTTAACTGCAAGACACAGCTTGCTAAGCAATTCAGCTGGCAGAAAAGAGGGGACAGACACCAGGAAGAAACCCAAAAAACCAAACAACTTTAATAACTTAACAGAAAAATTGCTGTTCTACAGCTCTTACTCCCAGGCTCTCATTTGTTTCCATTTGACTTTATGCCAGGAAACAGACTTTCCAAAACACTGTGGGACTAAATCTATGGAATGTGGAAATGACAGGAAAAGGTGGCATTCCTGAATCAGGGTTAGGGGTGAATCTATGCAAAGTAGTAGAGGTTATTAGATCTGGTTATTTCCCAACACACACCTGAGAGTACACAGACACCTTCTTGTTTCTATTTCAGTCTCTCAGCTGATGGCTGGAGTCCATAAAGACCATGTCTGAACTAATACATGATCCAAAGTGTAGAAAGTATGGCATAGATATACCAGATGCTTAAGATGAGAGAGGAGATTAGTTTTCCTTTATCACCAGAGGAGAATACTGTGTTGAGGTAGTACTTGCTTTTAAAACATAATCAGACATAATTTTGTGCTTATGTGCTGTATTTGTGAAAATACCGTAAAGACTTCACAATTGAACACCTGCACAGATGTAAACCATGTTGAAGATTAAGAGTATTTGGAACTGCAAAGTAATTGCAGGTTTTCGGATTCAATGGGTGTGCTTTATGATCATGAAATTTCATGTTTGTTTCTATTCTGAGGTTCTTTATTAAGCATACAGGCATTCCCTAGCACAAAACATTGAAGAAACAAAATCCTCAGAAAGGCAGTACACTAAGAACAGCATTTTATGTATTTTAATCACTCATAAATCACAGACTTCAGATATTAAAAGCCAAAAAAGATCAACTGCCTTCCTTTATTGTAAAATTATTTTTATATAAACTCATCTTCAAGAAAAATAAGAGAGTACAATAAGCTTTTGAGGTTAGACAAATGGTATTTGACACATAAAAAGTCAATAGAGTTTAGTGCTTTCAAGTCAGTCACAATCCATCTTTGAGACATTGCATCATAATGATGCATCATTTTATTCTGTCTGTGTACAACTTTGGATACCTTTTACTTCTGAGAGATTGTATAAAATCATTTGTGGGCACAGTGGCAAGAGAAAAATAAAGAAAACAGCTCTTGTTCAAACTAACCTCAGAGAACTGCTTTGTGTTAATTGGTTTTGCATTTAGCTTAGCCATTATCTTCTGGTCTTAGGCAAGCATGACATGTGATCCCAGCCTCTTCAACACAGAACATGCCCAAAAACCGTAATTTACTTACTATGGCATCTTTCACTATAACTCTGGCAACTTGTTCTGCTTGGCAAACAGATGAGGTTTCAGAAATCAGCTTCGTCTCTAAGGGCTTTAATAGAAAAACACCCATTTAAGCTTGACTAACAACACGCAGGAGAGAAAAATATCAATGTCATATTTTGGGTTTGGGTCTTTTGTCACGGATGACATCACTGCTAGCACGTGGTATCATACTGTCACCCAAAACACCCATTTAAACAAAGGTATAAGCACGTTCATAAATAATAGTCCAATTTTAAAAAGGGAAATGACAACTTTTCCTCGAGTAGTACTATTTTGTATATAGTTTATTACTACTATGAAAGTGAGTCTTTTCCCCAAGTATTTTATTTTCAGTAGAAACTATCAAAATGCTGAAACTGCATTTCCTCAATACCTATAGTAGTTCATTTATAGTTTTTGCCAGAAATGAAGTAAAAGATTGGCCTGAAATATTTTAAAATCCTATAAAACAGCTTGCTTTTTTTTTCAGGCCTGCTCTAATACTGGGACTAATTTAATTCCGAGATTATTATTTTTAAAAAAGCACTTGTAGGGAAAAGTTGAGCAACTGCAGGTTTCTCATCATCAATTCGAAGTACTACAGTAATTAAATGTCACAGAAAGGGGCCTATTTCCCAATATCTGTAGAATTATGAGTTCTGATTTCATCAACCACGCTCACTGAATTTTATTTTTTTTTTAGGGGGTGTATTTTAAGGGTGGCCAGGGGACATCAGTGTTTTTGCCAGCAGAAATCACATTCCAAAACCTTTTACATGCTTTCCTACAGTGATAAGGCTTATGTCATCCCATTTCCATTTCACAGACCCTATTTATTTTTGAGCTTACAGGCCAGTATCAAACAAATCTGAATGAGATCTAGGGATATCAAACATTAATTCAAATACTCTAAATCTGGGGAAAAACCAGCAGCTGCTCAGGAGCAACAGGTAATGTTAATGACATGCTGGGAATAAGGCAGGCAGAAATCAGCCATTAAATACTTGATCTGGCTACTCAGCTGGCCAAGGCACCACTGTCATTTGTGAAGCAGCTACCTCAAAAAAAAAGCTTACTGATTAAACACAGGAAAGCTGTATCCTAGCTCCTGATGTTTTCTTTTACTATATTCAATGAGTACAGTGAAAAATAAGGAGATGCAAGGTAGAGACATATGTTCTAAGTAGTATTAAATATTAATATTAATTCAGAAGTATTAAATAAATACAACAATGAGTATCTGAAATGTCAGAGTAGTGCAATATTGCAGAGATTTAAGGTACACTATCATGCTAGGAGCAAGTCATCCAAAGAGGTCATGTAGGCTAAAACAAGGCATAATTCTCTCCTAAAAGACAAGACTTTTGACAAATAACATAAATCTCTCTGAATCTCTTTCAAAGAGAAATCTTAGATGAACAGTACATTCTGCTGGTGCCTGCTGATTCCCTGAAATAGGCTATTATGAAGGAAAAAATCCTAGAGAATATGCAAGCTATACAAGTATCTGCAGATGTCTAATTCTGGCACTTTATGCGGATGTGTGGGAGTATACATTTAATACAGAATATCTGTATCAAGAAATGATGAAGTAAGAATTGTGTTATACAATCCCTACTGATTCCTATTCAAAGGGTGAAAGACAAAATGGAATTCAAACTCAATTTCCAATTATACATGATGGTGCGTGTTGAAAAGATGATAGCCTTAGATACCAGATTTCTAGTTCACAGTATGCAAATAAAAAATGAGAGATTTTTCTCTGGTTACCTGATGCTTTAGTCTGAACAGGGGGCCTGAATGTGATTTTTAGAATTATACTTCACATGCATGGACATGGCAAATGACAAGAGGTGACTAAAGGTCAAAAATTTCACTTTTAAGGCAACCCAAATGAAAAAGCCCTGCTGCTGACACATCCTTCTGAAAAGTGATACTGTCATTCCCACTATGAATACAGTGCAAGAAAGTTTCCTTTCTACTGTAATACTAGAGAACAGCCATTACTGAACGGGGTCATTACATGCACTCATACATGATTAGGTTGCAGGCTCCACTGAAGGAACTGAGGTTTACTTCAATCTGTCACATCTATCACAGCAGCCACACATTATCAAAGATGCAAAACAGGAATATTATTTTTGGTTAATTAAGCTTTAATATCAAAACAAATAGTGATTTTACAGTTTACCATTCCACACCAATATTCTGATTGTAGGCAGGCATACTCTGCAATGGTTCAGATCTTAAAGGTAAGTAGTTCTTAAAGCCTCAGAACAAGAAACTACACAAAATTACCCTACAAGCTATATAATTCTGAGTAGTTAAAAACTGATAAAACTGTCTAAAAGTACTTCTTGAACTCTTAATATGCTTTAAAAATAATGATTTCAAAAACTGAAGCACAGTTTACCTTTGTTTTACTTTCTTCTGCAAAGCCAGGAGTGTCAGTATCTGGAGGATAGGCCACTGTTACGTAGACATTATAAGGTTTTACCTGTGTTTTAAAAAAGCATTAAGTGTTATCTTAATACTGACAACCTTTACATGTCCCTTATAGTTTCATTCATTTCTCTTGTAATTAAGAAATTCAGCAAGCATGAATTCAAATTGCTTCTAGGGTTAAGTATTCAGCACTTACAAGACTTGCAGTTTTGTCAACTGAGAAACAAACCAACAAACATTTTAAAAAGGTGGTTGTGGTGCTTTTTCTAATAAGTCTCTAAAACCTTTGCAAATTATGTGATGAATCCCAGTGGCTTTCAAGACATTTGGGAAGAACATAAGAGCAGTTTAGGTCTATAACTTTACCAATTTCAATTTCTAAAGGAAGACTAAACCATTGTCAAATATCAGTACCCATAAACATAAGGCCAAAAAGGCTTTCACTGAGGAAAAAAAACCAACAAAAATGTAAAATACAAATTTGTTATCTTTAAGAGGTATACTCAAGTCTCAAGGCTTTTCAACCCATGGTATAAACTTGCAAGAGGTCAAAGTCTAAGGAGACAAAAAATAATTGGAAAATGTGAGGGAAAATGGAGAGTCTTACATCAAGGATTGTATTTACTTGTGTATTTGTATGTACGTGTCATAGAATTACATCACTTAGTGCAACACTATTCAGAAACAGCTACAATGCAAATCTGTACTCCAATACAAATAAAAAAAGCTTTTAATGAAAATATTCAGCGGGCTACGATAAAGCAAAGTGTTTTTAAAACACTAACATTTTTATTTAGATTATGAAACATTCTACATTGAAAACACTTAGTGAAATACCACATCACACGCCCATAGACACCCTATTTTTAGTCTTGAATAATTCAGCCTTCACAAAAGTATCTGTCACCAGTCTGAAGAAAGACCCTGCATTCACACTGTTCTATTTGGCAGACCAGAAGTGATTCCTGGCATTTTTACCCCACATTCTTATCCTGATCAAGGCATACAACAGGGGCTAGGCAAGGGTCTAGAACCAAAGACAGGCATTTTATATATAACACTTAATAATGCAAATAGACATTCTTAACAGAAAAATGACAAAAGTAATTTTCAAATCAGTTTTATCTGTCTTACTACACTGTACTCACCCACCTTGTTCCATTGAATAACAAAACTGGTGTTTGTTTGATTTTGGTCTTAAAAGAACCATAAGTTTAGATCACTGCAGTATAAAAAGCTCATATATATCAAAATATAGAAGGGTGAGTCACTGACAACCCAATTTTTTTTTTGGTGGACAATCTTCAAATTCTAACTTAGGAGTTTTACAGTTCCATATGGTTCACATACCACTTCCCATGGACTCTCAAACAAACTGGCAATCATTGGCCTGTCTCTCATGCATCCATGTGATATCTTCAATAACATTCTGCACTTAGAACCTTGAAGGTTTTCAATCAAAATTCTTAAAAATCTAGTCCTTTTAGTTAAAGTAAAAGATAAAAAAATGTCTGCACATGTGGTCATACTCAGTTCTAGGAACAGATTCAACCTATTCCCTCTTACACAACTGAAATCAGGTTACTTTCTGCTACCCCATGCAGAGCAGTAGCATTGTACTGCTGCCAAATGAGGGCAAATAACACACAGATATTAGCAACACTGCACAATACAAAAAAAAAAACCAACCCAAACCTACTTAAATGAAAATGTCCTGTGCTGACAAGTTAAAACAACATTGTTTATAATCAAAATTACTTAACATTATTGCACACATACCTCCATTTGCAGGGCTTCAGCCAACCCTCGAAGAGCAAATTTTGTTGGGGAATAAGCTGTATAACCAAACAGGCCTAACTGCCCAGCCTGAGATGATACAAATACAATCCTTCCCATCCTTCGTTCCTTCATGGTAGCGATCACTGCTCGGCTCGGGTAAACACTGCCCAGGTAATTGACTGCCATTAATCTCTGTACAAACAATATTAATATTTGAGTATTTGAGCCACAGATCCAGAATCTTTCAGCTGTTGGGTCTTATTTATCAAAAAAAAAAAAAACCTATTTCAGTCCGCTTTAATAATCAAGTTCACCAGATCTGTTCTGGAAAAAGAAACAACTGTTTTCTATTCTACAGCTTCATAAACTGTTTTATAGCTAAAAATCTCACTTCAAGCCAAAAGAAATCCTGTAAGTCTTAATAGCATCCAGGATACTGATAATACTGTGAACCATATGGCCTTGAAGGAAAAAAGAATATATGAGGGAAAATCTAACCTGAACAGTCTCCAGGAAGCAATCCATTTATGCATGATGCATGAAAACATACTGAAAGTTTAAAGAGCTTTCTAAAATAGGAAACAGGAAAAATGCTACGTATTTACACATTTCAGAGATTTTATTCTTTACCAGGATCAAGGGAAGTCTTTAATTTCACTCTCTACAAGACCTAAAACAGAACTGATAGCCTATACAAGCAATAAAATGGATGATTCAAATTTATTATAAAATTATGCCCATTTCGTATTTTCAGATGACTCAGCATTATCTGTAGATGAATGGAGGTCTGAGGGCTGTGGGCATAAAGCAACCAAAATAGAGGTGTTTAGGGGTTGCATTTTGTCTTTTCATCAGAGAAGCAGCTTCTCAAGCTGAAACAATCTGTGCATCTCAGAACTGAAGACTGGTAACAGCTGCATTTCTCTTAAACAGATTAAAAATATTTTCGAAAAATCTTCAACAGAAAAAAATGAAACTAGGTGAAATCGTTAGGGGAGAAGTTAGAGGCAACCCTTGCAAATCTGAAGAGGTTCTGACAGCACAAGCCAAGTGTTAACACTGTTCAAAGACATAAAGGAATGCAATCTAATTATTAGAATGGTTAAATAAGAAATTATGATGAAAATATGATGAAACAAAAAAGTATGCTCACTCACTTCAAAAGAATTCACTTCAATATCCTCAAATTTTCCTGTAACTGATGTTCCTGCACAGTTTACAAGCATGTCAACTGGCCCCAGCTTCTCCTGAGCCTGGAAGAGGACACAGAGGTTAAGATACTCTTTATGAGGAAAAAACCTTCCTATATCACCGTACCATATAAGAAACTATTTCCAAGCGAAATACAACACAGAGAGATAAGTTTCTTAAGATACATAGGTGAATCAGTTATTTTCTCACCTGTTTTAGAACATTCTCCACCTGTTCGTAGTCTTTAGACACATCAACAGAAATACAAAGTACGACCTAGAAAAGAAAAGTGAAAGCACATTTTCACAACACACTAAGTCCAGTAACTGTTAACTCCGAGCCTTTCAAAATGAAACAAGTCCAATGTCGTTATCTTTTCCACAAAAAAAATCTTTTTGACAACATACTCTGTACTTTTTCTACACTGGAGAAAGCAATCTCTGCTCTCTCCAAGCTCCTCCCCCTCACACACAGGTTCTAGGATAATAAAGATTACATTAAGAACAAATAAGCACCCCATGATCTTCAAAGCAGCTACTCATGTGCAAAGTATCATTTCTAATTTACTGTACTAAGACACATGATTGATGGAATTATTTACATGAAGTCTAGTAAAAGCTATTTTAACTAAGGCAATCAAAATTCCCCAGTGATATATTTAACTTTCATCAGCTAAACACAAGTCAAACCACTTGTGTTGCTTAGACTCATCTTTAAAAAAAAAAATGGTTTTTCCACCTCATAGCAAGGCATGGTTGCACTGTACCCTAAAACTGCAGAACCAGCACTGCAAAAACAATCTGTTCCAAAATTTAGAAAGCAAGTGTTAAAAACCTGCTATTTTTAGTACTTGCAATGCACACTACCTCCTTGTTTAATATTTTTTTAAGAATAATAGTAAACCTAGTTGCATAATATTTAATTGGGACAACTCAAGGACAAAACAAAAATAAAAATTCTATGAGAAACTGACACATTGCACAGTGTCATAAACATCTAAAAAAAGTGAAGTACTGTGTACATATTTACTCCTTTTCTGATACATCAGACATTAAGGTGTTTAGTTTGAAAGATACAGAAAAATTAAAATAACCAGGGAAGAAAGAAGCAGAGGGGAGGAGTGGGCAGGCAGGATGAAGGAAAACAGGTGATAGTGATAAGGTTTTCTTGCAGCTATAAGTTAGGCCCTGTTTTCCTTGAAAGTTACCGACTACTTTTAGCAAGATGGTCTCAGAATCTAGGCTTTGAAGCACCTTCAAGTCAACTTCTGGCCAAAGAAAGCACTGCTTTTAGGTTACCACTTCCAAACTGTAAGACTGCTGCAAACACCAGGTGAACAAATAAGTTACTCTCTCTGCTAAGCCATCAACAGAGCTCTGGGGCAATTCCTCATCTTGAAAAGAAAAGCCATCTCCTATTGCAATAAAAGGAGGGATTCCTGTATTCTCGTTCCAACTTCTATCCTTTCTGTTACTTTGGTCAACGAATTTAAAGTCAGAGGTGAAATAAAACCAAGTCATCAGTAGTTTGTAACAACCACGCTCATGAACACTTACGGAGCACGTGGGCACACGCACAAAAAAGGCTTACCACAGTGTAACTAACTGCTTTGGCAGCCAGTGATTTGTCAGTCCTGCCCCTGGTCAGACTGTGACACTTCTTAGCTGCATAAACAGAGTCTGTCTGCCATTCCTGTACAGCAGGTTGGCTATTCCTGCCTCCCAGCATTGTGTGTAGTTGGACATCAGAGTAAACTTGTGGCACAAGTTATTGGCAGGAATCCCCTTAAGGCATTTATTACATTTTGGAAACATTTCTCTTTTTCGTAAGTTTAAGAAAACAGCAGCTAAAAGCAAACAACATTGAATTATTATTTGGATGTCGTTGCCAAGATCAGTGAGGAGATTAAGCAAATCACAGTTCTCTACAAAAACTGGAGCAATTTGTTAATTTAACAGATTGCATAGATTACTTACACTGTGAACAACACACTCGGGAACTACCATAGCTTTTATTGACTGCTATCACATTCTACAATTCACCTCTTTGCTTCTATTATCATACATTCTTTCTGCTACCATATACTAATTAGCTTCACTCCAAAATATGGACTTTGATCCACATCCAGGACACAGAATATGCTACTGGAAGTAGTCTTATGCCCAGCCCTGCTCATTATATTTTGTTCTAAATATTGCATGGTGTTGGATCATTAATAAAGCTTTCCCAATAAAAGATCAACTCAACCCCCAGTAAAGTAACTGGGAATATTCTAGATTAGAAAAAGGATTTTTAAAATACTGGAAAAAACCTCTAAGGGCAAGGATTTTGCTCCAGTGCACACCTACATCCATAAAGGCTGCACCATCTAAATCACGTGCAAACGTGAAACATTAAACGTACATAAAGGTCACGCTCTGGTTGTCAATGCAACTTGGTTTCAAGTATGTATCCAAGAGCTGAAGGGCAACAGCACATGCCCTGGAAAAAAGTAATCTGGGCTGAGGACCTCTGCCTCTTAGCTTGACATAGGACCATTCAATGTCTTCAATGACACAAAGAGATCTGCAGAAGTTTGCAGGTGACACCAAGCTTGTTGGTGCAACTGACACACTTGAAGGACAGGATGCCATCCAGAGGGACCTGGACAAGCTTGAGAAGTGGGCCCTTGGGAATCTCATGAAATTCAACAAGGCCGGGTACAAGGTGCTGCACCTGGATTGGAGCAATCCCCCCTTATTGATGCAGGCTGGGGGATGAACAGATGGAGGGCAGCCCTGCTGAGAAGGACTTGGGGGTGCTGGTGGATGAGAGGCTGGACATAATCCAGCCATGTGTGCTCACAGCCCAGAGAGCCAAACGTGTCCTGGGCTGCATCCAAAGCAGCGTGGGCAGCAGGGCCAGGGAGGGGATTCTGCCCCTCTGCTCTCCTGAGACCCCACCTGCAGTGGTGCATCCAGCTCTGGGACCCCAGCACAGGAAGGACATGGACTTGTTGGAGTCCAGAGGAGGCCGTGGAGATGACCAGAGGGCTGGAGCACCCCTCTTATGAAGACAGGCTGAGAGAGCTGGGGTTGTGCAGCATGGAAAAGGCTCCAGGCAAACCTTACAGCTGCCTTTCAGTACCTAAAGGGGGCCTAAAAGAGAGCTGAAGAGGGGCATGCAATGATAGGACAAGAGGAAATGACTTTAAACTGAAAGAGAGTAGGTTGAGATTAGATATTAGGAAGAAATTCTTTGCTGTGAGGCACTGGCACAGGTTGCCCAGAGAAGCTGTGGATGCCTCATCCCTGAAAGAGTTCAAGACCAGGCTGGATGGGGTTCTGAGCAACCTGGTCTAGAGGAAAGTGTCCCTGCCTGCAGCAGGGGAATTGGAACTAGACAATCTTTAAGGTGCCTTCCAGCCCAAACCATACTGTGATTCCATGATCTAGTAAAGGTAAGAGTATGTGTATGTTATCCATACCAGGCATCACCTTTCTCTACAGCCTTTCAGTAATCCTTCTGTACAGCTTCTCTGTTCATCTACTGTCACTTTCCAGCTTGTGATCTGCAGTTCCAGTGCAGGCTCTGCCCCAGACTCCCTGTTCTGCTCTCTGCATTCAGATCAGCCAGGCTTCCCTGAGACCACATCCACAACCCAACAACAGCTACAGAAGAGCCAGCCTGCCCATCACCTCCGTTGTCTACTTAACCTGGCTGCAAGCCTAAAAATGCTTCTGCAAAAAAAGTCCCAGTCAGTCCACACTGGAGCTTGCTCAACCTTGAAGGTACTTTTGGAGATTTTCACTGAAACTCCTAGGAACATGCACCAGGTAATAGTCTTTTAAAAAGTCTGCATCTATCAAGCTAGGACAGATTTTAACAAGAACATCCTGACACAGTGTTTGACAAGGGATTAACTGTAATGCTAAGGTTGGGAAACTGCTAGAGCAGCTAAAAGAAAATGGTTATCAGGATTTTTTTTAATGGGCAAAATACAGCTTCTCCTCACCTCAAATGGCTTAGATTTTCAAATAAAGTTGATCTGAGTAAGACAGCATGCACAGAAAAAGAAAATCAGCTTGAGGCATTTGACAAAAGTATAAGGAAGCAAAGACAGAATCTTATCTTATAAATGGAGGTATTAAAAATTTTTGTATCAACTACTATACTGCAAATATTCAGCTTTTTTCATTGCTTCTTTTCAACAGAATTTTCAATTTATCAATTCAAATCCCTTTTCATGGACAAATAAATTGCTTCTACTTGTGACCATGAAAGGAACTTAGTAACTAAGTTACTTTCACGATCAACAAAGTTCTGGAACACAAGAAGTCAAAGATGTTAATAGTTTCAATACTATTTCCCCTCTCCCCTTCATTATTAGTACTGAGAAAAAGTTATTTTAACATTTCACCACAAGGTTGCATGCTTTGAACACAGCAAGCGTAGCTATTCTAAGCTAGTACTTCTGCAAGCTCTAAAACCATTGCCTTTATGCAGAGTGCATTATCTACCCAGCAAAGCAGCTTCTACATTTAGAAGTCTCAGAACTTCTCAAATTTAACTTGTGTAACTGGTACAGTACTTAGTCAAGAAAAGGAACAAAAGTGAAATAAACCTGGGAACAAGCAACTAAACTTCTTTCCCAAGATAGATGCTGTATTCATGAATTGCAAAAAAATAAGATATTTGAGGAAAAAAAATTTGGTTCTTCTTCATTTGAAAGAATAAAATGCTCATCAAGTGACAGTAAATTGCAGCTATCCAAAAAAGCATTCTACACCTACAGATGAAGACATCTTTTTCTAAGAAAAGCAGGCTAATGCACTAACTAGGCAACATCAAATATAGCAAGAGCTCAGAACATCTCATGTAAACAGACACCATGGTATTCCTGAATCCAAATACTGAGTCCTCACTCATTTTTGTCAAACAGCTTTGTTTTACAGACAGGACCAGTGAAGTGTGTTGTAGTGACTGTCTTAAACAAAACACACAACAGCCCCTCTTGGCAGTGACCTTACCTGCTTGTCATTAACGGAGTACTTTTCTATTTCCTTCTTCGTCTGCAACAGCTTGTTCTGAAATGGACACAAAGACAAAAGGCTTAGTAGTTTTGAGAGCAGTATTAGTCCTCAGTACTTCAGTAAGGCTTAAAAACATCCCCTAAAGCCCCCCAAAGTTATCCTAAACCAGTTACAGCATTTTACTGTCATTTTGAAGACTTACGAATATATGAAAACATGAAATTTATCAAGAACTCACTTCTCTGTTTTTCACTTTGTGTTCTAAAGCCAGTAATGACTTCTACAGATTTAATGCTTTTGTTTCATGCTACAGAAAGCACCTAAGACTGTAGGTATTGATTCTTCTACTTTATTTTGGCTCTATTTTATATTTATGTGATATTACATAAACTCTCCTGCAGAAGAGTCACTGGCATGAAATCATCAAAACCCAAAAATTTGGTAAATTCAAATTGTAATAATCCTTTCAAGAAAAATTCTCTTAATTCTAACTACATTCAAGGTTATGTAAAGTAAGTTCTCAAGTGTAAGTAAATTATCAAATCAGCTGGGACTGAGGGCCCCCCAAAAATTAAGTCCTTTTGTTTCCAGAATATTTAGGTTTTTTGCAACAAATAAAACAACAGCCTGTTATGAAAACAGAGTACTTCCAACTGAATTCTGAATACCTCTTAATTAAAAAACAACAACAACAAAAATCCAACAAAGCAATGGTTTTTCCTCCAAAGCTGTCCTGATGAAGAGTTTTTCACTAGTAAAAAATATGATATAATGCTGATTTGACACCAGTATATTTTGTGAATTTTTGAGATGATTAAACTCCCAGATGTCACTTACCGTCAGGAAATTCTATAGTTTTAACCAATATAGGGGTTTTCCTGATTTTGTGCTCTGGCACAGATCTAGACAATGATATAACAAATGCCATTAACAAAAAAGCAATAGCACTGGCAAAGTTTTAAGGCAAGCTAATCACAAATTCCATGTTGGGCTATGCTTCTTAAAAAGGCAGCCACCTCTGCTATTCAAATGCATTAATTTGGAATGCTGAGGGTCCCCTTAAAATATACACTGAAGAAGTATGAATAATCACCAATGTCAAAAGTATTCCCCACCTATACAGATTTTGTGAACAGTTTAGCCAGTAAAATCACACATACACTTACCTCATCCCTTGCAATCAGTGTTATGAAAGCACCTTGCTTATAGCACTCAATAGCAATACATTTTCCAATTCCACTGGAGCCTCCAGTTACCTAAAAGGTTATTTGAAAATGGCAGTGTTAGTCCACTATTCTCATTCCTTCTCCAGTACGTATGAGTCAGATCACATGAAAATTCTAAAAACATACTGAGGTTAAAATATCACCAGATGAGATAAGAATACAGGAGATGCACTGAAGTTAGCTTACTTATGGAGTATGAATGAAACACAAGATTTGCATAGATCAATGAGCCTTTGTTTCTACCCTAAACCCAGTTTTACCTCAGTGGTAATTTTTGGTCATTTCTGTTGTCAGGCACACTTAGACCACTCCAACGTGGGCGCTCTACGTGTTCCGTAGCCTATTTCTAAAAGCGCGTTGTTAGAAGTCTCAAATCACTATTAATGCCATAACAGCACCGTTATATACTGCCCCTTCCTACCTGGCCACAGTAGAAATTATTTCTAAAATCAGCTATTGCTGATTGTTGTCTGAAGATGCCATCATGTAAACAAAAGCAGAAAACACCTTCTTTCTTATTAAAACAAAAAATCCCATTAATTCAACAATTGGCCCTTTGTAGCGTATTTCTCAGGCCCCCAGTCAGAACCTTGAACTGCCCCCATGCCACCCTGCTATTTCAGTTTAGTGGGGATGCCAGCAGCTAAACTTCCATTACCTTTTCTTCTTCCTCCAAGCTGTAACACCTGGATAATCTTATATGCAAACAGGAAGTTAGTATTTTGTTAATATTAGACAAATACAGGTTGATGGGTACAGTCCTCCATCATATGCTGCAGGAATGTACCCTGCCAAATGATACCAACATACAGGTGAAGGTCACTTTACCACCTCCCTCATTACCCTCAATAAACCTGCTTATGAACTGCCTGTGGAACAAGATGTAGATGACAATCCTGACCTCTCCTTTTGACTAAAATAAAAATGGCTGCCTGACATCTTCAGGTGACTTGGATCAGTCTCAGTCTGCACGTGCCTTCGGTTCTCACACACTGGTATCTTCCTTATATATCCAAGTTATTTGAATTTTCCTTAAACAGTATATTAAAAGTCATATTGAGAAAATACTGGAACGAAATACCTAGAAGCGGTTTTTGTAAAGAAAAATACATTGATGAAATGAGTTTGGAAGAATTGGAAAAAGATGAAATTCAGATTTCTCTGGAAATTATCATCTTTTGCTCTTTATCAAAACCTTTCCAAAGACTCCAGTGAGAGGTTACCGCCTCCGTTTTAAGAAAATGGAGGTATTGAGCTAATTCATGTAAGAGCAAGATCCCAATCTCTAACTACACATCCTATCAAAAGCCTTGTGTTGTCTCCTCATTAGGCAACGTCTCAGTTTTGTTTTCAGAGATGCATTATCCTCAAAATTCTTTCCACTCCCGGAGGCAGTAAAGTCAGAAGAGTCAGAAGTACATTCCCATGAGTCACTAAACTCTTCTTTCATTTGAGTATTTTACCACCAGCCTTCAAAAACAGCTTAGTGCAAATAAAATAATCCCAGCAAAGATTTACAACACAATCCACGGTTTCTGACTGGTTCATCTTCAGCCGCAAATAGGCCAAGAATGGGTGTAGCACTCACAAAGACTAATTTCAGCTCTTTAGGCTTCCTCTGTTATTAGAGAGAACTGCTTCAGATTAACTTCTAACTGACTCTGCAAGATTAGCTTCACACCACACTACCCTTTGAGGATAACTCCAAGATGCATGTCCTGCTCTAGAAACGTGACCCTGTCTGTAGTATTGTGAACCAAGGATGACGGCTTTCAGAGGAAATTAAGTCCATAAGGGTGCAAGTGTTAATTATCGATCTGGGACTTCGGAACCACAGAATTAATTTAATGCTTCAAGATGGAAAGAAGTAACAAATACATTGAAATTCTTAACATAGATGGCAATATTTTCAATACATATCTGAGAAGATTAAAATAGTTTGATGCATTCAGGCAGACCTCAGACGCAGAGCATGTGTGAGATGCTTCTACAGGTCAGCAGCAGGTACATCAGAACTAATCAATGGGCATGGAGAATTCTCCAATTCTAATTTTTGGTGAGACAGCTGATTACTACTAGCACAGACTGGTGACTATCATGAATGGGCCAACTACACTAGTGCTTGAGGAATTCTCTGCAGGTGAAGGTACTAGCACCAAGCCTCCAGCTCGTCAAACAACGCTAATGTTCGTTTCAGAAAGACAATGTCTGAAGGCATGCAAGGAACAGAAAATGGAAGTTCTTACTTACAGTTACACCCAAGAACACTGGACAGAGCTCACGTCAGATTGATCGATGATAAAGTGCAGTATCAATTAGCTGGGAACTTTAGCACTTAGGTGGGAGGCTGCTACAAGCACGTGGGAGGTTGTTACTAATACACACATCTTTCAGGAACATTCACCATGAGCGCTAATGTAAGAGCAAAAAACCAAAAATCCCCAACACTAATGAAAAGTTTGCTTTATGCTATAATGAAGTTAACCTAAGCAAATCTATGAGGTCGGTTAGGCAGGTAAGTTCCCAACACAGATGCTGACAACATTATTACAATTACTTACCCTTGTAGCCAATGATTCTACACTGCTACTGCCCTTCATTAATTCCAGACATTTGAATTGCCACCGATCCCACTTTTAGATTTTACTGTAACTCAGCCTCAGAAGAGTTAGCAAAAGTAAACATCTGGCCACCGCAACTCAAATCACAGATTAATTTTTTGACAAGAAGGAACAATTAAAATTTAGTATCAATTCAGATGTTCAGAATGCAGTACTACCAGCCCTTGAGCAGTGTTACTGATCTGTTTCTATGCTTAAAAAGAACAGGTACCAAACTAGCTATTCCAAAAAGTGTCTGGCTCCAACTTCTTGAACTATGATCCTCGACAACAGAGTTCAATTTTTAAGAATCATAGTGTTTATCTCCCCCTTATAAATGGAAATGGTGGGGTGAGGTACAGAGAATTGATCTATTAGAGGTTCAAATTTGAGATACTGGAAATTCACTTCAATTGATGAGACAGTCCGAATCCAAATTAACTGAACTGTCATCAGGAATGATCAGAATCAAGACGTGATATGGCATCTCTAACAGAACTTAATTAATTTTCTCTTAGAACTGGTTGCAAGCTGGCTTCATGGTTTTAGACAGTGCTCTGATAGAAGGTTCTACTGAAACAGAACAGGCCTTTAATCTGCTCTAAGTGGTTAGCACGCCTGACTAGACTCAAAATGACCTCTCGTCAAACCACTCGGATGTGTCCAAACCACTGATCTCATTGCTCCCAACACAGGGGTGACGATGCTGAGACACCGAGATGGGCCAGCCTTAAAGCCAACCACAGCTACCAGGCTGGGTTCTGCACAGAACTGGGGACACTACTGGACTAGAGATGACCCATGTGCAGGAGGGTTCGGCACGATCGTCCTGAACTATGGCCACATGAAAAAGGGCCCTTGACAAACTGAATGGGAGACAGTCCTAAGCAGACAACAGCATTCCATTTCCTGCCATTGCTAATTCACACTTTGATAAACTGCATTCATAACACTGAGACCTCAGGGGTTTGGGTTTTTCTCAGAAATTCAACTTGGTTTTTTTAGAAAGATTAAGGCTGAAACAAGGGGAGGTGATTAGCATTAATATTTCAGCAAAGAGTTTTTAAACATCAGTCAAGAACTTTTGTAGAGAAATTGAAGAGAGAACATGAATAGAGCAGGTGTAGCATCCCTGACAAAGGGCAGTTAAATGTGGTCTGAGCGAGCTCAATGCAAACAAAGCAGTGGTGACTGCCTTAGCCTATTTTCATATTCCTGTCTACTGTTATAGCCAGCTACCAAAATACTAGCTTATTCTTACAGAATCCATGACATGTGCTAGTTTGTAGCCTGAGACCAAAGGAAAGAGTTAAAGCCAATGGCAAAATAAGAGATGTATAAAACTGCCTTCTGAATTTCAAAGCACAAAGAAGTTCAGCACATGAAGCTGCAGCTCTACAGCTCAAAAATAACTTTTATACCCTTTATTTGAGAACACTTTTCTAGTCATGCTAGAAATAAAAAAGTACTAAGCATCTAAGAAGCATTTTGTTTAAAATAAGCTAAACCTAATGCCTGAGCCAATTTAAGAGCAGACAAGCCCTTACCATTTAATGGTGCTAGCTGGGGTAAAGAAAATACATAGTAGATAAGGATGGGGCAGAGTGGGGGGGACCCCACAAGCTTAGACGATGAGTAATTTGGAGTTCTCTAGACTCTCACTCTGAATAGCACTCCTATTCTTTTCTAAGAAAAAGAGACTCTTATAATTCTATGATTCCTCCAGAAACTATGTCTCGCCTAACACAGCAAGGGCTTCCATCATGCAAATGACCCTGGGAGAGGACAAAGAAAAAAACCCCACTAGTTTTCTGCTTCAAATTCCTATCCCAAATGGCAGCCAGAGTCAGTTATTTAGCCATAACTCAAACATGTACTAGCCATAACTGTTAGGAGTGAAGAGAGATAATTTTTCTGAAGGATTCAAAGTGAAAAGAATGCTGACTAAAGTTGAAAATTCAATAACTGGTACGTAACAGCCTCTGAAGTTGCCCAATGACCTTCCTTCAGAAATATAACAGATAAATTTTCATTATACTTTAAACAGACCCCTGGAAAGAAATGTTTCTAGGGAAGACTGACTTTTTCTGCTTCAGTAAAGCAATTTATTCAAGTACATTTTGAAAAATTATATTTAGTGTGCAATGACAATCACTTGCCCTCTTGAAAGAGCTCAAGCAGCTAGATATGCAATTTGGAGGTAGTTATTCTTTTATTACTTCAACAGTGGGTTTAACTGAGGTCTGATGCTTAACCAGATCTTGG
The DNA here is from genome assembly GCA_013399195.1 of Dicrurus megarhynchus. Classification (NCBI taxonomy): domain Eukaryota; kingdom Metazoa; phylum Chordata; class Aves; order Passeriformes; family Dicruridae; genus Dicrurus; species Dicrurus megarhynchus. The sequence continues at coordinate 954,634 of VXAD01005103.1, read as the reverse complement.
TATTTTTCTGTGAGAAGACTTCAAAGAAGCCCTTACATAATGTTACGGTCCTTAAATATTTTCATGAAGTCTCTCAGTCATTTCAGTAGCAGAGAATGTTCGCTCCCAGCCTATGATTAAAGAATTCACTTTACACACACAACATGGAAACTCTTCTTGAATAGTATTTCTGATTTACATTACCATCATCCAATACTTTTCCTTATGCATGACATTAGGGAATTTGAAATCCACATGTACAAGTGTCAAGAATTATTAACAGCATCTACACATCTAAGAACTAGTGACCTCCAAACCAACTGTTCCACATTTCATTAGTTTGCATGAACACTTCAAGAGCATAACTGAAGGCAAAATAAAAAAAGCAGTTCTACAAGTGGTGGCATCAATAAAACTGTTTGCCTGCAGATTTTTATCATCAAGTTGGATATATCTTACAGCCTTTTTCTTCATCAATATGTTCATACAGCTACTTTTCTAGCTGAACTCCTAATTTTACAGGACTTGCAGTAGTACTGTTTTCTACACTTCCACTAGTACCAAATTTAGCTTAAACTGCTATTTAGCAGCAATGGTTACAGGGAGGCTTCTCCAACAAGAATAGTCTCATCATTTTCAATGTGAATTTGTTTAAATGAGCCCTTCTGATTAGAAGAACCAGCACAGCAGCTTTTAAAGAGTTTAATCACTATACACAATGAACAAAACTTTGTGTTATCACTGCATATGTAAATAAATAAAACAAAGCAAAGAAACAAAAAATAAATAAAATCCATTTAACTTTTTATGTTTGCTATTCTATTTCTTCATAAAAGTCACAGAAAGCCCTTAAGTCTCCCTCACCTCTGCCTTAATAATCATTACTCCTGTGGGGAAAGAGCCATAACCCAAGAACCTTAATGCAACCTTGAACACACCTCACACAGAACACGATGCTGTAAAGCCACTTACAGCACCCAAGTTAACACCTACTGCATAAAGCAACTTGGGAGCACTGTTGCAACTTGAAAACATCTAAATCATTCTGGGGACAGCTCCATCCTCCAAAGAGGAACTCCAAAAAATAACAATGAAAAAAACAAAGCAAAACTACTCACTTACAGTAAATTTAAACAAATAGTAAACTGCAGCTTCTCTGCACAGCACATACCCTGGAGATTTGGAGATAAACTAAGAAAGCTGACCCTGAATCTTCTAACCGCTTAACTCATTTGCTGTCATGTGCCCAAACTCACTATTGTGATCCCTCTGAAAGCACCTGGGTAGTATTCCCCTTTTTCGGTCCCCCTCTTCCCAAGCCACATACGCATGCAACTACCAGTGGTTTACTACTCGTGGACTCTTTCAACAGTATGCTTTTCGAAAGACTCCCTTCTACTATCTTGTCAAAATATTGCTCAAAGACATCCATATCTATGTGCCTAAAGATGAAAGGGCACCCAAGTGTCATCTGACCACTTCCTTTATATTGGTTTTTCCGTTTCCTCATATCTGACTTGTTTTTTTAGACCAAGGAAATCACAGATTTGGCCTTTGGTCTATGCGTGTGTACACACAGCATTAGACTACCCTGGGAAGTGCTGAAAGAAAACAAAACGCAAGGTAACCGATGGCTTGGCGAGTACAAAAGGAATGTTTCAAAAAGTCAGCGCTGAGATTGGAGGATGGTGACTCAGACCATCGCCTTAAGCCAACCGGGACACACAGCGGTTGTCAGAGCCATGGGGACAGGTCATTTCCTTATCGCCCGGGACTTGTGGCTCCCGTGTTTTGGTAGCTCGGGGTGCCACCGCCAGCGTTCCACGATTCCTCTCGGACCCGCGGGCAGCCCCAAGGCTGGCACTGCCCGGCCTCCAGCCCCGCTCCGGGTGTCCTCAAACCTCCCTTCCCTGCCGAGAGGCTTCCCCGCTCTCGCCGCTCCTGCAGCGGAATTCCTGCAGCCGCACCCCCGGCTGCCAGCGGAGCACTGCCCGCAGCCTGCGCCCCCAACCTCGGAGGGAGCGGCTCCCTTCCTTCCTTCCTTCCCTTTCCCGGCGCAGGGCGGGCGGCTCCGGAGCCCCCCCACTGCCTCCCCCCGCGCCGAGGCCGGCCGGCAGCGCCCTCCCGCTGCCTCCCCTCGCGGCGGAGCGGGACGGCGACAGGGGATCCCCGCGCCGTGCCCTTCCCGAGGGACGCCGCACTCACCACGACGTGCGCGCCGGGCAGCTTGAGAGACTTGGGGCTGATAAGCGGCGACACCATGTAGAGGAGGAGGACGAAGGCCACGATGAAGGCGGCGGCCAGGAGCAGCATGGCTCGGGCTGCGCCGGCGGAGGAAGAGCAGCGGGCGGGCAGCCGGGGAGCCGAGCCCCTCGGGCGGGTGCAGCGGCG
>VXAD01005103.1:920845-952084 GCA_013399195.1 Dicrurus megarhynchus | reverse complement strand
GCGGGTTGGCGGCGCGGCGGGGCCGGGCCCGCGGATTGGAGCGCGCGCTGCTCGCGGGGTCAGGGACGGAGGCAAAGGGCGGCGGGGAGCGCGAGCCGCTCCCGGGTTGGCGCGCGCCCCCTGCGGGGCGGCGGTGGTGGCGGCGCTGCGCGGCCGCCCCCGGGGTTTCTGCCCGTGGCGGCTTCTCCGGAGGGGACCGAAGGGCGGCCCCGGTCAGGAGAGCCCGGTCTTGGCGGCGCTACCGGCGGCTCTTCGCGACACGGCTNCGGGCAGCCCCAAGGCTGGCACTGCCCGGCCTCCAGCCCCGCTCCGGGTGTCCTCAAACCTCCCTTCCCTGCCGAGAGGCTTCCCCGCTCTCGCCGCTCCTGCAGCGGAATTCCTGCAGCCGCACCCCCGGCTGCCAGCGGAGCACTGCCCGCAGCCTGCGCCCCCAACCTCGGAGGGAGCGGCTCCCTTCCTTCCTTCCTTCCCTTTCCCGGCGCAGGGCGGGCGGCTCCGGAGCCCCCCCACTGCCTCCCCCCGCGCCGAGGCCGGCCGGCAGCGCCCTCCCGCTGCCTCCCCTCGCGGCGGAGCGGGACGGCGACAGGGGATCCCCGCGCCGTGCCCTTCCCGAGGGACGCCGCACTCACCACGACGTGCGCGCCGGGCAGCTTGAGAGACTTGGGGCTGATAAGCGGCGACACCATGTAGAGGAGGAGGACGAAGGCCACGATGAAGGCGGCGGCCAGGAGCAGCATGGCTCGGGCTGCGCCGGCGGAGGAAGAGCNGCTACCGGCGGCTCTTCGCGACACGGCTGCGTGAGGGCGGGCCCTTGCCCGTGGGATCGCTGCTGCCTCCCACCCCCAGATGGGCGGTGCGCGCCAGCTCGCCGCGGGGGCGTGGGCTTGGAGTTCGCCCTGGATGCCCCGTCCGTGGGGAGGGAACCGCCGGCTTCGGGAGAGGAATGGGAAAAAACCCTGATGCTGGCTAGAATGGTTTGGGTTCCAAGGGACCATAAAGATCATCTCGTTCCGACCTCCCTGCCGTGGGCAGGAGTACCTTCCACTAGACCAGGTTGCTCAAAGCCCCGTCCAGCCTGAGCACTGCCAGTCATGGGTCATCCACAGCTTCTCTGAGCAACCGCTTCCAGTGCCTCATCACCCTCACAGTAACGCATTTCTTCTGTATATCTAACCTAAATTTTCCCTCTTTCGGTTTGTACCCATTCGCCTTTGTCCTATCACTACAGTTCTTGACAAAGAGTCCCTCTCTGTCTTCCCTGTGGGTTCCCTTCAGATACTGGGAGGTCTTCACACAAATTTCTCGTCCGGAGCATGTTAAGCACCTGTTTGTACACAAACTTGTTAATACATTGCCTGAGGTTACCAGTTGACATGACGAGAATGGTGGAGATGTGTCAGAACGTTCCTGCAGTGTGCACTCGGAATGGGATAAGAATAGAGAGCTGTCCCTTGTATGGGAAATACGGTGAGGTAGAAAGCATAAACCCTTTATGCAAGATAATTAACAGACTCTATCACGGCGTATTTTAAAGCCATCATCGCTCTAGTAAAAACAGATGCAGGTTCTGTGGGACTTGGTTTGCACAGTGGTTAAGCTCCCCTGGGTTCTGCTGGATGCAGTTGGAGTTCATGCTGCTCTCTTCTTCTAAATCCGATTTTTTTCTCAGCATGGTGTTCCCTGCTGAGTGAAACTACACGTTTTTCATGTTATTCACATTAAAAGAAGATAAAAGCATGGTTTTCAGCTTTAGGGCAGAATATTAGAACAAATATTAAAACAAACAAAAAACCCCGAGTAGTTTGAATAAAATCATTCCATGTATTTGACTTAGATATTTAGATATTTATTTAGTAGAAATGCCTGCATTTGGTATTTTTTTTTTCATTAAGTTATGGTTATTTGTAACTTAAAATCTCACTCAGATTACTTCTTCTCACTAGTTAATATGCAGTCATTAGCTTGTACAAAAGAGCTCCCCCCCAAAAAAAAAACCAAAACAAAGGAAAAACTGAAGTCCCCTAGGCAAGAGGGCGTGCAGAAGGGCGTGAAAATAATATTGTAGAGGAGGAGATTAGAAGTAGTGAGTAGGTGGAAATGGAAACAGAGTTGTGGGCAGGGATTATGCAGTTTTCAGGGTGAGAACAAAGAACCTGAATTTGACGCAGTAAAAGGATGAGAAAACCAAGGATTAGTCTTGAAATGGGATTGACCTGGAATATGTCTTTGATGGCATTTTGAGTCCAGTGCTGCAGAGGTGCAGGCACAAGGAAGTGAGAGGAAGATACTGTGCATAATAAAATGCTGGCTGCTAGGGTGACATCAATGGAAGTTGATTAGTGATCCATCTAAGAAAAGTATGTTAATTATGTTGTTAGCAGAAGTCAAAATAAGATGTGGACAGGAAAAAGCAGCAACCAAATATGTTCATTTCCTCTTTTACATATAGGACAGTCTATATGTGCTGTCTTTCCAACAATATAAAATTGACACAAAAGAGGAGATTGATCAGATAATAACTATAGACTATTTATAGACTTCCACCACAAAAGACATTGATGCTTTCAAAGCTCAAATGTCAGCAGTATAGAGATAGAGCAAAGCAGACAGAAGTAAATGTGTCTTTCACAATATAACTCTCAAGATCGAGGTGAGGTGAGGATGTCAGTGTGTTTCTTACCCAGTGCAAAAAATCATCCTGCACTAAGGTCCCAGTAGAATGAAGGTTAAACATTGGTAGGGGACCTTTAGAGTGTTTGAACTCGTGATACAGTCCTGTTCAGTCACAGTTAAATGTTCACAGCTTACTAGACTAATGGGGAAGTTTCCTTGTAGTAGATTTCATGGAAAAATCCATACTGCTTTTTTCTTCTGGCTAGGAGGCCACTTTAGCAACCTTGAGATTGACAGTGCAGCTGTGATAATATTTGCTCCCGTTTTGTTCTCTGCACTGTAAAGTGTTGTTGACTTCTGTGTGAGAAATGCATTCAAAGGGGAAGACCTTATGAACTCCATGCAAGTTACCAATGAATTCCCCAGCAAACCTTTTTGATTCTTTTAAATAATGCCAATGGAAACTGAAGTCTGCCCTCCCCAAGTTACCTGGTTTGTATTCATCTCACATGACCTCATTCACGGAGGAAATGCATTCCTGGCACAAGGGAATTGTTTACAATAGAACTGTTTTCTCAATGACTGTGGAACTGGAGATTGAATGCTAACATAAACATCATAACACCTCTCCAAACTGCAGTTATACATAAAGCAATACTTAATTAATCTGACCTTCATAAATAACATCACAAAGTGTATAATTTTCAAGAACGAGCTGGCCAATGTCTGTATATACCCTGAGGATGGGGAGGGAGAAAGAATGGATAAAACATACTCATTACTTTGCTAATTAATCTGCAGAAGAAGCTTCAATACAACAGAGATGTGTTTAGAGAAGGACAGGGAATACAGTACAAGTAGATGAAAGCAAAGTACAAGAGCTGTTGCAGCTATGGTTTTCTGCTTCCTCAGTTTTGTTAATTTAAATCTTCCAACACAGTTTTTCAGTGACAAAATTGTGGTGATGCCGCATACTCAATATGAGCCAAAGTGTGGCCACTGTAGAACCAAAGTTATAATTTAAACATGGAAACAAGTTTGTGAATTGGTAATACTACAGGACAAATAGCTGGTATTAGGAATGTCCTTTTTGATCTTAAAAGATACATGCTCCCAAAACACATCAGCATGTAAAAGAAACATGTCTTACTTCCAGAGGCCTTTGGGAGAAGGGATGAAGTTTTGGAAGAGCAGATAGCATGGTTGCAGCCTCCCGCCTCTGGAGTCGCTTGTGCCTGACTATTCATCTACTGAGTTTTCTGGCTGTGTTTTCTGCCTACTGGGAAGGGAGAGGGAGGACCAGGATCCCATAGACAGCACTAGGATAAAGCTGGAGATGCCTTGGTGTGATTTCCATCCAGCCTGTCCTACTGCATTGAGAAAAAGAAAAAGCAGTGAGAGAGTAACTTCCAAGTAACGGCCAAGGACAATAACTTTTTCTTTTATCTTTCCAAAATACCTTGCTTTCTATTCTAGCCTTCCCCAACCCTCCCCTTTTTTTTCTTTTTTTCTTGTAGCAAGCATAGATGTGGCATCTAACAGCCCTCTTAAGAAATTAGCATTAATGGTTACAAGAGATAAGAGCCATGTTAGTAATTCTGGGATTCCTGGGAAGCTCAAGGTTTTAGAATAACGGCAGCATAAATAGGTTGTTCCCCTCAACCAACTTTCATCATCCCTTCTCTCTTGAAGAATAGTTAATAGGAACACAAGAGCTGCTGTACTCCATCAGAAAAGGGTCTAGCTGACATAATGTCTGTCCCTGACCATTTTCCATAGAGGATACTTGGGAAAGAGGAGTGAAATGATGGCCAGTACCTGGTGGTGGCAAATGTAGGGTGGCTGAAATGTGCATCACACCCAGTTATCTGCTTGGCTGCGCTTTCCTAAACCAAAAAACAGCTCTGCTGTAGCTGTACAACAACTTGTGTGCTGGTGGTTGTGCTGGCAGAGATCACAGAATTGTCTTTGTCCTGCAGGGCCACACAGCTCCCAGAGCAGTGCTCAGGCCACAGCACCTTGTCCAGCTACCCTCTCTGCTGGAAGAATGTCATCCTAATCCTGTGGGTCTCCCTGGACGGAAATTTCCAGTGCTGCTGCACTCCGTATACCTCCCAGGAGGTGCTTGCTTGCAGCAGGGCTGGATCCCAGTGGTCTCACAGCCACCAGCCCTTGCCACGATGAACACGGGCAGGGCTGATGGCCCAGGGGCTGCTGCAGAATCACTCCCCAGGGCTGTGTGCACACAGGCAGGTGGTGCTTGCAGGCAGCCGGGGCTCAGGTCGAAGCAGGGTTGCCTGCTGGGAGCAGAGGAGGTGTTGGTGCCTGATCGTGTGCTACAAAAGCAGGTGACATGTACAGATATAGCCCAGCCACCAGCCTGCCTCCCCAGGGCTGCTGCAGCTGCTTTGGGATGAACGCTCTGCAAACAAAAATGCTCAAAGCACGGTTTGAATCAGAATTTTGTCTTCACACTGTACTTCAAAACTTATTTAATTGCTTAACATGTTTGGCATAGGTGTTAGAAAGAAAAAAAAAAGGAAAACAATATTCAAAATTAACTACTTGTAAATGATGAACCACTATATGTTACAATTTATTTTATGCTGAAGAAGTAACTGTATTGATATTTTGCATGTTGAGCACTAGATCTATTGAAATAAAATTAATGACAACCCAGTAGTAAAAGCAAATCTTTACTCTCTAATTTAAAAAGACATAAATGAAACTTGTGACCAAGATGATCGTGAACTTCATTACTTGTGACCAAGATGATCGTGAACTTCATTTAGTATCTGTGCTTATACCAGACTTCACATGGGAACAATTTGCCGTTCACACTTGGACATGAGACTCCTTTAGCTCGCTAAATATTCCTAGGGATGCTGTGGATTGTGGGTTGGAAGAGAAAGCTGAGCAGCCTACCTTCTCCTCAGGTGGCATGGAAAAGTACTGCTGAAAGTGAGCAGGCACAGGCACAGGAGGGAAGAGGCTATGGCTGGTCTCTGAAAGGTTCAGGGCTAAAACATACGTAAGTATCTGCAAGAAGTGAAGGCAGGCCTTTCACACAGGGACATCCACTTTGTCTCTTGACATAAGAGCACCCACTCTCGACTGGCCTTATCACCTCAAAAATTGTATTTAAGCAGATACACAATGCAAGTTCATGTTACAAGATAGCACAGGTGATTTTACAGATAACAGCAGTTGTCTGTGTAGATGAAGCTCCAGAGACACCAACTGTGTGTTCACCTGACACTGTAACAATACCCCCAGTGCCTCACTGCCCCCCCACCTTACTGCACTTATCCCCTGGGAACCCTCTAGTGGGCCACAATCACTGAATGTGTACAGGAAAATGCACCATACGACTAGAAGGGATACACTGGGGAGTTGGAAAATGCTGTGCCACCAAAATCACCTTCCTTTCAGGCCTAGTATGATTTTCTGCACTACTTATTGTACCTTGAGTGCTGGGTAATGGGATTCTTTTATTCCTAATGGACAGCAATTATTTTTCTAATAAGCAGACATGCCGTAGTCTTTATTGGAGAAAGCTTAGTGCTTGTATTTTGAAGGTCTTCATCATAAAACTGGTCTGTAGAGCCATTCTTACAGTCAACAGTATTTCAAGATGTGACACGTGTCAGCCTTTTCTGGAGTTGCTCCGGCTTTCCACACCTTCCCCCTGCAGCCTTCTGCTTGCCAGCACTGCTGTACAGCCTTTCCTCCTTTTCCAGCAAAATCAGTTGCAAATCCTATCCTGCCTCACAATTCTCCAGCTGCTTGCAGCTGCCCCCTTTCCCCAGTGTCCTAAGGAAGAGCTGAACTGCTGAGTGCGTAAGCCAAGGATCTGCTGACCAGAGGGATCAAAGATATGCATTGCCTGGGAATCTGTGCTTCAGGGGGATGGAAGAGGAGAAGATGCCAATGCTGTGCTTACTGTGGAGTGACACACACCTCCTGCTGGAAATTGGATAATGAGAGAAAGGGAAGAGTCTCACAGACCTGAGAACTCCCCTCCCCCTTTGTTTAACAAACTCAGATAAGAGTTATGTGAGGCTTGCCATGGCTTCACCTTCCCTTGGCCCCTACTTGTCTAGAAAATCCACAGCTGCTGCAGTCAGTGTCTCTAAGCTCATATTATGATACTGTGACAGAGAGAGCTTTAATACAGCATTTCATCCACGGAGAAATTAGTTCCTTGGTCACTATACCTTTTTAGGCTTTCAGGCAGAAACTCTAGGCAGACAGCTGAAGGAGGGAGCCTTTTCTGGCTGTTTTCAACTATGTCCCTTAGGAGTTACCATTGAAGCTACTGCACTGCTTGCTCAGTGTTTGTATCGTGTTCTGCCTTCCCTCAGAGACAGTCTTTACCTATTACTGTCATCATTACCTTCCTGGATATGTATTTTCATGAATGCTTTCACTTTTTAGCCAGATAGGGAACATTTTTGTAGTTAAACTTGCAGCAACTTCTGGCCTATGTCTACTCAGCAACTTGGTGATTAAGTTGCTCCGCCCAAGCTGCTAATATGTTTTTCAAACATAGGAATAATTTTCTGCTTTCTATCATGCCTTTGGAAACACCTCCAGGTAATCTTGAAAGATTGACAGGTCCTAAACTTTCATGAGTTTTCACTGCTTCAAGACTAAGCTACAAGTTATACCACTCCAATCCAGCCATGTCTACTATGCTCACATTCATATAACTTGATCTTGTCACAATAGGCCAAATTAATGATTTGCAGTCTTGGAGGACCTCTGGTTTTCTCAAAAACTTACCTTTTGTAGGTGATCTTAGGTGTTTGCTGTGCTTGCAAACTACTACATTGCTCCCCAGATCATCTTTGTGCCTCTCACTGACAACTTTAAGCTTCTAGAGCTGCTTGCCCTCCCCCACGTTGCTGCGTGGGACAGCATCGTACTCTCCCATTGCTCTTTGCTTTATAGCTGCACTCAAAAATACCGGAAGAACTGAAATTACCTCCTCCAAGTTCATGCCAGGTTCTCTGTCAAAGTAATTCAGACAACTTTGTTTGCTCAATCTTTTAACATGAATTAAGTCTGTTTCCAGTTCCAGGTAACACACAGGGTATTGACAGCACTGGCAAGAGACTGGTGTTTATTTCTTGAATGAAATTACACAACCTCTGCCCTTGCCATCAGTCCTTGCTAATTTATCTTTGGCACGCACTGCAGAGAAGCTGCTGCTGTGCAATGGAAATTTAGATGTCTTGTACATAGCTCTGTTTTCCCGCTCTAACCCAAGAAAGTGGTACAAAACAGGTTGCTGAACACAAGCAATTCACCCATTCCTCCCCCTTGCACTGCTACCAAGTACATCAGAGTTGCTTGTGTTCCTCCCAAGTCCATCTCCATCCTCTAACAACAGTACAGCCCATTACCTTCCTGCTGTCAGCCTGGGAAAGGACAGCGTGTACAGATGGGCCTGTTGCTTTGGAGGGAAAAACAGAAATCAGAGACACTCTGTCAGCTTCTGCTTTGTTGGATATAAACTTGCTTTGCTATAAACACTGGAGAAATATCGGAACATAAAGAGCTTTGAAATAGGTTTCAAAAAGAAATCAGTGCTTTATCTTCTGTTTGAGAAAGAAAAAAAAATGGTGTGAAGGACAGAGGGTAAGTCATACAAAAAAAAAAGAAAATAAAAAAGAAACTAAAAAAACCAGCAAAACCCCCAGAAAATTAGTCAAAAGCAACAGGAAAGAGGCAGGCAAAAATTGCCAATTAACATTCACATCAAAGGAAAATTCTCATCAAAACCCTTTTCTTCTTCTAAGAAGCATCATGCATTTCCAGTATGTACTGCAGTGAAGCTAGCACGCTTTACACAAAAGAAGGCCCAAGAGAATAAGCCAAATAGCCTCAAAGCTTGTGGAAACCATTTTACACAGCTGACAACTAGGACAAAACCCCATAGGAGCCCTGAGTGTCAGCATCGCTGCCCTTGTTCACCAGTCAACTTCCACCCTGTGCCAGCTCCAGGGGATCTGAAGCACAGACCCTACACATGTTTCTGTGGATTCATTTACCCCATATAGAGCCTCAGACTGCCCAGGAAGAACAACACCACTATGTCCCACTGCCCTACAGAAACCCCATAAATGCTTCAGCACATTTGCTCCCAGCTGGACTGAGCCCATCTAAACCTGGAATGGGTAGGCACCTCCCAGTGCTCCAGGTGCTGGCTGGAGGTAACTTTGCAGTGCCTCCCTGCTGTGCATTGGGTGGGTGGTCACACAGGACCCTGCCTGTTTTTGAGGTGTTTGCCACCAGCATTCCTCCATATGGTGTGCCTCTGTGCCCTTTGTGTGAGTTTGGGCCATGGCAGAGTCTTTATAGGGGCACCCCTTCTGTCCTGAAGCTGGTGAAGGGACAGTGAAGATGAAGGGTGGACAGAAGGGTTTAGGCTCTGTCAGCAGGTCCTGTGGCGCCTGTGGAAACTGTGGCTATGCTGCAGCTAAACCAGCTTTGCTGTCAGGCAGGCGCAGCGCCCTGCTTGCGCCCACACTGACAGGGGACACATGCATCATGGGCATGAGCTTTTTGCGCAGGAAAGAACAACAACAACAAAAAAGAAAACGTTTTAAAATTATAGTAACAGAGCAAGGCATGACACAAACATACCAGTCCACATCAAAACAAGAGCAGGTATAAGGATTAAAATAGTAATAATTTCTTTGCTGTTCAGTTGTCTATGGAGCAACTAATAGCTGTGATTAATTAATTAAAACATCATTAAAACTTCAAATGGGCTCATGCCCAGTCAGGCAAGAGCATGAGCATTTCAACTGGCAATTTAAATGGAATATTTGAAAACAGTAATCAGCTAATTTTTCCAGATTTTCTAAAATCTTACATAAAGCAAGGGTCTTGAGAGGTCAGAGCCTGCCAGCTACAGCCCATGCTCCAGCCTTAAGGAGGACAGGAAGAAGAAACGGTAATTTGAATTTATATAGTTTTAATTTTTTCCCAACTTTCTACTGGGCAAGCAATTCATCTGACTCTGCCAGAGCCTAAGTCACAGCTGCAAGTAACAGTTCCCATTTGCCATTGTATTTCCTGAATGAGATGGTGATATTTATAGCCACTTTCCCAGTCCCTTGCCTAGCTGACTCGTTACTGCTGAGACATGGACAGAGAAGCAGCAGAAGGCAACCTCTCCAGCTGAGATTTTTGTAACAAATTACCTGTGGACGGTCATCAGGCCGACAACTGAGTGAGTCAGAGGAAATTACTGTTTATAGTTGACAGAACGCATATGACACTGAGCATGTTTGAAAGCAAAGTCCCTGCCTTGAATAGCTTGGATTTAAATGAGTTGAGGCAGCAGAGGAGGAGCGAGGGCAAGCAAAAGCAAGTCCTGCCAATTCATGTCACAGTGCCTGATAATAGGTCACCAAGCAGGAAAGAAAACTCTGGCTGCATTATCAACATCAGGCCTATGTCAGGTGTCAGTGACTTATTTCCTGGAGATGTCTCAAAACACAACCAAAGCCTATCTAGAAGGGAACCTAGCTCCTGCAATGATGCAGATAGGACATTGTATTGTGTTTCCATGACTAATAGTTGAAAAGTTCATCTAAACAAGCCCAAAAATGTCAAGTATTTCTGCAGAAGACTAGCAGATTGTACATGTGGCAGGTACCACGCACAGGTGGCACGGACAGATGGAAATCCAGCATCCCCAAACTTGGAATTGACGTGACAAAGCAAAGAAGTATCCTTGAGTATTTATTCATCAAGTTGGAGCCTCTCTGGTAGAAAGGGTGCAAAGGTGAGTAAACAGAAAATGTCACAAACCAGCAACCTAATCAAAAAGCTCCCATCCGAAGGGTGTGTGTGTGCATGTAGAGGTAGGGAGGGAGAGGAAGAATTGTAATTAGGTCACAGGGACCAAAAGATAAAAACAGGACAATCTTATCTAATACCTGGGCTGTCACTACACAAATGCCAGGACAGAGGATGAACGACCAATTAAAAGAGTTTTTATGCAGCTAATTATGATGACAGAGGATTTGTGGAATAAAATCCCTAGATTAGTACGTTAATAAAAAGCTAAAGAAAAATTGACGGGGTAAGCACTGAAGCTACGCCACAAGAGCTACCACAAAAGCTGCCTGCTCAAGAATAAAAGGAACAATGTTTTGATAAGAATTAATTACCTGCTGGAATAGCAGCACAGTATGAAACAAACAGACCACTGAGTTCTTGCAATAGTTTACGTAAGTTACAGGAATGGCTTTAAGTCAACCATGATTACTAGGGTGAATCTGGTTAAGACCAAAAACATGTATGGAAGCCATTCTTGAAACAAGCTTGTTATTCTGGAGGAAGGAAAGAGTAAACAGCAAAATGAAGATGTTCATGCACATTTCAACAAATTCAGAACTATTAAATAGCTTCCTGTCAAGAAAACCTCAGAAAAACAACAAAAAAATGTGGAATATTCTTATTAAGAACACTAAATAAACACCAAAAGTAGATCAAAACACCTGACCAGAGAATATTCAGCAGCTTCTTTGCTTCAGTTGACAAAAAGAGCAAATTCTGGCAGGCAGGAACATGAAAAAAGCAGATTCCAGAGTATCTCCCTCAGCTACATTTGTTCTGCTCCACTAATTAAAACAAAAGCATATAAGTATATTCAAAGACCAGTAGACTTGAAAAACCAAACCAAATGAAAAATGTAAGAGATTTATGGAAAACTTAAAAGATTTATATGTTTTTCTTATGGTAGACAATGACAAAAAGGCAACACATAAATCAAACAACTCTGGAACTTGATGTCACTCAGGGAACGCAGGAAAAAATATAAGAAGGTAATTTACTGAGCTATTCTAACCCTGTAAGTATGTGCATCAAGAGATACACCACAAATGGTAGGAAATCCATAACTTAATGTCAGTGTGAGGAAACCATCTGTGAAGGACACAAGCACATACACAAGTGATTTAACTGAAAAATTATTTTACACACAGGAAGGAAAATGACATTTTTTCATACTGCAGTCAGAGTAAGCAGTAACACCAGAAGGTATGAAAAAAATTTGTAAGCTAACCAGCCAAAGATCAGACCTCATTAAAAATGTACAACTTATTTGTCCAGTATTTACAAAGGTTTTGATTATTTAAAGCAAATACAGCCTTTCATGAATTCTTTCATTTAGAGTATTTTCAATTAACATTGAAAATTAAAAAGTGATTTTACACACTCCCTCATTTGGCTATCATCTACTATGGATAACTTGGCCAAGAAACTTGGTGATATAGGTTAATTTATCGTCATTTTACAAAGACAGCAAACCAAAGAGTTGCCCTTGTAGCTGCAATTCTAAGCAGCAAAGTTTATTTGGAATATATTTCTAAAAACAACTTTCAACATCAAATATTAAAGGTTCTGTTACAGATGTCATCTGAGCAAGCAGCAAGACGTAAATTTAAAACATACAGTATATTTTTCTTTTGCATTAAAGATGAAAGATTACACAGTTAAGCACATGGAAGCCCATAGGACAAATCAGCTTACCACAAAAAGGAAAAAAAAACCAACAAACCTAAAAAAAAAACGTTCCTGAGAATTTTAAGATTGCAAGATTGCAGTAAGGACTCTCATTTTTAAAAGGTCAAGCGACAAACATTTCAGACAGTGGCTTCAAACCTCTGAACAACAGCCATGCTAGTATGTGGCTCACTTCTAAAGTGTTCACAAGAGAAAACTACAAATGAGATTTTGTTGCAATGAGGATTAAGTTTTAAGATAGTTGCCTGTACCTACATTGGAATTCCTGCCCTCACCCACTCCCTCTCCTGCCATCCCCCCAAAATCAGACAGAAAGATTTGCAGCCCACTGATTCAGATTTACACATTCTGATGTAAGACAAACGTAAAGCTGTGTAACTGAAGGATTTTGGAAAAAATTTTTCATCATGTTAGTAAAAAAAGCTCAGCACCTTGCAGATCAAAGAATATTTAACTATTTTGTTTGGCTATTAAACACAGAAACAAAAGTCTAAGATGATAAAGCAGTAAAAACTTGAACATAACATTGAAGAAATGCTCAACATAGGTGATGTTGTACTACAACATTTTACTTCATTTAAGTACAGAAAACGTCACCCATCCTATGATTTATAAAGTACACAAAATAAGTACATAAAAGAAACCAAACCCCATCAAAAGATGATCATATATGTGCATATATACATAGAACATACACACCTAAAATGTGCAAATTTCTTTTAATGCAAGTTAAACAAAACATTTGCAGGATAGAGTTGTACAATGATAATGGAAGATAGATTTCTACGTATCCTAATGGTGTTTCATATCTACAGCCAGTGCAAACTTACAAGGCACAAACTCAATGCTGATGCTGTAGTGTTGTAAGTTACATTCAGGCACATCTCCATTTGCAGTTCTGCAGGAAAAGAGCAATGGAAGTGCTACTTCTAGACTAAACTGCCAGCCTTCTCTCACAGTTTAAGCACTAAATTGATGTAACCTATATGCTACAGTTACCAGTGGGGTTCTGGGTTACTTTATCACTGGAAAGGCTGTGGCTAAACATCTGTTCTAATCTCCTTGCACGTGAAAGTATGCTATTTCCCAAAATACCTCTCAGACATTCTCCAAAGACTACATATACCTTGCCAGCCTCAACGCGTGGGATCTTACAGGGTATTACTGATGCTTTTTTCTAACTTCAGTCAAAATTTCTACAGGAAGTGAATCCAGATTTTAAAAACCAAACCAAATAAAACAAATCCAAACAACCACCCCAGAACAGCCAGCAAAACACCTTCTGAGTTACTTGCATTTAACAAACTTCTGTTAAATTGCATAGTGACAGTGTGTACCAGCTAGTAAAGAGTTAAAAAGGAAAGCTTGCTGTTTAAGGCAAAATTTTAACACAGCATAGCAGAAAAAAGCCAAATAATAGGTCCATCAATATTTAATCAAAGTACTGGCCCATGTAGTCTTATTCTCACAGTGTCTTCTTCCTTACTTTAACAGCAAACCCACACTTGCAGTATGCTTGATTAGAAAATCTTGTTGCATTTTCCTAAATGAAATGAGAGCAATTAATATGTATGCTGATTGACTGATACTGAAAACACCTGACAAATATGTTCTCTCCCACTCCTTAAAAAGGTTTTTGACCTTACTGGGAGTTAAAAACTCACTGGTATCCAGGTCTAATATACTACCTAAAATGGAACTAGTAATTTAAAGCTTTCTAGTATTTATTAGACATTACCACATCACTTTGCTGTCTCATCCTAAAATTGCATTTTTGTATTATTTTTCAATAGAAGACATTTAATAGACATCTGAGGAAAACAATACAATATAAAAGCTTAAAGGTCTTTGCAAAGGTATCTTCTATTCCTTCTGCAAAGTAAGAAGGGAGTGATTTTATTGGCATTTATTTGAATTGCCATCAATAAAGACACAAGAATACTTTAGAAAGAAAAAGTTCTAACGTTTCACACATATCTTTGGCTTAGCCTTCCTGACCAAAGTCTTCTGTAAACTTCTTTAACTTCTCCAGATCCTGTTCATTAACTGTTGGTTTTGTGCTAGCGAGCGACCTGAGCATATCGGCCTGCCAGAAAAAAAACAAATGAGTGTTTTCAGAAACAAGTACAGTACCACTGCTAGCAATTTTGCTGCCAGGACAAACATGCATTAAAAAAACCATTAAAAGGTTCCTATTTACACAAAACTTTAAGTAGGCCTGAACACTTCTGTACAGAGGCAGCATTTTAACCTTTGAAGACAGACAACGGCCAGTAACAAAACCACAACCTCAGGTTTAGGTTTAAGCCACTCATCCATTCAAGTTTTATTCATTCCTTTTTTGAGAAGAACTGAACTTGCTTTTTTTTTTGGTCAGTTACTATTTTCAACCCGTGATTAACTACAGCAGATCAAGTGGAAAAATCAAATGTTCCCATGTACTCTTCACAGTCCAGCAATGTAGAACAGTAGCTTGTGATTCATCTCTAGCAAAGTTTTACTGCTCATGACCGGTAATTTCTGTCTCTTCAATTCAGTCAATTTCCTAGATAAATATCTAGATGTGAGGAAATGGAGTTTAGAAAAAAATTCATAGGTCTATGAAGTTGAAAGCAGCAGTTAAAATACACTATGAATAAAAAGGGTAAAGAAAACGAATCAATTCCTAGCCAAGGCAACTGAAGAAAGTAGATGCCCAGCACCTACTTTGGGTAAATCCAAAAGTTACTATAATGATTTTCTACATGTGATATTTGTCTTCATCACACTTTTTAAGGCTTAAAAAGAATTAAAGCCTTATCTTTTAAGGACAAGAACTGATTTTGGACACTGAAACAGCTGCCTTTAGTGTATCAGAGCCCAGGTACCCTTAGGAGCACACAAGGAACTGCTGTCTTTAATTCCAGGAAAGACTGATTAAAAATCCAGTTAGACCGTGCAGGGAGAAGTTTTAGGGCAGGCCTGCACCTGCATAAATCCTTTTCTGCTTCCTCAGTATGCAAATACACATAGGAAATTCTTTTCTGAAATACAGTGATGGTTCTATTTACAAAGCAGTGCCTGTGATCCCCATGAAATGCATTGATTTCTTTCATTCCTTACAGGACTGTTTGCACACAGGAAACTACAGCAGCAGATTTGTTATTAAGTGCTTCCCACAAACTTTGTACTTAAATTCAAAATTTTCTTCTGCTGCTCTTGAGGAAAAATACAGAACAAGTGTCCAGCAATTATTTTTTTCTTAAGCAGTGAACTAAAATTGAAAACTGTCTTACATAGTTTATTCCCTGGGCCAAGCCAAGTATTTTAATATGCACAAAAAAACCAGCAGAAAGAGCTGTATCACCTAAGATGAATTTTCACCAAAACTACCATTACATCCAAAATCTTCTTACATTTTGGTTTTTATACTTGTATCTATTTCACCGGCAATATCTACCTATAGCACATCCCTTCCCAATTTACAATGAACACAATTTTCTGTTTCCCAGTATTTATGCCACAGTGATGAGAAGAAAGTGTATCATGGTGCAGGAACCCTAAAGGTTTTGAATGAATAAAAGCCAAGTGAAAGAACAGTGGAAGAGTCAGATACTGTCTGTGGATAAGAGGACAGCAGCTGCATGCCAGCAGACAAGAATAAGAAATGCTTATCAGGGATAGACAGCTGTCTTTTTTATAAGCATGCCATACTGTAGTGCTGTACGTTGGGAATTCAAATGTTATCTGGTATGCCCAGCATTTCTGAAAACAAACATCTCATCCAATTGTCCTGAAAAAGACTCTTTACCTTAAAGCCTTTTCAGAGTTGTGCAAGGCAAGAAAGAAACGCTACAAAGAACACCTACCATGGAAACTTTAGGCTCCAGTAATTTATCACCTGGGACCTCCATCCATGTCATTTCTATGCCTTCAGGATCACCTGGAGAGCAAGGTGTGAATAAATCTACCATCGTATTTGGATTAGACACTGATGGTCCTTTTACCTAAAAATAAGAAAACACTCAGTTTATAGGAGCTATTATTTTAAAGACAGAAACCAGAAGCTGAGCAGCACCCTAAGCAAAAACATTCCTTGATTTTATGCAGATGCCCTACCCATTGGGAAGACATGTCCCGTGAAAGAGAGACTGTACAAGTGTACTGGTATTATTCACCTTGAAAACATGCAGCTGTAGCCAGATACTTAAATTCACATCAGGTCAAATCCCAGAAGCCACGACCTCATAAGGCTGAGGATTTTTATGGAAAATTGACATGCCAGGAAATCCGCTTGGAGCAGACCACCCTCCCTGGTCCCTGGTCACTTGAGGAGTTCATTCATCACTGGCTAGCAGCTCTCTAAACGCTTCCCAGTGCGTTTCGCTCTGACCTGCCGCCTTCCCGAGCTCCCAGCTCCTTTCCCGGCACCGCCCGAGCAGCGCTCCGTGGAACACAGCGCCGCCTAGCGGGACAACAAAACACCCTGTTTTTCCCCCTCCAGCCAGAGGGACGGACCCAAAAAAGCTGCAGCGTGGCTGCTCCCTTCCCGCAGCACACTCACTGCCTGGTACCGACTCTTTCGCTTTCCCTTTGCTGTTACCCGCAGCACCACACACCCACGGGAACTCGGAGCATATGCAGAGGTTGAAGGCCAACACACTAACTGGCCATGGACAGAACTGGATTTGCTATTCCAAACTGCATTTAGAGCAAGATGCTGGAGAGCAGATTGTAATAATCAAAATGCACTCTGACAAACCTGCATTATCACATATGGCAAGGAAAAGTTTACAGTTAATTACTGACAACTGAGAAAAGCTGTGCTGAACTGAGGCAAGTTGTCTGCTATAACGTAAATAATAACTCTAAGATTTTGCTCATAAAAACAAAATCACATCCAATTAAAGCATTAACAATACAAGTGGAATCAACTTGGCTTATGTTAGAGCCTTCAAAGTATTGCAGTTGTGGATTTTTTCCTTCCTTTTTTTTTTTCTTGAGCAAAAATAAGTAAGATGCAAGAAGTCCTTTTGAAGTTGTTCTGCAAATTGTGACAAGTGAGGTTATTTCATTGCTCCATGGCAAGCTGAAACATGCCTCAGATTGTTCCAAATTGGAACAAAATGCTAAAAGCTAACAGCCCATTAGACAGAAATGCCATTGTCACTTGAAGTTAACAACAGATAAATACTTCAGACATCACTGCTTAAGGGAAGGAAGGATCCGAAAAATCCTTGATATATCAAAATAACTGTTTATTTATCAACAAATACAGCTTCCATCACATTGTTACTTTGAGTTGTCCCCAGAAGTTAAACTTACTGTCCTCTCATATTCTGGACCATACTGTATTTAAGTGTGTCTTTCTCTTTGAATCTTAGGCTGAATGAGTTCACTGGAAGAAAGTACATTGAAAAAAAAGAGCCTATCTTCAAAGTAAGTGTAGCTGTTCGGTTCAGGGCCCTTAACCCTTTTATGTCAGGTTGAGTTACTGTAAAAAAAACTGTAATTGTAACTGAGATGACAACATACTGCTGACAACACAACATACATGATACTCAACAGCTTAGGATCTAAAATTTTTCCTACCACACCTGCTCTTTTAAAAAGCAACAAATTAAAGCTTCCTTTTACAGCAATTAGCACCTCTGCAGAACATCCTGATCCACCTTCACCCAAGATACATGAATTTCTGCAAAAAACGTTGCACTAAAAATATTAACAAAAAGTACCTTTAGTCTGGGTCTACTTTAAAATATGCTACACAGCAAAATAAAATTTTATTAAACTGATACACGTTGTATCTATTTTAACCTGTTTATAACCATTGATATTACCATATCAATATCTTTTATTTTCCATTTAAGAGTTTAATAATTTACAGAGAACAATTAATTTGACTGAACAAACACCTGTACAAATTCTCCAGGGGAAAGACATTCCCAGATTTAATGGATTTAGACTGGTGGTAAAGAGTGCCAATTGGTTCTTGTTCAGATAAAGTTTCTGAGATCCAAATATTGTGAAGAAATGTTTCTTAAGTCAGTACAAAGCATGTAGAGGTAACTGGAAGATAAGCCAAACAATATAGTTTGTATAGGCTCTTTGGTGTGCACCTATATAAAAGTAAAGTGGTTTTTACATTACAGCAGTGTAAATGAAACACAGACCTTGCTCAGTTGTGTTGCATCTTTACTATTGTCACAAGTAACACTGATTCAATGTTTCTATCAGAACTCTGCAAGAACCTTAATTTTTTGGGTTTGAAAAATATGCCAAGTAAACAGAATGTGCTTAAGTATAATCCATCTGTTCTCAAGTGGATGAGGGATATATTTATTTTTTTTTTCCAACATGCTAAGAACCACTTAACTTGAAATAGAAAAAGAGCACTTCTGTAACATTGCCATTCCAGTCAAACTGCAAACTGAATGCTTTTAACACTCTCTAGAGACATTAAGAGTCAGAGCATGAATATTCAGAAATCAGCTCCACCAGACTTACGGCAGGACCTAGGGGCCTATGGGGAAAGGAAGAACAGTTCTCCCCAGTCAATAAAAGGGACATTCATAAGCATGCAGTATTACCCCAAACCAAATTCAGTTTATTTGCAAGGAATTTTCAAATTGAGACTGTTCTCACAGATGAAATAACTTGAAAAATTTTGATTCCTACTTACTTTTTTAAAGTGAGTCGCTGATTGCACTTTTCTAACAGGCTGCATCAGTGCATCACGGACAATGATGCTTATATCTGCACCAGAATAGCCGTCAGTTCTCTTCCCAAGCTCTCGATAATCTGATTCTTTTAGCTCATTTGGAGTTGACCCAAGGTGAAGCTTGAACATTGCAGCCCTGGCATGGTCTTCAGGTAAAGGAATATAAATACGCTTCTCAAACCTGGTTAAAAAACCGAAAAAACCAAAGTGTTCCCAAGATGCTAGCTCATGCAGGTGCACAGTGGAAAGAGCTCATGCAAATGAGTATATGATCCTAACAGTACTAGAAAGAAGCAGTTTCAGTACAATAAACCTTTAAAAAAATCTGAGGCAAATATTCAGCAACCTATTCTCATAAATAATTCTTCAGTAAGTATAAGCTAACATCCAGAATATAACAACTGCTTCCTTTACATTACAAAAACCTTTTTCTCAGATGTTTTTCCAGCAGAGTTTGAGTCTTAAAAAACTGAGAGGAAGGAATCTTTAAGTGTTGAAGTGTATTTGAACAGATTTCACACTCAAAGAAAGAACTGCTTGATAACAAGTTTATGCAACAGCTTTCTATGGTCTCCAACTAAATTAAGAAAACACCATAGATGGGAGTAAATTTGAAATAATTCTCAAGAAAACATTGGTAACTGCAGTTCCTCCTTTGAAGCAGAATCTGTTCTCAGAGTGGAGATTACCTCCCACCAACAAAGTAAAAGCAACTCCAAATTCTGCTGAACACAATTAACCTGATATACATGACAAAGTGGCCCAAATCCATGAAAAATTAATTTTATTACAGTTCCTTTAAGTCTTGTGGGCAAGAGCTAGGGAATTTCTCCTTCATGTTGCTGAGAATGAGAAAATGGTTTGGGTTGAGAGGGACCTTAAAGATCATCTAGATCCAACTCCCCTGCCACAGGCAGGTCCCCTAGACCAGCTTACTCAAAGGCCCATCCAACCTGGCCTTGAACACTTCCAATGATGGGACATCCACAACTTCTCTGGGCAACCTGTGCCATTGTCTCGCCACCCTCATCATAAAAAATTTCTTCCTTATGCCCAATCGAAACCCATCCTCTTTCAGTTTGAACAACTGCCCCTTGTCCTGGC
The DNA here is from genome assembly GCA_013399195.1 of Dicrurus megarhynchus. Lineage (NCBI taxonomy): Eukaryota > Metazoa > Chordata > Aves > Passeriformes > Dicruridae > Dicrurus > Dicrurus megarhynchus. The sequence continues at coordinate 932,121 of VXAD01005103.1, read as the reverse complement.
ATTACAAGCCCGGGAAAAAAAAACAAGGAACATCTCTCCATCTTTCTACTAAGCTCCCTTTATATATTGAAAGGCCACAATAAGGATCCTTCTCTTCTCCAGGATGAACAGCCCCTGCTCTTATAGCCTGCCTTCAGAGGAAAGGTGTTCTGATCATTCTCATGGCCCCCTTTTGGACCCACTCTATCAGGTCCATGTTTGTCTTTTACTGTGGATCCCAACCAAAGCTAGAAATTCAAAGATGGAATTTCAAGAATGACTTGAAATTTTCAGCAACACCTTCACCTCTAAATCTGGCTCATACAACACTAGAGTCATACAGATGGGAGGTGACATCTGGAGGCCACCTGGTCCAATCCCAAATCAAACTGAAGTATGGTCAGTTCAATTAAGTATATAAATAAAAACTGGTGTCAGTCACAAAAAAATCAATGATTCTTTAGCCTACAAAAATGGCCATTATCCAAGCTGTGTCCTCATTACAACATAATCCTATTTGTCACATAACCGTCCTCTGCTTGCTCTGCAGCTCAGAGAAAGATCCAATTAATCAGGTACAGGCAGTCCTGTATCTGCAAAAGTCCTTTATCTGCAAAACAGCAGGTAAAAATCACAAGTTATGCCTGACCAGGAGAAAAACATGGTGTTTCTGCGTGAGGTTACATTTCCATGAAAGAACTCAAGCTACTCACCAGTTTAACAGCTGAAAAGGAAAGCTCTACCCCCTCTTGCCCTTCTGAGGTGTGTATTTTCTAACTTGTCCCCCAAGTCCACCAGAAAACTAACAAGCAAGCACAAAACTGTTTCTTCAAGCATAATCATCTAACCAAGAAATCAGATAAACTACAGGACCAGTGTAAGAGTGAACAACCTACCTCTCTAAAGGGGCAAGGGGCTATTAGTTTGGCTAAGTCCACCTCACGGAATTGAGTCACAGAACATTAACCATGTCTGCAAACATGAGCTGGGTGAACACCTCAAGTACTCTCTGGCTGAAGGCTCACACCAGTTGTGAATGTCACACCATGAAAAAAATGCCATCATACCTTCTCCTGATAGCAGAATCCAAAACCCAGGGTATGTTTGTTGCTCCTAAGACCAAGATTCCTTCATTGTCAACACCAACCCCTACATCAAGGCAGAAATAATTTCGCTGTTTAGATGATGAACAGAGACTGTTTTAAAAAGTCATCAAAATTTAGTGGGGTGGAACCGCAGATATTTTTAGTGTTCTCATACAAGCTACACTTAAAAATACATATCTTAATTTCTCTGTCTGATTCTAGAAAACAAATAAACTTACCTTGCATCTGGACTAGAAATTCTGTTTTTATCCGTCTAGCAGCCTCACTTTCATTTTCACTTCTTGACCCGCAGAGGGAATCTATCTCATCAATGAAGATGATAGAAGGTTTGTTTTCTCTGGCAAGCTGGAACAAGTTTTTCACTAATCTTAAAGAAGGAAACAGCTTTAGCTATATTAGTAATTACAACAGCAGAAACACGTAACTTCAGATTGTGATACAGCCATTTCTTTTAGAGAAAGCAAGGAAAAAAGCATATTAACATAAAGCTACTCAAAGACACAACATTCTTTCAGCTCCAAGACTCAGAATTATACTGAATGAGAGAGCCCAGCATAATGAGAAAAAAATTTAGAGTGCTCCAGGTATAGTTTTGCAAGATAAAGCCCTTTTTCAGTTTACACTTCTAAATGACAGCCTGGACTATACAAAACCACCACTCTACAAAGATTCAAAAGAAAAAGGCCTTCTCTTAACATTTCTGACTTAAATTAATTCTAGAGCTTTTGTAAGAAATAACATGTATCTTTACTTTATACAATTTTACTTACTAAATAATTTTTATATGACAAGAAACATTGGTTTGCAAAAAAAATAAACAAAACAACCTAAAACAAACCCCAAAATACTCCTAGCCATCTCTCATGAACACATTTTACTAGGTTAAAAAAAATAGGAATACACTGAGAAATTCTTCATATTACAGCACTAAATCTCAAGCAATAATCTCAAATAAAGTCAAACACAAAATCTAATGCCAGGCCAGTTCTGTATTTCTTTTGCAATAGAAGAAAAGCAGCTTAAGGTTTCCAGCTTTCTGGGGGAAAAAAATAACTCAGTTCAAACACTTTATCTAACAGCCTTTCTTCCTCATTATATCAACTTTAAATAGTGTTGCTCAGTTGTCCCACACTTCAAACTATTAAAGCATGGTTTTGACAAGTATGCTTATCACTATACGAAAATCCTTTCCCTATAAAACCAGAGCTTTTAATTAATTCAAGAAATCTCTTTTGGAAGACCAGATGGACAAATTCCTGGACTTCTAGACTGCAACCAACACGTCACTCCTGGTCTTCTGGTTTCCTGGTCTTCTTCACAAATCACACAGTAACAAAGGAAGATTTAGCATAGGGACCTACAAAATTTCCTTTCATGGCTGCTCCTCTCCTTCAACCTATCTTTGCAAGTCTCTTATTTCTTTCAGATTTTGTTTGAAATTGGGATGAAGAAAAAACCCGCCTCTGTATGGACAAAGAAATGCCGCATTGCTGCTGGGACAGATGAGTGGGGAGATGCCAAGAAGCAGAGTAACTCAGCACTTCAGACTGATACAGTGTACAATCACAGCTGAATTCAGAAGGGAAATGAGCTCTGTAGTGCTCCCAAAATCTTTCTGAGCAGGTTTAAAAACTATCTTGAGCACTGAAGAGAGTTTCTCAAAATACAGCACACAATGGTATCTTTACATGGCACTGCAGCATGAAGCATAGAAACACCTGTAGTTTGTTTTTAAAAAGACAAGACCATTCCCTCAAATTCTTAATGGCAACTAATCTCACTCTGCATTAATTTCTTTTTGACAATGTTTTCCTGGACTTCTGGCAACTCGAACTTACTTTTCACTTTCACCTAACCACTTTGAGACAAGGTCAGATGAAGATACTGAGAAGAAGGTAGAGTTGTTTGCTTCTGTCGCCACAGCCTTTGCTAAATAAGACTTTCCTGTTCCTGGTGGTCCAAATAGGAGAATCCCTCTCCAGGGTGTTCTCTTGCCTGCAAGAGAGAAACCAGCAGTTTTCAAAATACTGTAGAAAGACTAAACATATTTTCTGATTATGCTCCTCTAGCGTGCTCGGAGGTTTTCCGCATCTACCCATGAAACTTCTGTCAGGTGGATCACTATCTCTTTGTTATGAGCTCAGCTTGAGTCTGTGATATATGGACACAACATACTTCACAGGCCCCAGTGTCAGTCCTGACCGGCCAATGGTAAATAAATGCTGTAATCCTGACCTGTAAACAGGTGTGGAAATTTAATGGGCAGGATGACTGCTTCTTTAAGTGCTTCTTTGGCTCCTTCGAGGCCAGCAACATCACTCCATTTGACATTTGGTCGCTCCATAACAATTGCTCCTGTAAGAAAAGATTGTCTAAGTTAGTGATGTACATATCTTTTCACAATTACAATAAATTACATTTGGTGAAAAAAAAAAAATCTATGCCCATGTCTATACTGAGTAAAAACAAGGCATTTCTAAGATGATAGAAACACTGAACTCCATTAGTCAAATGGATGTTATTTTCACAGAAATCTGTCACATTGATATACCACAATAAATCATGGATAACCACAATATTTATGAGTTAGCAGAAGTCCTGGCAGCATCTCTTCACTAAATCACCATTGCACTTCCCAAAAACCTAAAAATTTCATTTTAAACCATGAGCTAGCTGCACTAGCTCAGGATTTTTTAAGATTCTCCAGCAGATGAAGTAATTTGCTAGGTATCTCCAGATGTGCAGCAAACAAATGGATCATCTAATGGAAAAGAGGTGTGAGAGGTAGGGCTGAAAGCATCAGAAAGGTTATATGGATCCTGCTTAGCTGCAGAAGTATTTTCTTAGTCAAGGCACATTCTCTCAAAGTTTAGCACCAAGTCTCATCTCCCTCAATCACTGAGTTCAGCCAGCTGAGCTGTAATTTAGCCTTCTCTTCAGACTGGTTAGTCTGACATGCTAAAAATTTAGTCTCAACTACTTGTAGATTTGGAAACTTGGAACTCAGCTAGTAATTGAGTATTAGATCTTGTAATCCTAGCCACTACTTCTAATGAGGTCAGATTCATGTGGGAAGAAACAAAGTCTTTATAGTGAGAGATAGGATAGGAGTTCAGTGCTCATCAATCTTCTGTCACATTTAAAAACCAGGAAACTGTCCCTTATAACTGTGCATAGGATTAAATAAATGTGCAGAGAAGTAGAAAAAGCACAGTACAGTTTCCAACTGTGATACAACAGCTCCTGAAATTACACAGGCACAAGATATGGTAAATGCATTTGATCTTTGTTACAGTCAAAAACAGGAGAACAACGAGGTTTCTTCAGATCCATAAGCACCTTCTGGTAGCAAAGTTCTGAACAGCTCTTCATTATTAAAGGGAAATAAATGTCAAAAAAGCCTCCTTTTTACTGCACACAAAACTGCTGGTAGCTGCTACATATTGCTTCACTGACTGTGTTCTGTATTTGAGTTCAAAAACCCAAACTATGCTACTGAACAGGAAGCATCATCACTACATATGAGAAAATGCTACCTGTAACTATAAATGGGCAAGAAGCCATGCTTTTTACTCCTAAATTTGAATACAAGTCTTTTTGTGAAAACAGTCCTGCTTACACAAAGTATTTGTATCATTATTTCCTTAGCCTCTAGGAAACACGCTAGTGCACAGTGCACTTCAGAGTAAAAAATACTGATTCAGTTTCGCCAATAGCTACCTGGGATTTTGCAACTTCTGTTGGAAAATGCTAGCTTGATAGGTGATACAATTTTAACATGAAGCACAGGGTGCAGGAGATGCATTTCAATATGGTCACTGTGTAAGTTCGTGGCACACAATTCCTTTTACTTCCACAAAGACTGTGCTTTTGCATGTAAAGAATACATACTAGCTGAGCCACTTACAGACATTAAGTTAATCCATAAAATTTAGATGGCAAAAATATAGGAACTTGCGTGACTGAAGTCACCGCTATTTAAAGAAAAGGATGCTTCAAATTACCTTGAAGTTGATTCTGTAGCTTCTTTTTTTCAGGGTCCTCTGATTCCCCTTCCCCATCACTGTCATTCCTGATTTGGAAACAAAATGTTGAAATACAATAAGAGACACTGCTGTCTTATGATAAAAATCAGAATGCAAAAAGCAGAAAACCCACCAGGCTGAGGAATGAAAGAAACATTGAGATGCTTTCAGACGTCTACAGGTTTACGTGATTGTAGAAAAGCAGAAGTACACTTTTCTACTATTTCGTTCCAATTCACCCTCCTTTGCCATTTCAACTTCCTCTTATGGGTCTGAGACCTCTTAGCACGCTTCTACGTGCTTTGAGCCAGCATTTAGGAAACACAGCCCTTATATCCAGCAACACAGAGGTGCTAGAGTGGTTTGTTTGTAGACATTGGCACTTGTCCTCTATCTGGACTTGCAACAGGACTTGGCCAATTCCATCTAGTACTATGAAACTTGTCTTACCAGAGCAAAGGAAGCTGGAAGTTAAAGAAGGAAAAGAGACTAGATAGTGAACAACTGGAGTGGAAGTCATGAAAATACACGTAGCCTGTGTGGTATTACCATTTCCTTCTACTATAAATAAGCAGAACATGGTACAGGTCAAAAAATAAAACTGATGAGATGAGCAGACAACGAAAAAGACTGAAAATCAGGTAAAGTTTTAAAAGACAACTGAGCAACTTTAGCTATTCAGGACTCCTAAAAAGGGCAGTCCCACCAGAAGGTATCATCCTGAATCCTTCCGCTCTCCTAACCCTATAAAAGCAGTAGCAAATGCAAAAGAGGCTGGGCTCGTTTGGGTGGCTCTACTTGTTCAACATTCTGATACGCAAAGTGAGAAACAAATCTAAGAGAAGGGAAGCAGTGGAGAGACCAGGCAGCAGCAACACATTAGAGGGATTCAGTCCACCTTACAGAACTTTATCCTACATAAGAGCTTTTCATCTCTTATCAAGTGTGAGACAGATCAAACTCAGTAACCCCAGTAATCATCAGTCTGAAATTATTTGAAAGAAAAACTTTGATGGTCATCAGGCTCACTGCCGTTAAAGCCAATAATCATTGGATTCAGCTGTTAGTCTGAAGCATCTTTCATTCTTCAGTGAATTTCCTTTACAAATGTTCACATCTTAGTAAACAAGCACAGAAATGCCTGTGATGGTAATTCATGTTATTTTTATTAACCCACTGTATTTCAGCACTAGTAGTCATGAGAAGCATTTCAGAAGCACAAGTTAAAATGATCTTTGAATCGTTGAAGTTTAGAATAAGCTGAGTTCAGGAAGTATTTTGCTTTACCTTCTCCAAAAACATACCCTTTTCCTTCAGCAGGACCAGACTCTTTAACTGGTTTTGGTGCAGTTTTTTCTCTCTTTTTCAGATACTCTTTCAGCTTTTCTGCTCGGTCCAAGTATTCCGTGCATTTTGCTCTAATGCTTTGTTTTGCTTTATCACCCTGTGCTTCATCTAAGAGTTTGAAGAGAAACAATTCTTTGTTTGCAAAACACATGTGCATCAATCAAAAAACAAGACTAAAACTCTGTCTTCTTTATCTCTTATCAATATACCTCTCTCAGGGCTCACCACATAACCAAACATCTCAACTACTTATTTTTCCACTATACCTTGGAAAGAACTGACTAGAAGGATGTCACTGTGTAACAGAACCCAAATATTCACCTGAACATTGCCTTGGCTTAAAATTTGACTCTAGAGGATTAAGGACAACAGCACTGGAAGCTTTTTTGTCAGCCTTTCAAGCTGCTAGACATTGCCTTAATAACTTCTTTTCTGAAATAGCTAATCAAGAAGCTGCTTGTGCTAGGCAATTTTTTATTTAGAAGCACACTTGATTCTTCCATAGGCCGCTAATTTTAAGAAACATTACATAAAACATCTGAAAGAACTAGGTGTGTTTCAACAGCTACACTGTTCTCATAATCACTATTATGGTATTTCAAATCAACAGTCAAAATTTAACATGTCAGGTTTATGTGCTAAGTTTCCAAAAGTACATCAGTATTGTTAAAAGCACAGAAAGTGGTATTCTGTAAGATTTAAATGGAAAGGAAGTGATAAACACAGATTATCCTAACAATAAAGGACTGTAGAGAAAACAGCATATTTTTCAAATCCTGAAGATCTGTAAGTGTACTTTCGTCAGGCAAGCAACCCAGGCCACTTACATTAGGGCTGTACCTACATTAAGAAAGCCCACTCCTTGCATACAAACACTGAACGTGGCACAAAAGGTACACAGAAGTGTGAGAAGGCATAAAATAATGAGAATATGGAAACTGAAGAAAAATTGTTACATAGAAGTCCATCTCATACATTTTCTTGACCAAGATAAACAGCAAGACTATGACATTAAGGAGCAAAAAATGTCAGCAGAGAGGCTGTAGAAGGGCAAGCAGCATGAATTAAAGAAGCAAAAAACACTCTGCAGATACAGCAAAGACTTCATGTGTAACATGGCTTTCAGCACAACAGAAATACAGGGATCCCTGTACTTATTGTCATATTTCCTCATGCAGTGGCCAGCTGGAAACACTGCTACAAAAGTCCAGAGGAGAGACAGCAAACACCTGCCTCCTGTCTTAAAAAAACCTAAAACAAAACACAAGTAAAAAATAATCTGATTTCTTACAAGAATGGAGCAAGCACACAATACAATAAAGGTAAAAGCTGCAAAATATATGACCTCAGTCAAACTACAATTAGCAAGTATCATCTGTTGATGAGAGCAGAAATTAAAATACTGATGTCAACATAAGAGATTACTCTTGAGCAATCCAACAACTAAACTCTACGTAACCATCCAATACATCACACTTACATTTAACAACATGAAGGAAATACTGCACAGCATGTTGGTACAAGCGGAAGGCTTCCTCATAGTTTCCTGCTTTATCTTCTTGTGCTGCCTTGCTAGCAAGGTCTATTGCTTTCTGTAACACAAACAAATAATTAATTGCTGTGCAAGAGCATTTTCCATAATCAGAGACCATTCAAGCTGCTACTGTTCTTTGATGGCTAGTTTTTCTGTTCTTCAACATTTACCCCCCCAAAGCTGAAGGCAATTGATTGTCCTAGGTGGTATTTTGTACAAGACACAATATTTCCATCCTTTTATGGACAGCAGGATTTACAAACTGCTGAAGTTTACTAGTACACAAAAAAAGGCAAGTGAGAAGAACAAGTTTCTGTGTACTAAGCTGGACCTAGTATTGTTTTGTCTACGTAGTTTTTCTTACGAATCTCTTGCATTGAATATGGAATGATCTGGAAAGCCATTATAAGGCTTGGGGTTTTTTTATCACAGACCTAGACACTTTGAACTATGATACACATGTCCTGTTTAGGCCATGGTTTAGTGATGCACTTGATAGCGCTGGGTTAACAGTTGGACTCAATCTTATCCAACCTAAACAATTCATATGATTCTATGACTGATGACATCAGTAAACCTTGTAAACAGCAAGGCAATACAGGAAGTACTTGATTACAATCACTGAAACCAGCACTATCACTCTTCAAACATTATGCTTGGATACATCTTCAAAGACCAATTGCTTGGCTTCTCTAGAAGGATTTAGGTTCTTGATACCCTAGTGAGAAATTCTAATTATCACTCCAGTGGGAGAGGAGAACCACCCCCACCCCGGCCGCAAACAGAGACCATACCCATATCTCAAGCATCACAAAGTTCAATGAGAAGCTACAAATGGATTTTTAATTTATTTGTTCAGCTAGTTTCATACAAATCTGACTGTGATCTAAGCCACCAGGTTGCACACACTGCCCTGTGGATTTATTGGTATCACCGCTATTCCGTTGCTCTTAAGTGCTTATTACTTTTTATTACACTTTCCTCCTTGGAATGCCCATACTACTTCGAGACAATTAAAACTGTCATTTTGACCACTGGTTCATGTAAGTTAAAAAACAGGCAATCGGCCAGAGTTAACCAACACCAACTAAATATTCTGTAGTCCCTCACCTACTTTTTCCCATGTGGTTCCTTTTCCTAAGCATTGTTAGTATGCTCAAGATGATTATGTAATGTCAGGGAGCAGGGCTGAGAGCTTGACCTGCAGCAAGGAGTTTCCATTAGGCATTCCAGTACAGATACTCTTGCCACTATCTATACACTGTGCTGTGTTTCAGGCAGAACAAAGAAACAGCAAAATATTGCATTGTACTGCTTTGTGTTGCTGTCTTGGAAGCAAAGATCATCTCAACAGGTATACCTGAAATCAAAGGTATTTAAAAACAATGAACCAACTAAACAGACTTTATGGCTCTGTTGTGGCAGGTGTTGGAGCACTGTAAGCATCTGTTTCTTTGGAAAAGAATCGAAGTCTTTCCTTTTTGGAGAGGCCAGGAACTGACAAGCAGTTTCCCAGGTGTGAATGGACTGCTCCTTGCCACCCATTTTATGCTGACTCCCTTACGCACCGCTGTGCACCATTCAAATCTAGCAACAGAGCAAAAATTAACCCCCCAAATTGTTATTTTCATATTAATGTTCTTAAGTCCTGTCAGTGACTTTAATTGCCACGGGGCAGCCCAATAATTCCTGGATCCAGTACAACAAAGACAGTGATACATGTGACATTAATCCCAAAGAATAAATGGCAAAGATCACGTGCTAAAACAGAACTGTTTTCTCACAGTTTTAGCAGGTGATCTTTACCTGCTCCTCTGAAATAGGCAAAAGTTTGCACCACGTATTGCCTGGTTTTGCTATACTCTCTTTTTGTAAACAGCCAAAGGCTATTAGCTGGCTATTAGATTCTCAGCTCTAATACTTCATTACATGAGCTGCATCTTAGCCTGTTACTGTGAAGAACACCACTGCTATCAAACAGAAAATTATTACTAGAAAGTTGTATGAACTAGGGCATAGATGACCAGCTCTAATTATCCCTGAGGCACAAACTATGTTTTATCAGGCCACGGGTTTCTAGTTTGATGAACATCACCCAAGGAAAGAACGTCAGCTTAAAGAGATGTCATTCTTCTCCTGCTTATTATAGACCCTGTAACATCTCCTCTAGTTTCGCCAATGCAAACATCACACTGCTAGTGTAAACACTGCATACAGAATGATCACGCTTCAAACAGCCGAAGAGAAAAAAGGACTGTTTGGAACACACTTATTTCGCTTCAGGATCTGTTTTGCCGGCCAGCCGCAGAACCGATTACACAGCCCCACCGAGGGTTAAAACAAGCGGAACAGCAGAGCAGGCAAGGGCTTCCTACAGCCACCAGAAGCTTACAGGCAACACAGGCTAAACCACGCGTCCAGACCACAAGAGGCAACAGCGCTTCCCGGGCGGACATTAGGCCCCGCTGCCCGCGTCCCGCAGGCTGGTGTCCCCAGGGCCCCCCTTCCCAGGGACTCCCTCCCCAGGGTTTCAGCGCCCGGCGCGGTGAGGGCTGACCCTGTGGGCTCTACCACCCCAAGCCGAGTGCCCCCACGCCTCTTGGCTGNGCCCCTGCCCCGCCGCCCGCAGAACCGAAACCGCGGCCTCCGCGCCGCTTCCGCACCCAGCGCCGCTTCCGCCTCCGCTTCCGGGCACGCCCCGAGCGCCCGGCCCGCCCCCGGCCGCGGGTGTTCCCCGGGCCCCCGCTCGCCGATAGCGTGTTTGGGCTTGGAATGGAGCTCTGGAGATCATCCCGTCCAACCCCACTGCCAGGGCAGGGTCACCTGGAGCAGGTGACACAGGAACGCATCCAGGTTCGGTTTGGAATCTCTCCAGAGGAGATTCCACGACCTCCCTGGGCAACCCGTCCCAGTGCTCTGGCACCCTCAACATAAAGAAGTTCTTCCTCACGCTGAGGTGGGACTACTTGTGTTTTATAGCCGCTGCTCCTCATCCTGTCGCTGGGCACGACCAAAAAGAGTCAGGCACAATCCTCTTGGCACCTGCCTTGGAGATATTTATATGCATTAAGTTCCCCTCTCAGTCCTCTCTTGTCCAGACTAAACAGGCCTNCCCCAAGCCGAGTGCCCCCACGCCTCTTGGCTGCGGCTGCCGCGGCGCTCCCGGCGGTGCCCCCGGCCCGCCGAGCAGGAGGCGTTCGCGGTCCCTGTTCCCCGGCTCCGCCCGCAGCCCCGGCCCGGGACACCCCCGGCCCCGCTCCTTCCTGGCACCGCCCCCCGCCCGCC
>VXAD01005103.1:521052-920676 GCA_013399195.1 Dicrurus megarhynchus | reverse complement strand
ACGCTGAGGTGGGACTACTTGTGTTTTATAGCCGCTGCTCCTCATCCTGTCGCTGGGCACGACCAAAAAGAGTCAGGCACAATCCTCTTGGCACCTGCCTTGGAGATATTTATATGCATTAAGTTCCCCTCTCAGTCCTCTCTTGTCCAGACTAAACAGGCCTTAACCTGTTTAATCAATCCTGACGCAGTCCTGAGCAAGTGTCACTCACCTATGGGTTAGTAATGAAGATCAGGTGACGTGTGGTGCTCCCCGAGCGGGGAGGAGGAAGTGACTCAACACACAACCAATTACAAACCAGTTCTGGAAAGCCAACTTGCTGTATGCATGTGGGGATGTCTGCTAAATAAGTGCCATGTCTTCCCCTCTGGTACTTTTAATTCCTTTAGGCCAAAAAAGAAGTATCTGGGAAACTTAACTATAATAAACCCCATTCTTCCAAGTACCTCCAAGTTACCACAGTGCAGGTTTGACTTAATAATTCCAGTGCAACTTTTTTGATTTTATTTTGTAATAAAAGTCCACTGAACTTTTTAATACTGTCAGTAGGCTGTTCTGGGAAGAAGGCATACCCACAGTTCCCCCTGTACCAGGGAATGTCGTGGCAATCTCTTCATTAAGTCATCTGGTTAGCAGTTTATTTTGGTAAGTGTCCTCACATGTTGAGGATGCATTTTTAGACATGGTCAGTAACAGCTGTTCTCCTTGGCTTGACTGCAAATGTGTAAAGACATGATGTAGGAAAGATTAAGTCATGTAATCAGGCTTTGGGAAATGAGATGGTAAAGAGAATTTGCCACAAAAGACAACTGGAATTGGCCAAAGTGAAAGTAGAGATGATGATTTCCAAAGGAACCTTACAGCTGTGTGGTCATCAGGATTCAAGTGTAGCATCGATGGTGGGAAGTGCTCAAGAAAACTGTGGGTTAAATCACATATATCCATTTCTTTCTTATTCCATCTTCAAAGGATGAGGCAAACCCATCCCTTTTACTCTTTCATGGTAGATAATACCATTGTTAAGCCTTTGGGCTACTTTTAACCTCCTTTTTATTTAAAACAGGCTACTTCCTTGGGGTATCATTTTCTTTTTGGCTTTACCTTCTCTTTCTGATTAGCATAACAGAGTATTCTCAGATACGTTCCTGATGCTAGTAATTCTGTCTGTGTCATCTGTATCTGTGATTTTTAATTCTTTAATGTTATACTTAGCATTTAGACTTAGGTCTAAAACAATGAGTACGTCACAAGAGTGTAAGTATGCCTCTCCAGTCACGCTGAACTGGCTTCTGAAACTCCAGAAAAACAACTGGTTTCTGCAAATGTGATTAAAGAAAGTAAATCAGAAAAGGCACCTCTGTCATTTACAGATAACAGGCTAAATCTTGCACTCCTTCCTTAAGTCTTACTCATATAATATTCCTGCTGTAATTAGACTTTGCAGCTAGTTTTGCCTGAGGCAAGACTGGATGAATGCTGAGTGATGACATCAAGATTATTTCTTGAGAAGCTAATGAAGTGTCATGTTAAGGGTATTACTTCAATTTGAGGGACAAGTACATTGCATTATCTAATACTTCCCAGTGCTGAAGTTCCTGTGTTCCCATATTCTTTGTGTACAACTAAGTGTAATGAAAATAAAACATTAAAGATATTAATATGGGTACCTACTGGCCTCAACTAAGTCTATCCCATAACTGCCTGGGGCATTGTTGCTCACTTTGCTATGGCATTGCGTGGCACAGGCACTGATGATCTCCCGTGTTTCCTAAGGCTGAGTAAGCTGTTGTGGAGAATGCTTCCTGCTGCCATACCGTGGTTTGGAGAGAAGGGGCCCACACTGCATGTTGCTTGGACACCTTGGGCCAAGAGTAGGTGGATACATTGATGAAACAAGTCATGCCTACAGCACAACCAGGTGTCATATCTATGAATCTCCTCTGCTGTGGCAGCTGAGGGGTAGCTAGAGATGACTAATGTTACCATCCAAGTGAGACTGGCATTAACTGGATGACATGAGAGCCATGCAGGTAAGGGAGGTCACTGCCTTAGAGAGCTTAACAGTGCAGACAGACAAGGCAGAGAAGGCAGGAAAATATAGCCTCTGTTTTTCTGTATTTTTCTAGGTGATGAAATGATGCTGAATCTGGTCAGATCAATCTGACCTAGGTAACAAAGGCTGACAGTAGCAACACTAGCAAGTAAAATTCAGGTTGTCCAGATCCTATTACGACATCTCGATCCAGTTTGATGTACACACAAAGATCTCATGCACTTGGGACAGGACCTGCAATGGACTTGTGGTGCAGCTGTGTCCCTTCTCTTCACTGGGAAACATGCTGGGCCAAAAAGCAGGAGCACTGCAAGCCACCAGCTGTCCTTGGGAACTTTCCTGCCTGTTACATAGTGCCTGTGGAAGTACTGCTGCTGCGGTATTCCCGGGTGGATGGCTGCCATACATAACCACTTTTAATAGCACTGAAACCACAGCAGCCTTATGGAGGAGGGCTGTGTCCGAAGAGCTTTTATTCCTAATGCACTCAGGGCCCTGGGCACAGGGAGGGTACTGTGTAGCTATGGAGCCTAGGAGGGAGAGAAGTAAAGCTGTATTCAGGACCAGAAAGACTGACTACAAAATAAAGCCATGTTACATGTACAGCATTAGAGACAAGAATGAGCTTCGGGGCAAGACTTGAAGCACTGGATTTTGAGGAGTTCGTGGTCCTCAGACTCTACTCCATTGCATGGATCTGAGGTGGATGGTGACAATATTTCCTGTCATAGTACAGTAATGGGTCTGGTTATGCCTGCCTGGAAAAGAAAACTTAAATTTGTCACTTATGAGCTAAACTCTTCATATATCTTAGTTATGTTAATTTTCACTCTGCTTCTGGTTTAGTTTTTAAACTTGGAAATTCAAAATATGTAAATGCTTGAAGGCATGCTGATTTCAAATCAGGTATACATATATACAAAATGTGTTGTCTTCTGGACTAAGCTAGTTTGTTCCAGGCAATGGAATGACTTAGGATGTATATTCCTGTAGTTCATAGTGAGATTAATGCAGCACAACATGAAAATAGCCTAAGAAAATGATTGCAGGTATAACTCAGGGCACATTTTGAAACTGTTCACTTGATCTTTTGACATAGCACAGAAATAAAAATGCAGCTTATACTCTTAAATTGTGAAATACACTGTCCACTGCTACTGCTATGTTTTTTGAACAACATTTAGCATAGTGAATTTCAGGACTTCTTTTTCCTACAGTTACATTAGTACCAGCAGAAATTGTCGTGAATAAAAATGAAATCTGAAACAGTATTTTTCTTAACCTTGAAGATGTTTTATCTTCAAGGGCAATATTTGCCCTCTATGAGCATAAATCTGGAGATTTCTGAGGCTTTTCTCATCTTGAATTCGGCAGACAGGGACACTCATGGGCATTCTATATGGAGACCAAGGACAAACATTTCACCTAAGTCTTTTCTGCATAGCATTTCATGTGTTAGGTCTTGATAACTTGTTGAGATTGAATGGAATAAAATCTCTTCAATGATGACTTTTTGTACAGTTGAGCAGATGTGGCCTCAGGGCTGTATTGGTTGACTCATTTTCATTTAAAATACACAATTTTGCCAGCTGGAAACTGCCAGCTGTTTTACACATATATGAGTTCAGGGGTTTTGTGCTATGCATTGTTGAGTTTGGTGCAGCAGCTTTTCTTTTTGAAATGTTTTCATAGTCACAGGACTTAACAGCCTTATATAGCCCTATTCACCTCAGAGATTTTATTGTTAAAAGTTTAAAAAGTGCTCCCCAGCCAATGTTTCTTTGAGTTTAGAAATGTTCAAGTTTGGACTGTGCACTTTAGATGGCTTCATACTGCCTTCATTTAAAATTTTGATGACCTGTAGAATCACTGGAACAACTCCTAAGGATATTGTAGATGCTCTCATCACCTGGGGGTCTGTTTTAATCACTGCCAGATTTTTCAAAAATATATGCTGTAATCCGAACAGAACTCGTGGGTCTCATAAAATTGGTAGATCAGGTTCTACAACCTGTGTTATGAAAGGGTTCAAGCCAGCTGGTTGTCACAGCATGTGTCTCACTGTCTTAAAAAAGACACAAATCTGCGAGTTGACCCAGATTTTCTTTCTGTGAATCTCCTGTGCAACAGAAAGCTTGTAGTGTTTACTGTTGCCAGAGTACCAGAAATCTGAACTGTGTTAGGCAGTGAGAAGCATAAAAGTAGTTCTGCTGCAGTAGGTACTTTTAAAAGTATTACCAGACTCCCCTGAACAGATGACAGGGGAATAACTTTTGCCATTCCAATATACAGCAGAATAACTGAACTTGGCTGTTGCAAAACAGAGATTCATCTGCATGAGTTAAGTTTAAAACTGATGGGCTGCCTCTGATGCTTCCAGACTTTATTCTCATGCTAAATTCAAAGTGACTTTTGCCTGTGTGACTGTAGAGAGCAGTGTTTCCAACATTACTGAATGGCTTGTAGCCTGAATGATTAAGGTGAGAAAGGGGAAGAGAGCTGGTCTGGGACTAGACTAGCTGTTCAGCTACTGCATTGTAGTCTGCACTAGATTTCTGGGCTATAATTTCCCTATGGGATCCTTCTTTATTAAACCCTAAGCCTTTTAATTAGGTCTTGTATGGAAAGGAGCAAAAACTGGATAGAGAAATCATTTAACTTTCTCTTGATCCATGCCATTCTTAGCAGAATCATTTTCATTTTCAGCAGGAAGCTCTTTGAACCAGGCTATTATTCTACCATAACCTGTCTATAGTGCTTCCACATGTACAATGCTTTCTCCACATCTTTCAATGCAATTGTCTCTCAAAGTCTGTTGTCCTTTTTTACCCAAAACCACTGAAGTCAGTAGCCACCTTTGCAGTGGGCTTTGAATGGTAACCTTAGATAGACAAATAGGGAAGTATTTGCATTACCACAAGTAATGATATCTTACCTTATTACATTTTTGTGTTATTAAATTTAATGCCATACTCCTCTTACATAAATGCTAATGTTATTGTGTTATTAAATTTAATGCCCTAGTCCTGTTACATAAATGCTAATGTTATTGTGCTAGTAAGTTTATTAGCTTGTAATAGACATGCAGTATCCTCTGAAGTTTTTCCATAGAGCTTAATGGGACCATTAGATCTCAGAAGGACTGAGGAAAACTACTTTTCAGTGGGTTACCTATCATCTGGGTAAATGTAACTGGGAAAGTAAGAAGGAAGAATTCTGTTATCAACTCCTAGAACTTTCTTTTGTAAAATATATAATCGAGTCTCATGATTTACAGCCTTTTTATACTTTTCTTATCATGGGCTAATGTAATATTCTTTTCTACATGTTTTGTGATGCAGGTCTTGCAGTCCTGGGTCAGTGGTAATAGGAGCTGAATCGGCTGCTGACTATGGGAAGAGCTGCCTCACTTTCATGGGAACTATGTTTACATTTTGCATTAGTTGGGGTTTTGGACCATTATTTGTAAATTTTAAAACTGGGAGTCAAGATAGGTTTGCAGGTATAACTTCTGTAATTTACTGATCACACAGACAATGTGCAGGGTGTGTTTCTCCAAGTAGTGCGTAAGAATCCACGCTGTGGTTTGGTTGCCTTTCACCTGGAGAAGCAAGAATTAACATGTTCACCCCTCGTCTTAGCTGCATGCAGGGATAAACAAAGGCCTTCATCCTACCCTGAAAACACACAAGAGGAGTAAATTCAGCTGGTGAAGTCACGCCCATTTCCAGTGAAATATTGAGCAAATATTAATTCTAAGCTTTTATTTTCCTTTAATGTGCATAAATTCAGGCTGCCATACTGCACTAAGCAAGCCTGGGAAAATATGTGCCTTCACCCAGATTAATCACACAGAGTTAACTACTTGGGTAACAGAAGAAAGTGACTCATCTACAGAGGACAATGGATTAAAAGAAGGGGGGAAAAATGCCCTAAGTCTCATTCCCCCTTCTTCTGTACTGATGAGGAGACACTTAAGGGAGTAATGCAAACACAGAGCTGGAAGAGAAGCTGCGTGTCAGAGTCCAGGTCTGCTATGGTGAGCAATGAAGGTCATGTAATCCCTTCCAGAATCTGCTGAATCTTGAGTGAAAACTAGATTGATGTTTGAGGGAGGGAGCTGCTCAGTCCCTTTATTTCTTTTGGGAAAAATACTTCTGCTAATTTACCTTATGTCAATGTGATCTTCTCTCTCTTTAGAGTGTCCACATTGACAAGAGCAATCTCATCCATATATGGATTTTATTTTGCTATTTGAAGGCAGATAATTCTAAAATTGCTCCTATGCTCAGTTTGGAATTTACTGGATAATTATGGATAATTCTGCTGCCAATAATTCACCAGTGGGGTCTTCCAAAAATCTGTAATCAAGCACAAGAAATTGTGGATATGTAGGGAAAGTGGCCTTAGTAACAGCACTCCTGTGGTAAAGTGCTTTCGACCAAACAATACTAGACAGTGACACTTAAAACATTTGAAAACGTCACTAAATTGAAAGAAATACTGAAGAAACATGACAAATGTGAGTGTGTTGACATTTTTTCTGGGACAAACATAGGGCAGGTGATTTTGAATCATAGTTCCAGCCTGGCAAAGGAAGCTGATGCAGTAACAATGGGCACCAATGACAAAGGAAAAAGACTATTATTTTTGTCCCCATGAGATGGCACCCTGAACCAGCAGTGCACACAGGGATGGGTTCAAAGTTGGGTTTTTTTCATGTAAGGAATGGATCACAGATGTTTTGGTGAGAAGTTATTAATCCAAAGCATTGCCTCTCTGCTTTTGTTTCACAGAAGTTGATCTTTGTACAGTTTCAGAGTAATGTGTCAGAGTTTTTAGTCTGGTTTACGTATATCAATTTCCCCTTGTATTTTGAATTCCTAGTTACACTGTGAGGCTATTCCAAGTAGTCAGTCAAATCTATGTCTTTATTAAGCTGATTTACACTAAGCATTTTGCCTAGTGCTAAGTGTTAGGAGCAACAACCTTTAGGGAAAATAGTCAAATCTTCAACAACTTGATCCCATCACATGGAAAGATTAAAGGCTTTGTTCTAACTGAAATCTGTCAGCTGTTTGGTTGCCTGTTTAAATTTTTTTTTTCCCCAATGAAACATATACCTGAGTCCAGAAGAGCCTCACCAAAAAAAAAACCACCAACAAACAAACCAAGAAACCCAGCACAAAAGTGAGCACATTAAAGTATGAGAAATTAATTTCCTGTCTGTTATTAGAACTAATAACTGGTGAGTAATACTTCTACGTCAGCAGAGATGTCTGAAGAAAACTATGTTGCTGCCATACGTGTTGGTTCAATGTGTTGCTATGTGACACCATCCTTTACACGTATTGGTGTAGATTCCTTGGGAGGGAAGAAAAAAAGGCAGTTTGTTGCTGTTCAGTTTATGTCTCTCTCAGTGGAGCCATAGAGTAATGCTTCGTTATTGTAAGTGTTATTTTAATTTCAAATTAGCTTGTGGTCAATGTGCTCTTTACTAGCATTTCTTATGAAATGAAAAATACTTTGGCTATGGTTTATTCCTGTTCTTAAATACTAATATAGACCCATGCAACATGAAAACTATGAAAAGCTCTGCTGTGTATACCTGCCTACAGACACTGCAGTCTTTCTTACCCTTTGAATATTTCTAATTGTGTTAAAGTTGTAGGCCACTAAAATAAAACAAAAGTGTACAAATAACCTCCTATCACTGGTTTCCTTGAAAGATCTAAAGCTTATTGTGAAAGCTGCAACTCAATTAGAAGATCTTTCATGACTGACAGTGTAGAAAGAGTGCACCAGTTTTGTTCTATTCATTGTTCAGTCCCACTTGTAGATGATTTCCTATGTGGTCGTCTCAATATGCCAGCATTAACTGGAATCAGACATGCACTAAGAGTTAGTGATTAGGGGGAAGGAAAAATAAGGACTAGAGTGGATACTTTGAGCCTCTGAAATAATTGAAATAGTTCTTCATGCTCTATTGAGCAGCAACAGTATTCCCTCCCCACAAACGATCTTGCTTGAAGAGTTGGGAGAAGGCAGCTGGTGATTTTTCCTTTCCAGCAGCATGTAGGAACAGCGTACCTAGGAGGGAGTGGCAGGGAGAGCCAGGGGAGTGAGGACAGAGAGCAGGCTGAGTAACAGGAGAGTCACCTGGTGGGTTGCATCCCTTCTGCAATGAAGTGTGTCTGGCATGCCAGTTCAGAGATGCAGACACACAAATGTAACTGCTGGATCCTAGCATCCAGCAGCGTCTTTGGATTTTCCCTTGAGACCTGGAAGAGTGAGGACAGCAGCTCATTTATTACTTTGCCAGCAGACTGTAACTTGTCTGTGTTAAAAGGCTTCACACTTTAAGATTTGAAGTGTTCTATGTCACATCCCCATTGTTTCTACCTTATCCTTTTACCTTATTCTTTTACCTATTTTTTGATAATATCATGGTAGGAGGTGCCCAATTCACAGGGGGCTTAAAAATAGTTTTGATTTTTTCATAAGGAAAAATCCTGTTATTTGTTCTGGTTTTTTTTAATATGGTGGTAGAAAGCCAGGTCATAATAGGTGTGAGTGGAAAATACTTTGAGATTAAACTGAACAGAACTAATTTAGTGAAAGGTAAATTAAGGACATGGGGATGCTGATGCAAGTAGTTGTTACTCAGTCAGACTGAGAAAGAGTGTTCCTGGACACAGGGACAACCGTGTCACTTCTTGTCCTGTGCAAACTTCAACTATAAACATCTTCTTACTTTTCAAGTCAACATCTTCTGCTTTTACACATCTTCCTTGTTGGGCTGTAAGTAAGATCCAGTTATATGCCAGCAATTCCCATAAATCTGAATAAGTAGCTAGCAGGAAGTCACAGTTATTTTAACACTGCCTCCAAGAGCGAGCGAGCCCAAACGGTCCATTCTTAGGGGAAGCAAGACTGCCCCGTGAGTCACTCCGTTACCAGAGCCAGTGTGGACTTCTTCACTTGAAGCATAACAATTGCAGCAGTAATTACTAGTTTTGTGGTACCATGATCAGAATTAATTAATTTTTCAGCACTAACTAGGTCAGACTGAAGGATTCTGTATTGCTACATAGTGCCAGATCTCAGCCATCACAGAGCAGTTACCAGTGAAGTGTAAGTGATGTTTACACACCTCCATCTTTCCATCAAGGGAAAGGCAGAGCCCTTTCCCTTTCCCACTGTCCAACCTTTTGAGGCACATACTTCTATCTGTATTTCCCGCCTATGAGTAGGAAGGAAATGGATCTGGTGAGTTGTGCTGTCTCTGTGAAGGCAGTCTGCCTGTTGTCCACCTCTCTGCAGCTTATCCAGAAGCTCCTGAGCCATGTCACAGTGACCATACTTGTTAGACCTGGGTCTGAAAAAAGGTTTGCTTCTGGAGAGATGGCAACACTTGGCTTTAGATTACCTGCAGACATCTGCGAAGAGTCTGGCAGCCAACATTATTGTGTATTTTCATAAACATTTATCTTAGAGAAGGCTTAATTAGATACATAACAATGATGTCCCAGATGGCACAGTTTAGCTAGCTGGCCTGTATCTTATTTTAATTGCCTAAACATATCCACACCCTGTTTTTGTTATGAATTCAGTTATGGAAAAGGATATGAATTTTAAATTTGCTGTCTGGCAGTGATGGAAGGTGAACTCCATCTGCATCACAGCAAAAAAAAAAAAAAATCCTTTGAGTAATAAGAGCTCAGGAGCCTTTTGGAAGGAAACATGGGTAGGACCTGATCTGGATGCTGTGGTGTGGCCTGATTTATGCTCAAAGCGACACAGAAACATGTCGTTCCAGAAGGAGATACCATCTCCCCAATTCCCACTGTCACCAAGGAAGTACTGTGTTGGTGAAAATGCATCCTTTGGCGTCCTACCCCTTTCATTTGGGCAGCTGGGCACAGCAGCACTTCAAACCTGAAAGCAAATTCAATTATCTTGCTTATGCATTTTGTAGTCTAAAAATATGCAGGGCCACCTGGGGTTACTCAGGTGTGAACCCAAGCTGTGCTTGTGGTGTGGGGCAGTTTCCTCATGGGGACTGAGGGGCAGCCATGGCCTCCCAGGGGGTACTTGCTGGTGTTGTCCGCTGTGGGCAGCTCAGCTGCCCAGCCAGGGAATTGTGTGGAGCAGGGGTAGGACACCTCTTTCTTGGTAAGGACTGCATACTTCTTTCAAATTATAGAAAATAGAGCTGGTGGGCTGCACCAGCACCTCTCCCTCTCCCTTTCTTTTCCCACCCTGTCATGTTCATCAGTACTAATGTGGGCTGTATTACATGAACCCAGTGGTGCCCATTCTGGAAGTGAAGGGGTGGGATTTTCTGTTCCCCTACCACCTCTGGAGACAGCTGGCAGCAGGGAAGGCTGCTCCCCTGCAGAGGACCTGGCTGCTTATGGGAGGGAGCTTTGCTTTACAGCAACAACAAGATGTTTTCCTTTGAGCATTAACTCCAGTTTGACCTTGGGCTTTTTAGGCAGCCAAACACATACATATGCCTCTTAGGCAGAGTTAAGATACTGTCTTAATGCATATACACATGCAAAGTGCCCAGCCACACACTTCTACGTGTTTTGGTTGACTCCTGGGTCTCTTTTTCACGATCACAATTTTTCTGCAAAGAGCGGTAATGCCAATTGGAGTTTCTTGGAGTGCTGGTTTTGCTGAGAAGGTCTTTTAATTGCTCGTCAACTCCTGCAGTCTCTCCTTCGTAGCCTTCGTTCATTCTTGTCTGGTGCCTTTTGTACTGTGCTTGCTGAAGGCAACACACAGGGCTGCTCTTTCCTGCCAGAGCTTGTTGTTGTCTTCAGTGTCTGGGCAGGCAAAGACAACTCGGGTGTGAATCATTTTGCTCCTCCAATGTAGGAGTTGCCATGAAGAATGATTAAGGGAGGGGAAAAAAAAAGCGAGAGTGAGAGGGAGTGTGTGTGTGTGTGCACAAATTGAGGTTGGGAAAGTGGGAGTGGTGTCAATGAGTAGGCAAGTAACAGAGTCTTCTGCTCAGCAAGGTTTCAGCACGGGCAGCTGGTTCTTCGTGCTGTGCTCAGTTCATTGATTCGTTTACCAGGATTATAGCCTGGCAAAGTAAGTACAGCTTTTTTTCATTCTCTGATACTTTAATTTATGCTGAGACCATAGTTAACAAATCTTGGCTGTGAAACATAATTGCATGGAGGGAGTGGGATAAGGAAACTTGTACAGAAAGTGTACATATAGAATTGAAGAAGCTTTTTTTGCCTTCCCAAATGACAGTGTTTTGGTTTAATTTCAAAACTGCTGCAATTGCTATGCTAGATTTCTTTCTCCCTGGAAAGATTAATTGGAAGCAGTGAATAAGATCTGGCAGGTGAGACAGCACGGGCATTAGGAATTATTAAAATATTGTGGTTTATTGCAAATGGCTATTCCCATATCAGAAAAAGCAGGTTGTGTATGACACCCATGTGCCAAAGTAGGATTTAAGTTGGTTTGTAAGCCTCTGTTAGAGAGGAATATTCCTCTCCTTTTCTGCAGAGGTGTGTACGCTCTGCTCTGTTCGCTCCAAGTTATTAACCAAGTGACTAATCTACACTCATTTAAAGTGAAGGACAGGAACTTAGGCCTAGTAATTACAAATTTATTTTCAGTGCGACCATTTACTTTGAACAGTTCATTGGCTATTGAAGTACAACAAAGTCTATTGCAGTGGTTTGTTTCTCTTTCCTTCCTGGAGTGACTTTCCCTGCTGTTTTGCTGACAGTCCTTTTTCCTCAACCATATGGGGTGCTCTGGTCCCACATCAGTCTGATGTCTTGCATTCCTCAGTGTCTGTTCAGAGGAAATTGTATCCTTGTTTTTTCATCCAGGTAGTTTGCCAGGTGAAGAGTTGTCATTTCTGTAGAAGAAGAAAAGGCTCACAGAAATCTTTTATTTCCTTTATATCTTGTGTTTGCTGAGTAAGAGCTGAACTGGGGTCATGTTAAACACTTGATCTAGTTTCAATATTAATGCCTCACTTGTGAAATTTGCGTGTGGGTTGTTTCATGTAATTCGTCCTTTTGGAATTTTGTTTGGACTGGAGAGACTACAGTGCTGGCATTCACAGCCCCTGAGATATAAACCAAATATACCCCCCAGCACTGGATGGCCAGCATTGTCTATGCTTTATCTGCCACAGGTGTCTTCTCCTGGAAGGACTGCTTAACTGAGACAAGAATAAAATAAATACTTGCTCTGCTTTGTCGGATTATTCCTGCCATACAGCTAGCTTGACTTGTCAGACATTTCCACTCAGGTGTTGCTATTCTTGTGATTATAATTTTAAATATAAGTTATACTTAGGTATACCCTTAGTAAGCAGATAGTAAACAAAGCCTCCCTGTTGGTTTTTTTTTTTTTTTTTTTTTTTTTTTTGGGGGGGGGTGTTTGTTGTAGTTGTTGTTGCATCCAGGAGTGACTAAGCAAAAATGGTGTTTTATACCAGTAAAAAAGTTTAAATCAGGTTTTTTCTGAACTGGTTTGGTAGCTTTTCAGCTCCCTTCTATATCTGAAAATGTTCCTTTTACGCTGTGACAGTCACAGTTTTAAATAAAGCTGGGTGGATCGCAAGCTCCAAGTGCTTAGAAGATGCCCCAGTGCTGCGGGCCTTTCTGGAAATGCTGACATCCTGCTTTCCTGGGAAAGGAGGGACCCAATGAGAATCCATGCAGCAGGCCTTTTTAAAATTTCATTTTCAGTTTTTTGACTCCTCCCTGTTTGAGGGTTCCCTGTGATTACTGACTCAGAAGCTACGTCTGATTTCTGAGACTGTTAATGGGCAGCTAATGGGCTTTCCTCTCACTGAGAGCCTCAACCCTTCTCACTTGTCTGGAACTGGCTTTACTGGACTTGCAAGGCTTGGGGTGCTCAAGGCTTTAGAGAGATTGAAGATTTTTTACTGTAAATTCTTTTCAGTAATATGAATGCTGTGAGCTCTTAAGTATAATAATAATATTATTATTAATAATAAAATAAAATAAAATAAAATAAAGTAATATAATATAANTTCTCAAAATAGATCAAAATGTATCAAATAATACATATTTATTTATCATATATTTAATTTGTCCTATATAGTATGAGATACGTTGTATTTCCATAAATATAATATAAAATATAATATAATATAATATAATATAATATAATATAATAGTAATTAATAAATGGAGAATAAAAAACTTACTGACCAGTTGAAAAAGATGGTGTAATAGAGATTGTTCTTTGCTATCCAGCCTACCATTCAAGGTTAAGGGTGCAACCGAGCTTTTTTTCCCAGAAAAATGCCCTGAATGGTCCTTATTTCAATAGTAGCATTAAAAGAAAGAAATTAGAATGGAGAGTTTTGCCAGTACCAGAAAGACTTTCACTCTGCACGAAAGAAGCTTTGAGAGTATCAGCAGTTACTGGATGAACAAAGGTAAATAAAGGTTCACCAAGAAATACCTCCTTCTGAAAAGAAACATCGAAACTTTATAAAAAATGATACAACATTAATAATATCAGAGTTACTAATAAGGTCAGAGGAGTTTTTAAGCCATGGTACAGCTTTTAACTGGCATAAGAAGAAGAGTTTAATTAAATTATGTAAAATTTCCTATTTTATTTTCTTACTCTGAATGTCTTGCAACCCAAGGAAGTGAAATACGGGTAGCGCATCTACATCTCAAAGTCAACATTAAGCTGGAAAGGAACAAGGGATATTTTTAATTGGTTATGATTTCATGTTGATTTTTTGCCTGTAAGGAAGATCCAGAGGCCTAAATAGAATAATATCATGCCAGCCAATACTGAATAATGTACTTTACTTCATTAACAAATTAAGTTTTTTCAGGTGTGCTGCATGACTCGTGAAATTCTTTGTATTATTTGTCTTTTTGAGGGTGGTAGATGTTTACTGAATGACGCATTCTTGGTTCACTGGGTAATTTTCCACCAGTTGCTCAGTAAGAAATACCTGTGAAGTTAGTACTTGCCCCAGTTGTTCAATTTTGGGGGGTGTTGGTGGTGTGGGGTGGGGCAGAGAGAGGGATTGAGAAGAAGACACAGTATACGAGTGTATTGTGTGTTCATGAGAGAATGGTTGAGTTAATGGCAAAGATACGGTCGGTAGCCTATGCAGGGGAATTTATTTAAGACATGCACATGCACAAAAGAGCACATTTGTGATGAGAAATTGCAGGGAGACATTTTAAGGAATGACTTTATGTTTGCTTCTTTGCCCCTGTTGTTGCAAGTTACTCCCTCAGCAGCAGTCTCAGTCCTTCAAACTTGTTCTGTCTTTTGCCACTGTCCTGCCTAAAGCTCTCCTCCTTTAAGGTGTGTGCTGAGCCCATGGTTGCTGGCAAGCTCGACTTTTCTAGTAATTAGTTGCTTTCATGCCTGAGAAATTATGTCTACATGAACGAGGTGGATGATTGCAGTGCTAGGCTGGCACTTGGTCCTCTTTTTGCACTCATAAGATCTCTGAGAGGTTTCCTGAACCTCATTGTGACATCAGCTCGATGCCTGCTGATGCTGCAAAATGGAATCTCTCATGGAAAATTTCTCTTTACCAAGCAGCTGCCAGAGGCTGCCAGAGTGGATCGTTGATTGCAAGGTGGACAAGTCCAGCCAGACCCATTCTGAATTCAGAGTCTGGCAAAATCTCTGGGTCTTGCGAAGCATACTCCTCTATTTTTATGTGGAGATAAATTTCTCCAGTGAAATATGTTCATTGTTTGCTTTCTTCAAGACAAATTCTTTTTCTTTTTTTTTTTCCTTCCCCCAGTGGGAGGGGATTTGTTAGCAAACAGTTTGTTGCTAATACCAACAGTCAGAACATTTTTGCAAGAGTGCAGGGCTGGTTAGGTGTGCTTTTCAAACGTTGACTTAAAAAGCCTTGGTTAAATGCCAGTATATCTTTTTTTTTTTAAACTTGATTAAATGCAGTGCATTTCACTAACCTTTTATACTGCATGTTTTAGCCCAAAACAAACTAGTTGTCACGTAAAACAATTGCCTTACTTAATAGATCCAAGAACATGTATAAGTTAATTAAAATAAAAATAAAGACATTTATTTTGTAAAGGCCTTCTGTAGTCAAACAGGTCTTACGAGTAAATCAAAGTGTTTTCTCTACCATGTTGCAGGCAAATTACATGCCCGTTCTGTTACTCCCACAAAAAATAGTTATAAAAATTTATAACTGCCACAAATTATTTGGAAGTCATTACTGCTGTCAAATACCACAGCTGCTCTAGAGTGTCTCTGTACAATGGTGTCAGATGTTCAGCTACATTTGGGCAGTATAACACATGCAAAAATTTCCATTTCCTTTCTGTTTCTGTCAATAGCTTTGATGGAGCTGTTTAGCACCAATTTTAACAGTTTCCTCGTTTTTAGGGATACATGGTATTGGGGGCATAGTAGTGTCACATTCACTATGCCAAAGGGGTCATCTTCTGTGTGGTTGCTGGTCTAAAGCCAGACTTGTGCTATTGACTGAAGTTCCGTGGTTCACCCTTGTTGGCTTGAATCTACACAAATGTGCTTATACTGAAGTGCAACTTTGGGTATGTGAAAGCAGCCTGGAAGATGGGAATAGTCTCTGGCTTGCCCAGAGCATGGACAGCAGCAACTGTGCCTTGCTGTTCCTGACAGCACAGGTCATGTAACAGCCCTGTGGCAACTGCAGTTACTGCGAGTGGCTAGGAAAACCTTTGAGTTAAAACAGTGTAACTGATGGGTGGGCACACTGCAGTATTTTTTAGAAGGCCTCCTTTAAGTTTCTAAAACAATCTCAACCTACAGGACCAGACAGCTTTCTGGAGACTTCTAGCAAGGCCAGGGATAATGGGGAATCAACCCTGAGAGGAAGGACGTGTACCAAAGCTAAAGATTTAATGGACAATTAGCCATGAAGCAAGAGATAGAGAAGTTATGAGAACATTAAAGACCTGTCTGAGAGCCAGGAGAGCCCAGAACATAGGTGAAGTACCTTCTGAGTTGGCACATTTTAAGAGTATCAATTAAAAACAGATTAAATTCATATATGATCCAGTCTGACTCAGTGTGTGTGGGCCACCCTGACCTACACAGATTTTCTCAAGTGCTTCTGATAATACTGTTTCTACATAACATGTGGCAGTGCCTGCTGTCACTTGACAATGATGGATATTACTGAACCTAACCTCTCCTCTCCTCTCCTCTCCTCTCCTCTCCTCTCGTTTCAAGATACCCCATCCAGATACTGGTGCCAGCCTCTTTCACTGCTCTGCCCCAGCCCCAGCACAACAGGAACTAGAATTACAACCTGAGTCATCTCTCTTTTCCCCTTTCCATTTCAGGATGACCATGGATGCTCTGCAACTAGCGAACACTGCCTTTGCAGTTGATATGTTCAAAAAGCTATGTGAGAAGGACAAAACAGCCAATATTATTTTTTCCCCACTGTGTACCTCAACGTCTCTGGCTCTGGCATATAAAGCTACGAAAGGTGATACTGCAGACCAAATGAAACAGGTAAGCTGACAGCAACCTGTTGTGTGGCTGCAAAATTATATAGCTGTTGTAGGTGTCTTTCTTACTGACTCTTGTTAACGTTCTCCTGGATGTCTGGTAAGACAGACTTCAAACCATCCCTCCAAATTTCCTGAATGGTTCCACACTTCATGGCCCTGAACAACAAAAGGTTGAAACTCTGTCTTAAAGAAAAATCTTTTCAAGCATGTACAAGGTGGAAGTGGACATGGCAGAGTCCTTACAGATGCATTAAAGCCTTGTCTCCTTTTAGCGTAGTGTTTCTGGCTATGAGTCACTGTCCAGATCACTGCATTTTCTGGGTAACTGTTTTTTCATTGTTCAAGAATGCTTAAGCTTTACAGAATTGAAAATGATTTTGCCATTGCTGTCAGCAGCAAGTATGTGTAGCAGCCCTGTCACTGACTTTTCCCCTTTCTCCGGCAATACTGTGAAGAGGAGGTGATGCAGTGGAAGGGGCACAATTTCATCTGTGTTTCTCCTTACAAGCAGCTCATGATGTTCAAGGGGTTTCCAGCTCCATGATCCAGCATGCCAGTCATGATTCAATCAGTTTATGGAGCTCACTCTGTGGTGCAGGGAGTCAGCCCTGCAGCCTTGTCTGCTGCCTCTGTGCAAGCAGAGATTGAGCTGGATCCTTTTTTATCCCAGTGAGAGTCCCCATGGCTTCTGCAGTTACCTAAAGGTGCATGAAATGCAAATTAAGAATGCATTTGTATGCTGATTATCACCTGGCTCCGAAAGACTCTCTACATATTTGAATGTATTTTCCCTCCTTTGGGAATTCCTCCATGTACTTTCTCATTCACTGAAAGTACCCCTGAGCACAGCCTTCTGTGCCCTTACTTATGCCACAGATTACAGGGACTCTTGTGCTGTTCACAGAGCTGCACAGCAATATGCCCATGAAAATCATAGACTCATAGAATGGTTTCTGTGGGAAGGGACCTTAAACCCCCTTGCCATGGGCAGGAACATCTTCCACTAGGCCAGGTTGCTCCAGACCCTACCCAGCCTGGCTTTGAGGACTTTCAGGTATGGATCTTGTAAGCACTGCAAATTTTTCCAAACAGCATCTTTAAAAAAAAATAAAATTTAAATGGTACCCTGAAGCTCCCTCACCATTTCAAAATTCAGGCATTGTCGTTCTGATGGGAAAGTTAAAAATATTACCCTGCCCTTATTTTGTTTTCACTTGTGTCTGCAATTTGCTTTGAGCCATTCCATAATAACAAGTTAACCTGCACATCCACAAGTGGAGCTCTGTTACACAAGCGTACTTATGTTTCATATTTCTCTAGTGGTATTTAAAAAGTGCTGACTACAGATGCTAAGGAGAGCTTGGTATGCTTTTAAGTGTAATATCTTCTATTTTCCATGTCTATTCTAGCTTCTGCCTGCCCCTGAGTTTGTGCTTGCGTTTTAAATAGTAGATACAAAAGGAGCCAGATTGGCAGCTGTACTCTGGAACATCAGTCTACAAACTTATGCCAAAAATTCTTCAAGGTAGAGAAGCTGCAGTAGTTTTCTCCTCCAACCTAGTTCCCAGGCACAGAAGCCTTCTGGACTTAACATGCAAAGAGATAAAACTGTTGGAGGAAAAGGAAATAAGTTGAGAAAGTTGTTTCTAAGGAAATAGACTTGGAGTTTGGCTATGAGAGCTGTGCTGCTGCTGTGTTGGGAGTTTATTTCCTTCTGCTCCCACTGAGTAAGGAGGACATGGAGGGGTGACTGAGGCAGAGCAGCAATTTTGTATGTGAAGGTGTGATGTGTTCTGGGAGAAAGAGCAGCAGTGATGTACAAAGGAAAAAGAAGGTCACAAGTGCCTGCTGTGCCTCATGAGGGAATTTGAGGCAGGTGAGGAGGGTTGGACAGGCTTCCTGTAATGAAACAGCCACCATCAAAGATCCTGTAATAAGTAGGCATTAAAATTTTAATTCATATTTATAGGGTTATTTTCGAACAAAGGAGTCATTACTCCAGTATTTCCTAGAACTGGACTTGTCATTCCCAGGAGTTGGGAGGTGGCCATGTGTGGGTCAGCAGCCCTACCCACAGTTATACTGTGTCTACAAAACCAGACACAGTTATCTTTATCTGATCAGCTTTTGCTGAAATGTCATGTGATGTCATGTATTAGTCACAGCAGTCAGAAAACCTGATGATCTGTCAAGCAGTTTTAAAGGTGTAGCCCGCTTCTACAAAGGAAATTATCTGGGATTCTCATGTATCTGGCTTAAAAACTTCAGGATTTTGGGTGGGAATGTGAGTTTGGCAAAAACATTATGACTCCATACTATGGAGTTTTAGTTGACTAAGTCACATCACCAGCATGAACAGCTCTACCAGCTTCCTTAGACTGCTCATAGGAAAGAAATGCATCTGGTAAAAGTTCTTGTAGGATCAGGTTTTTAGATTTCTCTGAGCACACCAAATACATAAATGATTTTTGAGTAACAACAGTGAGAGGCTCTGTCATTAGGTTAAATACAAAAAGCCACAGCGCTGGTCACAAACTAACATTTTTTTTGCTAAGCTAGGAATGTTTAGACAATAACAGTAATAAAAAAAGATGCTTAGTGCTTTATCATGTTCATTTAACAGGTGCTCCATTTACAAGATGTCAAAGATGTTTCTTTCGGGTTTCAAACAATAACTTCAGATGTTTCCAAACTCAGCTCTTTCTTTGCACTGAAAATGGTCAAACGGCTCTTTGTAGACAAGTCTCTCAATCCTACCACAGTAAGTACTGCAGGAAAACCCTGGTGCTATGAATTGCTTGGCCATCATGTTGATGGATTATGGTGTCAGACTGAAATGTTTTTTAAAATAAATTCTCTTACTTTTGGCTGTTGGTTGACTGGACTCAAATGATAAACAGCATAATATTGTCTGCTTCCATAAAGGTTTGTAGGAGGATGGATGAGTCTGCTGCTTGACCCCAAGCTGTGCAACTCTTACAACACTTTTAATTCTTTCATTAATATGCTTTAGGTCACTAGCGAGTTTGGTTTTGAGTGCAACGTAACTTCTATGCCACATCAAAGTCTTTGCATTGCAAGTATGAGTGAAAATGAGTATAAAAGAATTGGTGATGCAAATGTGTGTCCAGTTCACACACCCAAGTAATTACTGCTTTAGTTTTAAGCTTTAGTTTACTTAATCTGCTTGAGAAGGCAGAAGCCTGACTATTGAAGCAACACAAGTGAAGAAGGTGGTGTTCGGCCTTTTAACTTATGAACCTTGCAAAAACTGAGAAAAATGCTGTGTGTGTTGTTTTAGTTTTTTTTTCCAACGTCGTCTTTGAGTAGAGTTCCAAGCAAGGATAACATTAGCCTAAAAGTGATATTTCAGAAAACTCAACATGCTGCAGTGATGCTCTGATCAGATCACTGCTGTTCAGCCTCTGCTACAGCAAATGCTAGCACCCATCCAGAGCAATAAATGTCTCCCCTGGTAAGGACAGACATGATGGGAGCAGACTGTGGCCTCTATCTCAGCCTTGCTCAGGCCTGGACTGAGGGTTGTTTTATCCTGTCAAACTCTGGCAACATGGTCACTCCTGCAATGTCAAAGTTACTTCAGCTGCTGATGTAACACCATCGGACTGAAGGCAACCTTGGGAGTGATGTGCTGGATGCAGGTGTTCGTCCTTGTTGTCTCCTGCAGTTATTTAATAGCTTTCCTCAACTAATAATTGACTCCTCAGCTACCCAACGGCGTTTAACCAAGCATGACTTTGGTTGCTTGTGTCTTTCAGGACTTTGTCAACTCCACAAAGAGGCCTTTTCCATCTGAACTGGAATTAGTGGAGTTCAAAGAAAAAACTGAGGAAACCCGACAAAAGATCAACAAATCCCTTTCAGAGCTAACTGATGGTGGGTACAGCTTAACCTTGGGGATGCTGTTTGCCTCTTCAGAGAAAGATCTTTATCCTGGTGACACCTCTTTAGGAATAGTAAAAGCAGACTAGGCCTACTATTTGGATTCATGAGGATTAGCAGCATCAGCCTATTTTGAAATCACTGACTTCACTGCTTCAGCACTTCTGAAGGTAGAAATGTGAGACTGACCTTGCATTAGCCTTGGGGAAAGCTGCTCACATTTGACTGCAGCAGGATGGTTTGGGAGAATGACAGGTCCTGGCTGTGGAGCATCACAACATGTAAAACCAAAACATCGAACCCTCTAATTCCTTTAAAAGCTTCATTGTATTGGGAAGTACTCGTTGGACTCTGGATTTCAGGCTGTTAATTAATATCTCAGCTGCTTTTGCCAGCAAGGGTGCCACAAGCAGATGCGGGTGTCTCATTTGCCATCCTGTGGAAGCCCCGGCAGAGGTGGCCCTGGGGTTGGTTGCCACCTGTTGCCCTCGTGTGGTGCAAACATGGAAACACCGTGCACGAGTCTGGTCCTTCCCAGGCTGGCACAGGTGCCCGGGAGGAAGCACCCTGCCCTGCCTGTGCAGCTCGAAGACAGGACTTGCCTCCCCAGTGCTCTGAATTCAGGGTCATTTATGGCAGTGCTCGAGCAGATCTAAAACAGAGAGAGTGGGACATGACGTTCACATACTCTTTTGAAGTCTGTAGAAGTACTTGGTTATTAACTGTAATCCGAGCAGCATTTTTTGTTATCCCGGTTATTTTATTCTCATGTATCAGTCTAGAAAAGAATAGCTGCTAATTTGAAACTTCCCTTCAAGTCTTGCTCTCCAAATGACAAATGTTTTTTCACTTAAACCTGTTGAATTGCACTGAAAACTCAGCACCTTCTTTAAGGTACTGAACAAAAGCAGGAGATGTAGTTTTGATTACATGCGATACAAACCAACAAAACTTGTCATTTGGAAGATCTGCCTTGATCCCAAACTCCTTATCAAAAATTAAGCTGCACTTCTAAGTAAGTGCTCCTTTTTGAAGTATTCCATTAGAAATAAAATCTTTTACCTGTGAGATGCATGTGTTTAGTTCAGTGAAATGTTACCATATTCATTTAAAGCAATTCATATACTGCTAATGTATTGTGGTATTAACAACCATCTTAAACCTGTTCACAGGAAAAATGGAGAATGTTTTGAGTGAGGATAGTGTAAGTGACCAGACACAGATCCTTCTACTTAATGCAGCTTATTTTGTCACAAACTGGATGAAGAAGTTCCCAGAGGCAGAGATCAAAGAATGTCCTTTTAAAGTCAACAAGGTATGTTCTGGAAAAAAAAAAAAAAGGTGCTGTTTCCTCTCATGAAAATGCAAACTTTGAGCTAAGGAAATCCCAACAAGAGAAAATGTGAAAAGTTTATTACCATGGCATTCTTAGACTCTATCTAACCTTACACAGTGTTGCAAGGGTTCCAGACTGTCCTGGGAGTATGTTTAGACAACATGAGCTGAGTACAAGTGGTCAGAAGCATCCATTGTCTGCAAGGAGATGACCATTCTCATGGGTGGCTTTTTCCAAGAGATTGGAAGGTTGCAGGTACCAGAGGTTGCATCCCAAAACCAGCAGAGGTGAAGCACAATGCATTTCTTGAGCTGGTGAAATGTGTGCAGTTGTGTCACCTCTTTGAGTACATCCCTTAGGTTCCTGGCCCTGTGTTTTCCTCTTCAGAGATGTCATCCCATCAATCTCCCTTGTTCCAGTCAAGCTCAGGACTGCAGCCCTCTGCATATCCATCCTGCTTAGCTTTGAAGCCCAAGCGGGAGCAGCACCTGTGGCTGGTGCATTCAGGAGTCTGTGACCAGTGATGAATATTGTAATCAGACAACTTAAAGCCAAGATACAAGGCTGCACAACATTTGTGAGATAAAGAAATTATATTCCAAATATGCACACACATACATATATGAGAGATGCATAAGCAAAGTTGGAGTTTCAGAGTCACTGAAAATATTCATAAATTATTTCATCAGCCAATAGTTCCAGCTAAAAAAGTTTTTAAAATCATACAGTCAACACTAAGATTTTTAAGTGAAACACCTCAAGGTTTTTTTTTCCCCTAAAATAACATTTTTCTACTGAATTTGAATTTTGAACATTTTCATGTGGACAGAACAGTTTTTAAATCTTCCCTATGAAATAAAGTGGTTTGGTTTGGTTTGGTTTGTTCAAAAGCAAAGACTTAGGGATTTAGGTAGGCCTGAAATTTCTTCTGATTCTGTTTCAACTCCTGAACCAAAATATCAATTATTGGTCTGAACAGCTTGGCCTTCACTGTTGAGCTGTGCTCAGTGCTTGACACTTGCTAGCATTACAAGGCCCTGTAGACAGTGTAGTTGGTAGCCCTCAGTGAAAAGGTGTGAAGGGCCACCAACATTAGCTAAATTGCTCTTTAAGGCACATCCCCAATATGTTGCTGTTGTATTAATTAGAATTCTGTTCCACTTTTCTTTGCAAAGCCGCCTAGTGTAAAAAGCCAACAGAGTCTCTCACTGCTGCTTTCATTACCTATGAAAGCCAACAAATTCTCTGGTGGTAACTCAATCTACCACTTCCATGCAAGTTTACAAACTTTCTTCTGCCACCATCTAATCTGTGAATTAAAAGGAATGATAGATTGTTTCCTCTATGTTTTGCAGACTGAAACTAAACCAGTGCAGATGATGAATCTGGAAGCTACTTTTTGCCTGGGTTATGTAAAAGATTTAAATGTTTCCATCCTTGAGCTCCCATGCCTTAACAAACATATAAGCATGCTCATTCTCCTGCCCAAAGAGATTGAAGATGAGACCACTGGCTTGGAGAAGGTGAGAGAAAAAAGTAGAATTGCTATGATACTTCCTTTGGAAACAGCCCATATAAAGGTTTTTGTTATTTAGAAGCAATGCATAAAGAAACAAAAGGTAACTTTCTTGTGGATTTACCTTCTCATTCTGCTTCTCTGTTCCTAGTCTTACACTTGTGGCATCATCACTTTCACCGTGTCCAGGACACGGTGAGGCTGTAAAGGAGGCTTTGTTCTAGATAGGGAGTGCACAGAAGACAGTGTAAAGTGTAGAAGGTGCCCTTATTTCTGGTATCCTTATTTTTTTTCAGTAGAAATGTGTCCATGATTTATTTTACTAAGGTCTTACACTTCTCCAAGTTTTAATTTTGAGCAGAGGTGCCTGCAAATGAGCCATTTTTAATTACAATTGCACATAAATGTGAAAATTAATATGGCATTTCCTAAACAACAACAATTTCTTATGTCATTCCTCTATGAAAATTTTAGAACATATTTTAACCCCTCTTCAAAGTTTATTAAGGACTAAGTAAGTAATAATATTAATTAATAGTAAAGTTATTTAAGGATTAAAAAACTGATGATCACACAAGTCTCCTTTGTAATTTGCCGCAACTAGACAAAAATTTTAAAGGCAAGAAGAATCTGTCTTTGCAGCTGTAAGATACTTTTATATGTTGGAGTAAATTATGGAACACACCTATCATAAAATGCAAGTGAGGCCTTTCCTCATACCAGTTTGTTGTGACCCCACATTCTGCTTCCTCCCTTTCCAGTTTTAAAAAAATTCCTTGGACAGCTGCATGTTTGATAAAGATCAGGCTCTGTATTTGGATTTTCTGTCCCAAATACCAGCAGTTTCATTACTCTTTAGAGTCAGGAATAAAGACTTTTGGATCTCTGCCAGTTGGCCGAGTGTAACCAGGGTAGGGACTGTCTTCCTCAGGTTCCTTCATATGGCTGTTGAGGTGATTGCTTATCAAAAGATTGCCAGAAGAGCACATGCCGAAGTGCTGCTCCAGAGTCTTGCCCTATGGATTAAATCATACCTGCATCAATGTAGCTGAGATTATATTAAGCCTGGATGCTACAATTGTGAATTAAAAGCAAAAGTTGCCTTTTGGACTTTATTTTTTGGAGGCTTGATTCGAGTGAGAAGTTCAGGAATGGTCTTTTTCTTCTCTCTCTCTCTTTCCTTGGACTGCTCAATAATTTCCTTTGTTCCCTTATGCTTTCAGCTGGAAGAGGCACTGACCCCTGAGACATTATTACAGTGGACCAATCCCAGCATGATGGCCAATACCAAAGTGAATGTATTTCTTCCAAAGTTTAGCGTGGAAGGTGACTATGACCTGAAGCCACTTCTGGAAAGCCTGGGAATGACGAATATCTTCAATGAAAGTGCATCGGATTTCTCTGAGATGTGTGAGACGAAAGGTGTGGTTGTGTCGAAGATCATCCATAAAGTCTCCTTGGAAGTAAATGAACAAGGTGGTGACTCTCGAGAGGTACCAGGATATCGGATTCTGCAACACAAAGATGAATTTAAAGCTGACCATCCATTTATCTTTTTGTTTAGACACAACAAAACTCGCAATGTGATTCTTTCGGGCCGATTCTGTTCTCCTTAGGCGGGGCATGCTCATTATGAAAAAGCATTTTTCATAATTTTGGTGGTGCACACTCCTGTAAAGCTTTTCTTCCTGACTATCACCTTTGAAAGGAAATCTAAGAGGTTCATATATTGGCTGAGTAATACAATGTACTCTACATATGCAGCAGAACTAGTTTCTCTCCTTTTGTTTCCTCCCCTTAGCAGAATAATTTCCACTGTGAAGAACACACCATGTTTTATTGTAAGTATCCCAGCTTCAGCAACAAGAACATTTGGTTCCTCTGTGACACTTTTTTCCCCAAAATGAAGTGAACTGAGAGCCTGATTTAAGATAGACCAGGAGCTGCAAAGGGCTCTAGGAAGAAGAGCTGCATTCCTGCACCCTAGTGAAACTTCTCTCCCTCGTGACTCACGCTCTCTGGATTCCTAATGCCTGAAAGGGGAAATGTGGACATGTGGTATGATAGCTCTCCCCCTGTACCTGGCCACACTCTGGTGGTCCAGGGTGTCCTACCAGACTCTGCCAACACCCAGCGAAGCAGTGCACAAGTTCTGCAGCATAGCTACAACAGTTCAAGCTGGCATTAGAATTTGCATCTGTGAAACAGCAGCCACACTGAGGCCTATGGACACCAGAGGCAAAAATCATGGGCACAATATGTGTCTCCAGAAGACTCTTCGCCATGAGCTACATCAGTTCCCAGACTGGGGAGGTTGGACTCTGCTGTGTGGCCTTTTTTGACTCATTCCCTTCAGACATGGAAGATGGGACAAGTTCACTGCAGCGACGAGGAACCCTTTTTTATATATCCTAAGGAAAAGAACATTATGCAATTCAAGGATAGAACACAGTTGGATTAATACTGGAAGTGCCACACTTTTCATGCACAGATGATATGCCGTTTCTGCTCTGGATTCAGCATAAAGGAAACTTCTTACAGTTACTTAATGACTGAAGCATGAGAAAGAAGTAAGGACTTCAACTTGAGTGAAATTAACATTGTAATTGCTAGTCTTCAAATTCCACATGAGATTATGGTGATCAGATTTCATTTCTATCTAAAGACTGCCTGCTGCATATGTTCAGTACTCATTAACCTAATTACTGTTCAGAATAAAGCACTGTAAAGCCTGTGTCAAATGTATAATACCTCTAGTGTTAGTCTGTGTATTCACTGACAGTGTCAGTATTCACACCTGACTTCCAATAAATTATAGAAATAGAAATAAACAGATTCATTTAGGCCACAAAGTCAAAATAAAAAAAGAAAAACAACTAAGTGAATGTCTGCATTGCCCTTCTGAGCCACAAAATGATAGTTCCCAGTAAGGAGTATGTTACTAGGTGGTCAGGATACACGCAGAATTCAGTTATGTATCCTCAAAAGATGGAAGCATTTTAGTTGGGAAATCCTCTTGGTGCCTCAGGTGTTAAAGAAACTGGAAAGAGATCTCTAAATGAGAACACGCAACAACCCCTAATATGCATAATTTCAACCTCAGATCACTGGTTATTGTGAATTTAGAGACAGGAATTCTGTTTCTTTTCTTGAACTTAACAATCTGTGAGCAGCTTTTAGTCACAATGATTCAGTAGCTCCCTCAGTGGAACTCTTTAATGGTCTCTAAGGCATTTTAATGCCAAAGGGTTAACTGGGGTCTTTGGCCCATATCTTTGAGGGTACTGAGGAGACTAACTTGCACCAAAAACAATGGGAGGTGAGACCCTCCAGACCTCTGGGGGTCTTTGCTGATATGCATCAGATGTTCTGTACAGAGATAGTGGTCAGAAGAATGAAAAATACAACAATTACTGTGAGCCCATCCTGTCTGAGAAGGACTTAGCTGCAAAGATCTTTACTGGCTCAAATTCAGTGATACCTGAATGCCTGGAAATGATTGATACACCCCATCATTGTCTGATCTGCTCTGAAGGCTGGGGTCAGATGTATCCAGGGCTGTTGTCACTGTGGCTTCTACTGGTTCTCCTGTAGGAGGTGGGTCAGGACATGGTGCTTGGAGTTGGTGACTAAGCAGCTGCACAGGCAGTCCATAGAGAAGATGGACTGGTTGCCTCTACTCTGTACAGTTTGTGTTTGGGCACTGACTCTTTGTCAGGTAGTTCCAGTTGTCCATCGGGCCATTTCATGCTTACTGCAACATCTCTGCCAGTCTGCTAGACCGATGAAAACCTCTGGCAGATTGTCCCACCCCTTTTTTTCCTTCCTGGATGTGATTTCCGACAGGAGAAAAGCTCACACATCGCTTTCTCAACTTTTTCAGGTTCTGAAAACATTCCAGCTCAGGAGCCAGTCTTCATTTAATGGAGGCTGTAGTCTGCTTAAATGCCCATCAGAGCATTTGGCATATCCCCACAAATTTATGGAAGCATTCTCCTTGTGATAGCCTGGCCAGGAAGGGTTATCCCATGAAAGAAGAGAGAAACACTGCTTCAGGGTGGGGCCTGTCTTTAGGGTGGGGCCCGTGTTTCTCCACCTCCTGACTAATTCCAAGGTATCCCAGCCTGTGCAAGGCAAGCAGATGTTAAAGATACAAAGCTGTCTTGGCCCACATAAGGCAAACCCACTTACTGGTCATTTATGAACAGGGTGGATTGCCCATGAAAATCTCAGGTTCATTTTTCACTTCTGCCCCTTCTCTCTGCCAGTCCCAGCGTGCAGCCTTTCCACGTTGCAGTGTGTGAGGGAGAAGGATCCAGGAGGCTCCTGCTGGTGTGAGAAACCATGTTACAGTCTGCTCGTTTTGTTCCACCCATTGGTGGCCTCTGGGCCTTGGGCAAGAAATTGCATGGGAGGACATGGGAAAACGCGTGTGGGAGGTCACGCGTAGGAACTCTTACGTGCTGGAAGGTGTTGGTTACAGTGGAGAGAGGGAGCATAGCTGAGGACTTGCTCAGATTGACAGGGTGCTCCACCTCACCTTTCAACAGGGCATTACTATCCAGTGATGGAAAACAGCAAGCTGTGGCTGGCTTTGGCAGGCCCCTGCAAACTGCAGGGCTTTGTGCCTGCTCACCTCATCACTCGCTCATCTGCACAGTCACTGCCCGCTCCCTGCTCCCAGCATTTGGTTGAGGAGAAGGGACACGTCCCAATGTCTTGTGGCAGCAAAAGTTGCTTGTGGGGAAGTTCTGAAAGTTGGAAAATGCACCTTAGGGCAAATTGGCCCCACTGGAAAAGCAGTACATTTCTGTGAATATACTGTCCTAAGGGCCTAGAAAAGACAGAATTTGCACCTACATTGACATTTCCTGAGGCAAAGCAGTTAAGATGATGTCAGGGAAGATCTGAGGGAATATATGCCAGAGCAAACAAAATAAATCAGTGGAGGGATGATGTCAATATAGGAGGGAGGGAGAAAGCACAGAAACTGGAAGAAGGAAAGTCTTGCAAGATACTCAGAAATACTTAGGCTGTCACTGAAAACAAGCTTGGACTAGAAAAGCATCAGAAGATACATGGTAAGGCAACGTTCATAAATAAATAAATTTTAGAAATAGAGAAAGAAATAATTGAGGAGGAAGACTAAGGAACACTACAGGAACATGCAGGAAGAAAAAACAGAAAGAAAAAAAAGTGAATGGCAAATGGAAGCAAAAAAGCAAGGAAAAGAACAGAGGTAACGAGAATGGTCATTTTATCCTTGTATCTTGCATTGCTTATGAATTCCTGTTTGCAGATGGGTACTGGAGCACTGGGGCTTGGCCAGCTGGGCTGAGACCTTGGCAGAGGAGCGGGCAACAGCAAAGCTGGACAGTGCTGTGCCTAAAGAAGAGGGTGATCCAGCTTCAGCATTAGAAGGAAAGAGTGGGAAGGGAAAGATGGTGCTGGGGGGCCTTCTTTCTCTTTCCTGCTTACCATGTTTGATCCCTTAGGTATCCTATGAATCCAAAGCCAGTTTTATGCTTTGTAGGAAGAAAGAAGAGGTGAGAAAGGAAAGGCATAAAATTTTCAGTGCTGCAAAGCCACATAGAGCCCTTGTTTAGCTTTGATCTCTGAGTCCAGCTGCCATAACCCAGTGTTGCACCTGAGCCCAGTGGTACTGATTAGGAGAGATCAAACACTGTGCTAGCAGAGCTCTGTGCTTCCCATCTCTTCACTTCCTTCTCACTTTATGCTGGAGACTTAACCTCTGTGATCAACCACTCCTGGCCTTCTTTTATTTTTAACTCCAGAGATTTAAAAGAATACCCCCTGGCTGGGGATTCCCGTTGCAGTTCAAGGAAATACTTCTTCCCTTCTCTAATTAAGCTCCTTCCATGCACATAAAGCCAACTCCTTACCTGAGAGGGAGAGATGGCTGTAGGCAACATAAAGCTCATGCATTTCCCATTCATTTGCTCTATCTCTGCGAGCAAGCTCAGCTCCAATCAATCTTGGCATGAACCCTGCACACACCTGTCCAGGCCAGACCCCATCAAAATCTGAAAGGGACTAAACACAGCAGTATAGCCATGGATCTCCAGGTTTAATGACCAGTTTTCCAGCTGAGAGTGACTTGGCATTGCAGGCAGGAGCTGTTCCCAGCAGATATTGCCTGCCAGACTCGTTGGGCAGCTTGAGAGAAATGCTAATAGCATATTGCTAGATATAGGTTTCCCAGTCCTCTGCGGGGAAACTTCATGTTGATGGCATTTGCATTAAACAGCAAGATGCTGCTATCAGCAATCATTGGTTAGAGGCTGAACTTTCCCACAAGTGAGGGGGCGATTTTTTTTAATACAGTATTGACAGGAACGTGCTCCAGAACTCAGCTGTTGTCTTCATTTAACCTCTTCAGGCAAGAAGGTAAAGATTCTATGTTGTTTTCTTTTTTTTTTTTTTCCAAATTAACTGTTTTGGTTTTTTGGTTTTTTTTTTGCTGATCCAAAGTACTCTATGGGCTGGTAAAGTAAACATCATTTTTATATATTGGGCAGAGAGAGAGATACCTTTACAGGCTGCAAGCAGCAAAACACTGCTAAAATTCAGGTGGCTCAAGAGCTCACACAAAGGGAGCTGGTCTTCAGTGGGACATGAATGAATATTTTAGGGACACAATTAAAGATTCTTGCCTAAATTTCACAGGCTGTTGAATCTGATATTTCCCCAGAACCTCTCTGTCCACCCAGCAAAGTCTAATTGCCACAAGACTGATGAGCTCAGTGGCTTGTATGAGAAGGTAGTTGCTTTTCTGCCTATGTCTCCAGAAGGGCTGAAGGACTTTCAGCTCCTTCAGAGCACCTCTACTCACTCTGGTAGAAACAGGCTTCCTATAAAGTGATGGTGCTGGTGACCTGGACAACCTGACCCACAGGATGAGAGATACAGGTTAATTTTCCTTCTTTACTCACATTTGCATGGCACAAGAAAAAGCCTTGAAATGTTCATTAGATGAGAGAGAGGGCATGCAATTCTTTGACTGGGTTCTTGGGCATTTCCCCTTTAAACTGATCCCCACCGCCAGGGAAGTTGTTTATGTTCTTAAACAATGATGCTGTAAAAGAGCAAGGGTGGAGTGGTATTCAGATTTTGTTTTGCTAGGGGGGGTTGCTAGTCTTTGCTATTAAAATATGAGGTCCCGTGTTTGGCAAGGATGTTTAGAAGCTTGCAGAGATGCCTGTGCAGCTGCACACAGGCACAGCAAGTAACTTGCCATTGTACAGCCTATAGCAGGCTAATGCACATCCATGCCTGTTTATGCAGAAGTAACTGGCCTAGAAAGAGGTATATAAGATACCAGAGGGACTGATGCAAACTAACAAAAGCAGTCAGGAAAAAGCTTTCTGGCATAAAAGTAGCATTCTGAGAGGCTAGGTTGTTTGGAAAATGAACTTGGCACCATTTCGCTTGAAAAGCTGCTTTCTACTGAAATGTATCGGTTTTTAATTTAAAGCATGTGTCGTGCCACTTAGGGATGATCAGAATTGCTGTGTTGTACGAAATTTAATTTTTCTTATGTGGTGTTTGTCCCTTTCACTCCACATCAGCACAGAAACACTTGGAAACACATTTTTGTATGAATGGTCATGAAAATAAGGAAGTCACTTCTACCAATTTTTATGTGAAGAGACAGCACTGTCTGTTGTGTTGTCTTTTTCTAGGATAGACCATGTAATTTCTGCCAATTCTATTTTCCTCTGTGCATGAGAAATGAGTGTATATTAAAACACCTTAATGGGACACAGATTGAATAAGTAAAACATGCAATGGGAATTATCATGTGGCATCAGGCAAAACAGGTTCCTTCTTACTTCACTTGTATGAAATACAGAATTACCTTAACAGCAAGGCTACAGCTCTCTTACCTTCTCCACCCTTTTTACTGCCTCCTCCTGTTGACTGAATAATATAATCTAATACAACCAGTAATTATGACAGCTTTCAGCACAGTTTTTTTATCCTTTGATAGTTTTTATTTCAATTTCATCTACCCTTAGCCAAAACCAAACTATAAAGAGAGAACAGATCATGAATAGTTATAGAAAAGGAGTGTTCATAATTTCACACAGCCATGGAGGAAGTTTGTAATTTTTACGAGGTCTGTGGTATGCAGTGGTTTCTTCTGAAGGAAGCTATTTTCCTGGGTAGCTTCTTGCTCACATGCTGCAATGCCAGTAATTCATTTGCCAGACTATGTTACAAGCTGCTGAACCACCATGCAGAGGATCTCCTGTCATCAGGGGCTCTGCACTATTAATAATACTCAGTGCAGTTGCTTTGGCTAGTGTGGAACAGTAGCTAGGAACTTCCTGGAACACTTCTTTTGATCCTGGATCATCCCTCCTTACCACTCCAAGATTATTTAAAAGTGACATTACCATTTGCTGTCCACCATGTGGATGTTCTCCAAACGCTGTGGTCCTTGCAGTAGCTCCAGAAGTCTGATTGAGTTATTACACAGATTACACAGACCTCTTTATGGTGTGGAATCATTCACACGCTTGTTCCCCGCCTGCCATTTTAGATTAAGAAAGTTCTCTAAATCCTTTCACTGTGCAGTAAGAAAGTTTCTCCACTAACCCATACCTGCCCTGCCTTCCTTTGGATTTCTAGGGCAGCTCTCTAAGTAGTTCCCACTCACAAAGCCATGGAGCTGGCTGTAGTGTTTGCACCTGGATGTCTCCCTGGTGACAGCCTGCTGCTTTTGCTAAAGGAGTGGCCACATCAGTGTGCCAGACACTCACTTAAAAACCTGTTCACAGATCCTGGGCTCTCCCTCCTCTCTTGGCACTCAACCCTTTCCCTGCAGGGAGAGGTGGAGGTGCCTTCTTCCCACTGAGTAAGTTTATTAACTCTTTTTTTCCTCCTTGACTCGTTCTGAAGTTGGGACACACCTACAAAATGCCTCATGCCCTACATTTACCGTGACTGATTTCACAGCTCCATTTCAGATCTTTCAAGAGATGTGGGAGTACCGCACTACAAACTTCAGCACTGAAGATGCACTGAGTTTTGTTTTCAGAAGGTTGTGGATAGTAGGATACAAAGGTGGAATAAAAGAGAAATTATTTAGTGCAATGTCTTGTTCTAAGATGACTACATTACTAAAAGGAAAATGAAAACCTTATTATATAAAACTAACATATTAAGCACCAGAGGTGAAACAGCTGTGTTCAGAATTAATGAGATAAAACTCATCTTTAATTTGTCTGTGCAAAGAACCCTTTGGATATTTCTCACCTGTTTTGTCCATTTGTATTAGGTCCTTACGTGAAGTACTTCTGGACTCCAGGGTAAAACAAAAGTCTCAGTATGAAACATCTATGAACTTTTCTTTCAGCATCACAGGTTCTTTCCACAGAGCATCACTCAGAAACAGGATGAAGCACTGATTGTTGCTGTGCTTTTTGAGTTAGTCAAATGGCAAGAAATGTCTGCATTTGCCACATGTTGTACCTTCATATATTCATATATTACTTTTTCATCTCTTCCATGCTTCTGCAGCAATCTGTTTTAGGCTCACTCTGTTTTCCTGTGGGCTGAGTTCATTCCCATTGTCTGGCACTTGCTGCAGGCTAAGATGGTTTCACAGACAACTGCTGCATCTTGGCTCAGCCATATCAACTCCGAATGCCCTGGTAACTTCTGGCACCTGAGTCGCAGCTTTCCACGCGAAGTCGCGCCTGGCTCATGGCTGAGCTGGAGATTGCATGCGTGCTGCATCCTGAGAACAGTGCAAGGCATTTTGAGTAGCTCTTTAAATAAAGAAAACTCTGTGAAGGTCAGGCTCTCTGTGAAGGGAGGGAGCGGTGGCTGTGGTAGAAGAACTGGGGCCTCAGTGGGAGAGCAGGGTGACAGGAGAGTTTTGGCTGGAATAGGTTGCAGGTCCCCAGCACCAGGCAACGCCTTCCCCAGAGGGCTCGAGACAACTCTCAAAGGGGCACCAACAGCCCAGGCCAGGCTGTACAAGTGCCCTGCTGATAAAAGATCCTGAAGTTCAGCTTTGCACCAGCCTCTTCCTACCTTTAACCTCTGGTGACACAGACTGGAGCTCCTCATGTAACTTCAACTTGCAGGCTGCAGCTTCAGGGCAGACAGGGCTGAGGAAGCCTGCTGTGCTGTGGCCATCTGTGGGCACTGGGGAGAACCACTTGGCTTTGCACTCACTCCTTTTTCAACAGAGGAGCTCTGGCAGCTTTCTCTGGACCTGACCCATGCTGGTCCCAGTGCAGGCTGAAAGGTAGAGACAGCCAGATC
This sequence comes from Dicrurus megarhynchus, assembly GCA_013399195.1. Taxonomy (NCBI): domain Eukaryota; kingdom Metazoa; phylum Chordata; class Aves; order Passeriformes; family Dicruridae; genus Dicrurus; species Dicrurus megarhynchus. The sequence goes on along the minus strand of VXAD01005103.1, from coordinate 887,032 downwards.
CGTGCCACGGGACACATGAAGGACTTGTCTCCATACTCTGGCTGTGTATTTTCCCCTAAATAAATAATCTTTCTGGAACACAGACCAGTGCTATTTGTCCAAAATATCTGTTTGATACTGAAAGTGATGTGGTTTGGTTTTGGTTTTTTTTGGTATAATAATTCCAGAAAATTTTGTGTGATCCCACTGGTATCTACACAACACCTTTACAATTCTCCTAAGATTCGGGAAAGGAGATTCTATCCCCTTTTTTCAGATGGCCTCCTCCTTGCAAGGACCAAGCTGAACTTGGTTCTAACTTGTCCGTAGTGGAGTGGGTTGAACATAAATGACCCATGGGAGAGGTATCAGACTATAATGTTTCTAGTACAAATGTACAGAGTGACAGATATCTTGTCGTATCACTGAGGAGGAACTTACAGGCTTCTTTTCAGGGCTCTGGAGCTATTACTTTGTTCGGAACGTTTAATTGTGCATCCTGCCTCAGGCTGTGGCTCCTGGAAAACTGTAAGAAGTTAAAAGTGTATTTCGAACTGTTAGTGTTTCCATATGTAGTTCAGTCTCCATAGCTGTTAATGACCCTTTTTCATGTATGAAGACATTTAATGGATAGTGATTTTATTTTTAGAAACCTGTTGTTTGAAACCCCCTCACCACAGCTCTAGTTACCACACATGGTTATATGCAGGCTTAGTTTCTGTCACCAGGTTTGTCACTAATGTATGTTGTTAAAAGAGGAAAGAGTTGATGGCACCTGTATGCATCAAAACAGTTTGGAGAAGGAAAATGTTAGTCCATACCTGTCTAATTTCAATACCACGAGTTGAAATAAGACACAGCATGGGATAAGGCAGAAAAAGGGTCCTTCCTGAGGAATTTACATATGTTGTGAGCATGGGTCCCTTTTGCAGACCCTCTGTGTCTTTGCTCCTGCTGTGCATCATAGAGTGATCTGTGCAAGGCTGATTAAAACTCTCAGGATTTAGAAAATGTCTATTATGGTCAGCAACCAGCTATGGGACAATCTCAGGGCAGACAGGTGCTTCACAGCGTGGTATAGCTAGGCCAGCTACATTAAATTTCTTCATTCTTTTGTGCTCCCACTCAGCAGCTGCTTCATGATGGACTCCGTTTCTAGACCAGTTACTGAATTTTGCCTTGATCTCTACAAAAAGCTCAACAGAAGTGCAGAGGACACAAATATTGTCTTCTCTCCAATGAGCATCTCTGTTGCCCTAGCCCTGCTCCATCTTGGTGCAAAAAACAACACTGCTGCTCAGATAGAAACAGTGAGTATGAATGAACCATGGTGAGGTGCTTCCACATTGCTTGCTGTTCCCTTAATGGAGATGTTGGGCATCCCAGCACGACACAAGTGCGAATGTCTCACAGGAAACCTGCACAAGGGCAGGCACAGGCGCTGCCTTCACAGTCGTGCTTGGAGCACTGTGATCCCTGCCATCTGCTGGTGTGAGTCTCATCATGTCCCCCTGTAAGTGCACGGAGCAAGGGCTGACTGAGGGGAGGTGATACAGCACAGTGGGGCACTCTGGCTTTCCCCCAGCCTGCTGGCAGAATATCAGGCTTTGTTTCAGAATTATGGGCAGGCGTTTCCTCTTGTAATTGCTATAAGAATCCTGAAAGTGGGAGTCTGAGTGGGCAGTGGGGAGAGCTGCAGACACCTGAAGTGGTTGCACCTGGGTGGCTGGAAGCATTAGCTCACTTGTCCCTTATGAGATTCAAGAGACAAAATGTCTCACCCCACAGAGACCCAGGTGGACAAGGAGGAGGTGAAGAAGGCCACCCCTCCAGTCACTGTGCCTTTACTCCCCGCAGTGCACGTTCTGCTTTCTACAACCTTTCTTCTCTTCTCTTTCTTGAGCCCATGAATGGCAAAAGACCAATAATCCTAAGGGAGAGGTTCTCGCCAGGGTGTGGTGGGTTGACCTTTGTTGTGGCTGTTGGGTGCCCACCCAGACACTCTCTCAGAGTCTGTTCTCTTTGCATAGAGAGTACCCCTGCAGCCCCCTGGCTACCATAACCATGCCACATCAATCCTTTAGACAGGGACTCCTGCTTATTTTAGGAAAGCAATGGGAATTGCCCAATATCAGTATCCTCTATAAAAAGAGAGTAAGTCTATGTATGATGCAAAATTATTATAATGAAGATGCTGCTGAAAATTTTTCGTTGAGATATTTGTGCATTAGAAACAAGGACTGGCTTCTATTAAGAGCACTGTGGTTTTGATCTGTTTCCCAAGTTGATGCAAATGTTAAGAATGATTGCAAGAACCAGTTTTGATGTTTTGAAAGAAAATTTCTTTTTATCTCTTTGCTTGGGCAACTTTTTGTTTTGAAATTTAAGGTAACTGTAGCAATGAAAACACAAATCAAATATAAAATATCTAATGTTTTGAGTTAGTGAAGGGTAACATTTTGAGGGATTAAGTGCAAGCTCTTCTTGGTTTGTTAATATAGAAATGTGAACATGAATATATGAACATGAATATATGAACAAGTTCAAGTCTGTCATTTCAGCTGATGAGTGAAGCTGAAAAAACGTCTTTTGTGAATCTACACCACTTATCCAATACAGCGCAGCAAAGCTTTTAAACAAGGAATACGGTTTTATCCCAGGTACAATTGCTATAACTAGGTATCTTCAACTGCAGGTGCTCCATGTCAGGAAAGCTGCAGGAAGAATGAGCCTTGGATACGATCACGAGAGTGCAGCCCCAGAAATGGAGGCAGAAGGAAGCCTGGAGGGTCAGCCTTCCTTCTCAGAGGTGTGCTCTTGGGTGGGGAACCCTGCCTTCACTGCGTGGTGGGTTAGTGCAGGTAAAGCACTAGGGTTTGCCACTGGAGGGAGTCAAGATCACATGCTCAGAGTCTGCTTAATCTTCTAGGAAATGCCATACACAAGGTGTTATTTTATTAAGGGCCAGTAAGTCTACATCAAAGCCTTCAGTGATCTCATCTGAAGGAGGATCAGGCTAGAAAGCTTGGACTAGCTGGATTTAAAAATCAGTACGGCAGGAATTAGCCTTATAGTGTTATCTAATTAAGATGCAAATTAGCAACCAAAGCTATACAGAGGAATAATTTTAATTGTTGTGCTTGTGTTACTCTCAGTGTAACAAGGAGGGAGACCTTAACCATAAAGCGTTCCAGGCGCTGCTTTTACAACTACAAAACCTTGGCGAAAAATATGTTTTAACCTTGGCCAACAATCTCTTTATACAACAAGGATTTGAACTCCAGCAGGTAAGTCACCTGTGTCTGCTAACTGCTGTGGCCATGACCTCAAGCTTCCTTGTAACTGTGAGCCTCACTGTTGCACCCCTTGTGTGTATTTTGGAGCACCTGATGTACTTCTTGGAGCTATAGCTCTTGGGGCTGGTGGGAAAGAGACAAAATTGTCAACTTTCAGTTATTTTATTTAAAAAAACCCAACAAGCCACCCTGTGTTTATCAATGGCTATAGAGCAAAAATAAGGCAGGGATCTGTTCACTTTTGGCATGTGTGTACACTCAGCCAGAGGAGAACCTACAGCCAAAAATGGCTTATTCAAGCTGTCTGTAAACTACCTACTTCAGGCCTTGCAAGTGGGACAGCTGGGGCAGCAGTAAGCTTGGAGAAGGGTTATCTCCTGGGATGTTGTACAGGTTCATGCACAGGGCTGCTGTGCTGAACTTCCCACTCCCTTTCTACTGAATGACTGAGTGGTCTTGAGACTACTTGGTATGGCTAACTTGCTAGTCACATCTTTGCTTTTCTGTCAATTATTTCTGTCAATTACTTGGATACTTAAGCATCAAGCAACTCATCTTGCATTTTGTCTGTTTCTTTAATTTTTTATCTGGACCTCAGTTATGCAGTTCTCCATGACAAGACTCTTTCTTCTGGTTTTCTTTTTACTTATTAACTTTTTTTACCTATGCAATAGAATAATTATCTCTTCTTCAAAGAACCTCTGAATAAACTTCAGATACTTGACATTTCTAAAATGAAATTTTGCCTTATGGATTCAACAGGTCCCTCACCATTTCTAAAACACTACTGAATCATTGATTTCCTTCAAAAGGCAGTAAGTGCTTAATAGATTTGACCAATTCATAATGTTTACTTTGCTTTACAGCAATTTCTAATGTGTACCAAGGAACTGTATGGAGCAGTGCTGCAAACAGTGGACTTCCATGGTGCTGTTGAAGCTGCCAGAAGAAAAATTAATGCTTGGGTTGAAAGTGAGACACAAGGTAAAACAAAGGAAAACCATAGCCATTCTATCACTGCCTTCCTACATGGGTTCAATAAATGAAATTCTGGGGTAGGAGAAGCAAAGACCTGTTCACATTTCTGTGTGTTCACTCTTAGGCTGTTTAAGGGTAGTTTGTCTTCCCATCCTCTCTTGAAATATTAGAGTAAGTTACCAGCTAAATTATTTCTGAGTTAAAGATGTGTTTGCTGTCAAATACTTCCGTATTCTTACCCTTACGCCTGGCCTGATAATTGCAGTAATACCTATAAGGCTTGACCAGACAAACTGCTCCTGCAAACAGCCATAACTGCAGATTCAGAACACCAGGGGATAGCTTGGTGACCTCCAGTTCTTCTGTCCTCCCTGGCTGGTAACAGGGCAGAGGAATCTACCATTTGTTTACCTATATTGTTTTTATCCTTTGAATAAACCAAGAACTGTGTTTTTAAGCTAAATATGTGTTTTTAAGTTTTTCCAAAACTAAGTTCACAGACCAGTAATTAAATCTCAGTCCAGAGTCTTAATGATAATTAACAAATACTTCTGTGTTTCAAAATTACCTTTAGGTAAAATCAAGGAACTCTTTGCCCCTGGTGTGATTGATGGACATGCATTGCTGGTTCTCGTGAATGTAATCTACTTCAAAGCATCCTGGGAACACAAGTTTGAGGAAGAAAAAACAGTTCAGAGAGATTTTAAACTGAATCAGGTACATCTGCATTCTGTAAATCTTAACATTATTCACCTTAGATTCTGCGAGCATTGCAGCAAGCTTAACAGTGTCCAGGGCCGAGCTGCCCTGTGAGTAACGTCTGGGTATGTTGGGAACTTAACTTGCCTCCCCTGTTGGGTAGAGGTGTTGGTAAGAGCTGTACTGCCTAACTGACTGTGTAATTTTCTTTTCAATAGAACAGAAAGAAACCTGTGCAGATGATGTATCAGAAAGGCAAATTTAAACTGGGCTACATTGAGGAGGTGGGTGCTCAGATCCTTGAACTCCCTTATGCTCAGAAGTCACTGAGCATGATCATCCTGCTGCCAGGCGATGTGGCTGATGGATCTGTCAGTGGGCTGGAGCAGGTAAGGCAGTACATGTCACGGACTAGGCCTGGAAGTCAGTTGTCTGAATTTACACTGGGTAAAGATCTAAATTTTTCGAAGCTTCCTGCCTATTTTAATCTCCTTTTCCCCTCCATCTTATAGATTGAAAGCACAATTACCTATGAAAATTTAATGCTGTGGGCCTCTTCAGAGAACATGTTTGAGACAACAGTGGAGGTTTACCTGCCCCGATTCAAGCTGGAATGCACATTTAACCTCAACAAGGTTTTACAAGAGATGGGGATGACCGACATCTTCACTGAATCAAAAGTTGACCTTTCTGCAATGACGTTTGCAAAATCTCTGGTGCTGTCAAACGTTGTCCATAAGGCGTATGTGGAAGTCAATGAGGAAGGCACTGTGGCAGCGGCTGGCACGGGAGCTTCCATTGTGAGGAGGTCTCTGCCTCTCACGGAGGTGTTCATGGCTAATCACCCTTTCTTATTATTTATTAGACACAATCCTACCAACACTATCATTTTCTTTGGCAAACTCTGTTCACCTTAAAGTCAGGGCTATTTTCTAACATTGTGTGGAACACCTGGATGAAAAGCAGAAATTGTATTTTTCTCCCAAATGCTTTCCTAATCCTTTGACAGCTAGTTTGTTCTTAAAAATAAACTTCAGCCAGTTTTGTTTAGAACCTATGAATCAGATACTCTGCCACTAGGCTCCTTGAGTGGTAAATATTGATCTGAATCCAGAATAGGAGTAAATTTTACCTTAAGCTCACTGGATATGAATAACATTTTGTTTCCTTGATGTGCACATATGCTCCTGTATTTCTGCCTCCATATGCATTCCTGTGTAATAATGATGCTGACAAGAGGGTTGAGGTGGGATGGAGCCTCTGGAGATCATCTGGTCCACCTCCCCTGCACGAGCAGAGCCATCTACAGCTGGTTGCCCAAGACCAAGTCCAGATGCCTTTTGGATATTTCCAAAGATGGAGACTCCACCACCTCTCTGGATGACCTCTCCTAAGTCCGTCCTAAGTTCTCAAATAACTCCAAAGAGAATTTTGTTTGCATGGTGTCTGCAGGAACAGGATACAAAACCATGTATTCCTAAAGATGGTTAATTATTTATATAGTAAAATAGGCTGCCTTTTATATGGGGAAAAATCAAATTATTTATCTCAAGGTTTCAAAGAACAGGAAGAAAATGGTCTAAAGCTCCCACTGAAGTTACCAATGTGGAACACTGTAGCAATGAACTTCAAAGAAATGTGTTTTCCTTTTCTCTGCTGCTCTGTGGTGAATTTGAAAGTTCTGAGATGCAAATTTGAGAGACAGAGCTCTCTCTATGCTTTGAAAAATGAGGAAATGTTTTATAAAGTGCAGTATAAATCATGGAAATCACAGTTAAACATTACCTGGGAATGTTTGTGGGGAAAAAAAAAATTCTTGCTGGCTGATAAGGAGACATTACCAATAATTTGCTGGTTTAACATAAGCGATGTCTTCCTCAGAGGGATGAGGTTTAGCAAATTAACATTTGTAATGTGCTTTTTAAATATATATATAATGGAGAATCAGTGAATAACATGTTTTATGCACAGAATTATATATGGCTTCAGAAAGGAGAAGACACACTAAAATAATGAGGTGTGTGTCCTAACTAGAACATAGGCTGACTTTAAACTTGTACATCCAAAAAGCCACCTGAAAGAAAAACTCCCTCATCCAAAATTTGTAGGCGTTTTATTTTTGTCTTTTGTAAACTTTCTAGCAGCTAGCATTTTCTTTTGCTTGCTCTGAACTGTCTTGATGTGAGCAATTAGATGCTTTGCCAAGCTGAAATTCAGGAGCAAGGTAGGATGAGGTGTAAATTCCTGGAGAACATCTAGTGAATGGATTCAAAGGAGACCTTGTGAAAGCTGTTCAAATAGGGCCCCTGGAAAATGCCGTTACAATGACTCTTTTATTTTAAAATTGAAAATAGTACTTAACTTCTGTAGTGAAGAAATACATGTGGCTCAGGAGATGAAGGGCCTGTATCCCATATCCTTGCTGGAATTCAAGCCTGCAGCTTTCAAGAGAATGCACTGAAAGTGCTCTCAGGCACTAGGCTTTAGCATAGGCTGCAGGGCAAAACTGCCCACCTTCCTTTTGAAGCCCTTACATGAAGGAGTGCAGCTTAAAGGCCCAAGAAGAGAACTCCAGGACTGATAACTTTGCTATTCAATAACTTCATTATAGATTAGTTCTGGTTTCCAGGGTCTGGTGCTATTCCTGTTTTAGTTCAGTAACACAGGAAAAAGGTATCTGTATGTGGGTGCCTATCCTAACAATAATGCTGTGGAAGAATTTTTAAAATATTTTTCTGATAGCATGATTTTTCCCTCACTTTCTTAATATCTGCCTAGAAAAAAACATAGTGAATGAAGTAGGTCATTTGTGAGTTTCCTCTCAGCTCTTCAGAGAGTGCTGCTGTGCAGCTTTTTCATCTGAATCCTCGGGCATGAAATTAGATATTCTTAGTTATGGGATGGCGAGTCACAGCTTTTGTGTAAGAGCACTGCCACCTACACAACTCCAAGATTATTTTGCATTCCTCCCTCACTTGAGTGCTACAGTTTGGAAACAGTCTCCAGTTTTTCCATACACTTACTGACAGTTTTAAACATGCTGGAAAAGCACTCCTGAAGGACCTCTCACAAATCCTGATGCATGCCTTATTTTCTGATGCAATGCCTCATGAGGCAGGTAGCTTTTGGCACAGCCTTAGTTGCAGCCTGCAACCTCATGGCACCAGCTGCTGCTCTGCCTCCACTCACACCCCGACAACTCTTTTTCCAGGAGACCCCCACTGCAGCCCACTCTGCTGCCTGTCTCTTCTCTCCCTGGCAGCCTGCCAGCACAAAGCAGTCACAAACATGAGCCAGCAATGACCAGTCCTGCCTTTTCCACAGCCCTCAGCTTGCCAAGTGAGGAATCATCTTACTAAATTGTAGTGGGATGACCACTGTGGGGAAAGGCTTTCTCAAACTAGAGTCTCATGACAGGAAAAGTGCCCTCAGTCACGTTTTCAGATGATGTTCATGCAATCATTGCATGTTATCTACTGGGGACTTAGCTGCATTTTGCTTGAAGTGTTCAGCTGCTGGTCTTCTGTGAGAAATGTGATATTCTGCTCAGAGCAGTGCTGAGCACAGCACCTGTTGGCCAAGAATATAGGCATTGCTCAGCCCACAGCCACCCTCCAGACACCAGGAGGAAACACTGTGAGAAAACTGACTGCTGCTTGTGATGCAGAGCAGCCTCCAGGGTCAAAGGATGAGTGCTTTGGCAGCGTGGAGCCCATTTCATTGCTCGTGAATGGTGATGAATATGAAGGATTCTGGAAGACATGCCCAGGGGCCTTTGGTGTATCTCTTGTACCCCAGACAGGAGCAACTCCACCTTGATGCATTATTTGCTGGTTGCTTTGTGCAAACCTTCCAGATGTGCAGACAGACACTGACTGTGGAGCTCAACAAAAGCCTCAGGAGCCCCACATACTTTCAAGCCATAACCATCGATGCCTCAAGCTCCCCACACTATTTTGCTGAAACATGTGGGCTAGGCCTAGGGTACAGGAAATCAGATCCATAGTTGGAGTACAGCAGCAAATATCCAGAACTGAGGACCTCAGCTACGCTCCCATACCAGTGTCTAACTTCCTGCCGTGTTGTGGGAAAAATCCACATCCAGTACTAGGTACTTCAGTGAACCACAGTGTCTGAAGGTTGGTTAGTGCTTCTAAACCATGTAGCAGTTCTTGCAAAAAACCCAGAATGTTGACTACATCACTGTGTTTACACGGAGTACAGCATTTAGAAAAAAAATTGAGGAGATGAAAGTGACTGTGGAGCTAGCTGGAGCAGACAGGGGAAGAGTCTTCTTTGTGGAAGTTAATGAAGAAGGAACTGATGCAGCTGCTGCTACAGGGGTGACCAAAAGAGTGTTTTACCTCCACATTCCTTACAAGTTCAGACCTGACCACCTGTTCCTCTTGTTGATCAAACACGATCAAAGCAAGAACAAGAATGTTCTCTTCTTTGGCCAATGTTCCCCCTAAGGGTAGAGCAGGTTCTGCTTCTTTCTGCCCAAAGAGAGCACAATACTGTGGCAGAAAGGAGTAAGGCATAAATAACATGTTGCTATCAAGTGCCATGGACATTTCCTGATATCCATATTCTTGACCCCAAGAGAAAACACCAAGTTGCTTTGGCAAGACAACTGGAAAAATTATAAAGGGCCTTCCCTGTTTAGAGCTCTTCTCAAACAAGTGAACACCCTTAATGGAGCTTATTTCATTCTTATTTCATTCTTAGCCATGAAAACTCCCATTGCAGTGGGGGTGTCTAAACAGTTGGATGATGCGCTGTACAAATCAGAAGTCCAGCATGATGCCTCCCCTCTTCCGCCACATGACAAGGCTGATGGTGTGGCCACCCTCCAGGAGGTGTTGCAGGCCTCTGTCCCCAGCCACCAGGTCCCAAGCCAGAGACAGCTCAGTGCTGAACCCCGCACTTTCCTCCCACATGTCTCCAGTAACCCCATCTCCAGTGCCTGAACACCACCATGAGGGAAGGGTCTTGGCTGCTGCGAACACAGGTCATGTTCATGTCCTGAGTGAGTCTCCATACAGATGTTGGGCGTGGAGATACGTAGAGATTTGTCCCACACTCTTCTCCTCAGGTACTCTTTCCAGGCCCTCCCTTTGGAAGTAGTAAAGTGTGGCAGCAATAAAAGTATTCAAAGCATTTAATTGGTATGGCTTTTTTGAACCTTGATTTGAAAGTTGCCTCAGGCACTCAATGCTTTTGAACATCTGCCACATGTCTTGTCTCTTGCCTGTTGTATTTCATCCATGAACTAAAAGCACAGTGAGGTGTAATTTACCACCACCAGGAAATTGAATGTTTTTCACCTTCATTTCTCTGACCTGTCATTCTGAAAATAATAACGAATGCAAAAGGTAGAGGTTTTTTAGTATCACTGTGAAACTTTCTAAGAAAATTCTTCTCCAGTGCTCTTATGTTTGTCCTGAAAAACCATGCTCCTTGGAGACCACAAGGTGTTTGGCCTTTGAGGAAGATTGTTCCAAGTCTATAATTCCTCACCCTGCCAGTTCTATGACCCTCTTCCTGACGAGTGGGAAATTATTTTACTAAACAATACGGGGGCGACTGCTGAGGGGAAAGTATTTCCCAAGCCAGAATTCCATAATGGATGAAAGTCCCTCTGAAGTACATATTATTTTCAGAATATATTTATGCAATTGTCTTGTGTCTGCACTGGGGTGCACTGAGTGAGACTGGGATGGAGCTGACTGTGTTCACAGCAGCTTGCATGGTGGTCTTTTGGGATTTCTGGCTAAAACAGTCTTGATATATTCTGGCCATTGCTGAATTGTACTGCAAAAGCAAATATGGTCTAATTCTGGTCTCTTCTGCCTATACAATTTTCTGCAATTACACAACATGTGTTTATAAGCTATTAAATTATCAGTGAACAGGTATTGGTGGAGTTATGATAGATTTACACTAATGTCTGAGAACAGAATTCAGTCCCAGTTCTCTAGCTGAGCAGGAAGAAAAATGGGCTGTCTTGAAGTCTCAATTTAGAAATGAACACACAGAGTTTTGTTTCTCCATGTAGCACAAAAGCTGACAAAGGGAGAATATATTTACAGGTACATCCTGCTTCTGGTTTACAAATACAGGAGGAAAAAATTAACCGCATCTTAAATATACAGTAAACTGCAGCTCTGCGAATGAAGATGTAGTGGAACACTTTCCCCGCTCTCAAATGAGGAGGCTTGCTGGCAGGGTCAGAGCTTTGAAGTCACCCCACAGGCATTTGATGGTGTTCCAGATCCTGTTTACCTCCCATGGCTTAGTGGTAATGTTTACTTTGTACAAGAAGGAGGTTTAGGGGAAGGGCCAAATGGGACTTTCCCCCTGCAGCAGCACTGTCTGTGTGTGCTTCTGTAACATGGGGACTCTGTTCCACTGGCACGCAGAGAGCTACAAGGGAAGTGTTGTGCCATGATTTCCCACACACCCTTAATGTCCCTTCATCAGCATGTTGTATCTAGATACCTACCTTCATCTGGAACAACACGAGGCAGTTCTGCATGTGAATTTCACTTGGATGTCCCAGGCCAAGTACTGAAGCTATTGGACATCATGTTCCGCCAGGACATTCTTGTTTGCATCCAGTGATTACTCAAGAACACAATAGCAGGGGCTACTTTACATGTTCTGCATGAAATAATGGTTCTTGGAAGAAGAATGTGTTAAAGTCAAGTTTTCTTAAATATCTTATTCTGTGTAGTAAAAGTATCTTGTTTTCTGAAGGTTGCTGGTAAGTGATGCTGGTCACAGGTTCCCCATTAGATTATACACAAATGTTTACAACCAGCTGGGATACAAGTATCTGGGATTCACAAGGTGATGTGTCTGGGTTACAGCCAGGCCAGAAAAGAAAGGGCTGTCAAATTTTATCCAGGATAATATGAGAGCAAAATCCTTATCAGTGGTAAAAATCAGTGGAACTGAGGAAAAGTAGAAATGTGAAGAGATGTAGAGAACTTATTTTCAGGACAGTTCAGTAGTCCTTGGTTACCTCAGGCACATAGGAATTTGAACTGCAGAATGATGAAATTATTTATTGTACAAATTCCATGGCAGTATGTGGAAAACATACCATTTACACACCAATATTATTCTGTGGCCTGAAGAAGAACCTTTTTCCATGGGAACAAATTCTTTTTTCGCACCTCATCTGGAGCTGAATCAGTTTACATTGGCTGAAATTTTGACCCCCTGTTTTCAAATTATCCACCTGCCAGTTCCTCACAGTGCTTGGCTGCTTAGGAAGGGTATTTTCAAATCTCATTTTGTTTTCAAAACTCAGTCACTAACAATATGTGCACAATATTGGCAAATACTTATGCTCCCTCTCTGGACCTATGACACATCTGATTTCACTAGCTGTAAGGACTGGCAAGAATAGCCACACTAACATTTATGCAAATAATATAAAGGACTACTGAGCCACTGCATAATTTGACTAGCTATGGAAATCATACCACAAGGGTTGTCACAGGAATGAGGAAGAACAATTATTTTTAACATCCAGACTGATGGCCAAAAGCAGTACCTTTGTCCTCAGAGTGGTGAAAATTACACAGTGTGCCACAGGGCTGAGCAGCCCTGAAGGGCGTTTCAGGTTTCCAAGTCCATAATTTGTTAAAGTAGCTCAGTAGCTAACAATACCCACAGGTTTTGGGTAGTGCGATTAGCACAGTGTTAAGTTCCTGGTTATGAGTACATCTACAATAATTACATTTTATGACCAGGGAGACACTCCCAAGTGCTCTATCTTGTACAAAGGATAAATTGACTAATAAGTATTTGAACAGCTTGGCCATCAGCACATATCAAAGTTTAAAGACAACTGGATGTAACAGTTTTAATTTGCAGTCAGGACAACTTAGGACAAAGTTGAGTTAAAACTTCAGGAATAAGGAAAAACAGAAATGTAACAGAGGTTTGGAAACTCTTTGTCTAGAAGCTTCAAAAACAGGTTCAACAAACACCTATCAGCTGTAATCTACATCTCTTATCCTACCTTAGGGCAGCAGATGCACCAGGAATCTCAAAAAGATGCACCAGGAATCTTCCAGCCACAGTGCTGTCATTTCTAACCAAAGTCAACAACAACAACTCCATTGCATGGAAATACCTATTATCTTTTTCACTGGCTAAGCAATATAGAAAAACAGCCTCTTTCTTAAAATGCAAAGGAAATTTCCTACTTTCTACTGCATCCCACAATGATGACTGACAAGAAAAGTTATGCACTGAGGCAGAGCCAGGAGAGGAATACTTACGGACATTCTGTATCACACAGCTTTAAAAAATGCACTTTTATTAAGGTAAAGAAACCTGGCTTATAAAATGATTTAAACTGCCACAAAGAAATGATATCCAGAAATACTATAAATGGGATCACTCACAGAGCCTGAATCAGCATTATAAAACAGGGTCATCATGCAGAAATATTTATCTGTGTAGTTGTAACACCTTACACTATGGAAATCTGTTAAGAAGACACATGCAGACATCCCTGCCTACAAATGTAATTTCCTGTTAGCCAAGGCTCATGAACAAGTGAGAAAGGGTGTGAGCAGAGGAGGTACAACAGGCAGAACTGGCTGTATTGCTAGAGCTGTCTTTGGATGCTGATAAGTGAATCAAAGATGAAGAATATTTTCATGCTATTTTGTGTCATGTCTAAATTTCCCTGGAGTGTAAATGGGGTTTACTGTACAAATGGAAAAGCTTCTGGTGCACAAAGAAGTTCAAGTGGAAAAACAACAGTTCTGGGCCGCCCTTTTCCCTGGCAAGGTGAACAGCCAGCATGAGGTATCCCGGGTCTCTGCAAAGTTCACACTCATCAATTCCTGCACCTTGTTGCCAGTAAATCCAATATTGTAGAGTCAGCAGACAGCAGTGCTATTTATAAGCTGATAATTCGTTTTCAATAGGTTCCTGACTCATACAACCTAAAGATCACAGAAATGAATATCCGACTCCGCTCATGTGGTGCTTCCAAAATGAGCTGAGACCATCAGTAACATCTGAAATCTCTCCAACTTCTTCAACGTCAAGGGGTATTTTTCTGTCATGCTAAAGTTTCTGTGGATCACCACAGATACTTTATCACCCTAATTGCTCTGATACATTGTATACGAGTCGTTATTTTTTGTAGCAGTTGTCTGACGAACAGGGAGGGGGACCTCCTGTCCAGTGAAAATCAAAGGAGTCCTTGTTCTGTACTTGCTATTCAGCAGCTCCACTTACCTAATGGTACCTTTACTCACAGGCAACCTCAGACAAGTCAGGTACTCTGTAATTACCACCTGAGCAGGGTGATAGCAGAACGTGCATTTTGTAAGATGAAAGGGACAAGAAAAGCCTTTGTTGTTAAACTTGAGATCAGCCTCTGGTTCCTCGAAAAGAATCTGCTTCCCTGCTACGTCCTGCAGACACCAACAGCAAAGGAAGCATATGGCTGCAAACAGTGAGAAAAAAGCCAAGGGAGAACTGTAGACATCCAAGTTTCTTGCATTCCCTTGAAGCAAAGAATAATCACAAGGGATACGCTGGTGGTCTGTTCTGCTACAGAGCGAGTCATTGCTTCTTGCTGTGGGGTTGTGTTCTGCAGACTGACATCACCAGCTGGATCTTCGTTCCTTGCTTTGGCCTTCCTGCACTTATCTCATCCATGTCATCAGAGCTCTTTGTGGTTTAAAAACCATATAGAGAAGTCTTAATTCCCTTGGTCCTGGCTCCAAGACCATCAGAAACATAAAAAAAATGTTGCTGGAAAGCGAAGGAAAATTTTGAGACTTTCAGCCCAAATAACTGCAAACAGGTAAAGAGTGCTGGACAAAACTTTTCCCTACAGATGTAGCGCTATTTACAGTCTTATCTAAATGTGTGGAATTTTAGGTGTAGAAAGCAGGTCAGTCTGCAATCCATTCCTGTGCCTGAAAGCAACTTTACTATGACAAGCATCTGACACCCAGCCAAAAGGGCTCTCTTTGAAATCTGCATTCTTGACAGAGTAGTGATGCAAACCACTGTATCTAGGAGAGGACCAGTGCTGCGCCTTCCCCGAGTGTCTGCTGCAGATTCTCAGACCTCTGGAATCCCAATCCGTGGTTGGCGACCCTCAGGAGGGGCTGCAGAGCCACCACACAAACACCCACTGACCCAGGAGCGACGACAGGCTCAAATGGAAGCGGCTGTGTCCAAGCGTGCACACCGAAGATGAAGAGACAGAGAGGGATCTTTTGTACGGCTTCTGAAGGGTTTATACCAGCAGAGGGTCCAGGGACAAGACCTTACCAGGGCAGGGTCCAGGGGTTTAATAGGGGTGCAATTAACCAATCAGGTTTAGGCAAAGGGGCGGGGAGAGTACAAACGGACCAACCAGGTACAAGGTGGGAGGGAGCAGTGAAGGGGGACCAATGGGGTATCGGATAACAGAGACCTTTCTAGAACTTATACATATTCAACAGGCTGATGCATATTCATGAGTCATACATAAAAAGGGGCGGGGAAATGATGACCCAACTGTAACTAAGTAGTTAACACAAGGGTGTCTGGGTGCTCACCTGAACTACGCAGGGAGATATCAAACCTCTGAGCCGGCCCACCATGAGTTTAATGCTGCAGTTCGGCCCTGCGGCTCACCAACAACTCGGGCAGCAGCAGCCACCATGGCAACAGAGTAGTCTAACTATCTGAAACAAAATCTCTCTCTTCCTTTGTACTTGCAGTGCTTTTGCATCTCCTTCCTTTCCACACAACAAACCTCAGCAACTACTTCTCTGTAACCTTTAGAAAAAGTCCTCCTGTTATTTATCCTTTCCTGTTAGTAAGCTTATCCATTGAAAGGAATAAAGAGTCTCCTGATTCTGAGACTACTGTGACCATCTTCAATCCTCTTCATTTTTCTCTGACCTGCAATGAACCTCTGCATTATTCAAAGAGCAAGAAGGGAGTCACAGATCTGGAAAATGCAGTGCAAGTCCTAGTCCAGCCCTCTGTTCAACAGCAGGATGAGCTGTAGCTTTGCCTTTCCCAGCAAGCACTTCCACAGTGAGTCTCCTCAAAACCTACAATTCAGAAGATCCTTCAATCTGCTTGAAGAAAAACTCCTGGGTTTCTCAGACATTCCCATTAAAAAACTATCTCTGACTAAGCCACGCTCTAACCTACACTAAACTAACCTAGAAAAGAATAACAACGCAGGGGACTAGAAGAACAGCAGAGAATGTTCCTTTCTGGGAATGAATGCCTGTCCAGCTCCATTATCTATAATTTGACCACTGACAGAAAATTATTCACGTGAAGCAAATCTCCACCAAATGGAACAATGGAGCCATAGTTAATCTTCAGATTAACTCAAAATGAATTAAGAACAGAAGTACCTACAAAACCAGAGAAATAACAAACAATGATGAAGAAACCTGGAGAAACCTGTTCACTTGAGATAGTTCAGACAAGATCTCAAAAGTGTCCGAAAACTAAGCGGGGGCTAAGAGAGTAGTGTTTCACTCTGCAAGCATATTAGATAACTTGAACTTTGCCTACACAGATTCCTACACAGAAGAATGCACTTTAAGGGTACTTGTGGCTTTAGCACATACCCCTGTGCCCAAAGGGCATTATGTATTGTGCTTCAGGATTGCAATTTTTCATTCACCATATTAATTTGGATTAAAAATTGCCAGCATCCAACCAAATACTTGGTTGTGTTTTGCTGCTTGAAAACCATCTCCTTTCTGTTCTGGGCGACACCTGGATGCTACCCTGACCTAAAACTGTTACATCTTGCAGCTCCTACCTGTATACTTTCCCCCTCTTATGTTCCACAACATTTTTTCTTCCAGGTGTGCTATGCCTAGTGCCCAAAATCAGAATGCAGAGAAGAGCCCATCACCACAAGAAAGGGAACAGCATCTGCCCAGTTCTGCTCTGCAGTTCCCTTTTGGTGACAGTGTGAGTGTTGGGGCATCCATTCAGTGCAGGGAGCTTGGGGTGCAGCTGCAGGCTGAGCTCTGGGTGGGAGCCCCAGGCAAGGGGCTCTGAAATGCCCATCCAGTGCAGAAGAAAGGGCACAGGGACCTGTGGCCTGGCCTCAGAGACACGGCAGGAGCCAAGGACCTTGGACTTTTCCGCACTTAGATTGGGAGGGTATAAAAGCCCAGGGTTTCCTTTGTTTGTGGTCCCTCCTTGGAGGCACCAGCTCGAGCTGATATTTTGTTATTGCACCATGATTAAATTATTTTAAGGATTGAGGTGTCTGAGGCTCTGTGATGGTAAGGAAACCTGGTGTGACTGTGAGTGCGGGAGATGCAGCTGCAAAGTGGCCTTGATCCCAGCTTGGGTGGTGCAGGTGTGACTGCCAGAGTGGCTCCTGGATGGTCAGACAGAGAAGATTCCTTAGCACTGAGGAACAGGCTTAGCAGGTGGGTTTTTAAGTGACTGTGTGGAGTCCAGCCAGAAGCCAGGAAAGCAAGCCAGATGCTTCTTTGGGAAATTTTCTTGCCCCAGTGTTAAGCAAGTTAAACCAGACTCCATGGCTTTCGTTCCTTCAGGGAAAATCTGTGCAGGTCTGACTCTTGTTCTCAGGGCTTGAATGAACAGTGTGTTTTTAATTTCTATTTCCTCCCAAGAAAAAGCTCTGAGAAAATTCAAACCGAAAGAGAATTAAACCCATGAGTACTTTATGACTGATAGGAAACTGCCTTCAGAGCTTCCTAAATACCAGATAAGCCCTGTATCTGGTTGGGTTGATATGTAAACATATGTTAGCAGTGATAACTAAGTACTTGTTACAAACCAGTGTTATAAGTGTTAGTGCTTGCATATACTCATGCAAATACTTGCCCACCCACACACTTAAACAACCTAAATTTGAAGAAAGATTGTTTTTCAGAAAATAACACCAGAAATAGACTACTTCTTATAAGTAGGTTGCTCTGTCCCTGCTGCCTATGCCTTGCTGAAGCAATATAAGACAATGATCAGACTTCTTCAGACACATAGACAAAAATGAGGAGTAATGAGACGTCCTGGACTAAACTTAGGATATAGTTTAGCCCAGGACTAAATCAGTGGGCTGGTTATATCAGTATAATTGTTTCTACTACAAAAACTATATGTTGCTTTGGTGCCACTTCTGATGTCAAAACACATCAAAATTTGAAAAATTTACTTTTTACAGGTAAAAACCCCTCTGAAATTACCTTTGTTTCTAGGAGTTTGCTTTCTTTTTTTATAACTACCTAGAATTTTTTTACATCTTAGTATGCATTTAAAATTGTGACTACTTTCTGAACTCCTAGGGATAAGGAAAAATTCAAGATTCCACAACAGGTCCCCTAATTATGCTAACTGGTTGCAACAGACAGGAATATGATTCATCATGAGTGAAATTTATGCTGCCACTGGGAGTGGCAATGGTTTTATATCCCATTGCTCCAGAGGCCCCATCAACAAGCTCGACTGTCAAGTTGACACCGTCAGTCCCGAAGAGAAGGTAAATATCTCCATGATCTTTAATTCTAAATGACAGAACTAGGAAATGTCTAAGGATCGATATGGCCATTAGTAATATATATACGTGCTTGGCACACCTCTATGGCATGTGACATATTTTGAGAAAGTGAGAATATTTCCAAGTTGCATACATTAAAATGTATGGGCTGTGTGATGAATCTGCTTAACTTGCACAATGGTACTTCTAAACTTTTCAAGTGTGCATCTAAAGATTAAAACCATTTGCCATTTCTTCTGTATGATCCAGATTGGTAATTTATAAGAGGATAATCTTTCTAAAATGCTCCATCTTTCAAATGTTTATATGGATAATTTAATTCTTCTTGTGTATTGGGGAAATATGTTTACTACATGTGTGGAGGAAATTATTCAGACTCAGTTGGAATCAAACCAAAAGTGACTTAGAATAGTGCAACTTCTAAAATACTGAACTGACTTTCTTATGATCAGATGCTTCTACAACACTTTACTGGATGAAGACACTAGGAAAAGTCTTTCATAAGAAAGGAACTCTGTTCTAGGTCTAAGATATGAAGAGTTTTGCAGAACATTCAAGATGATCTGCTTGTAATTATCGTGGTTGTAACTGAAGGGTGTCTGGAAAAAAGAGTTTAAGCTGCAGATGAAATAAAAAAATATGACTGGAATTTTCTACTACTGCACAATGTGTCTGACTTGAAAATCTTACTAAGTGAGCCTGTCTGTAGCTCCATTTTCTGTCGAATATTTGTTAAGCAACGAGTTTTAGAAGGACACAGTATGTGAGGCAGAGCTGACATGAAGTTTTTAGAGAGAAAGAGTAAGATATGATCAAGGGTATAATTAATAAGTGCTATGCCTGGAAGACTCAAGGCAAAATGATCAGGATATAAACTGAGCTGGCAGTGTGGTTAGGACAAAGCTGGGGCTAAGTGGCAAAGCCATAGCTATTACGTGAGCTGGGAGAAGCGGCTCAACTCAGAATACTGTTTTTGCAAGTGTCTTTCTTTGCTATTCAGGGTGCTGGTTTTCAGAGTCACTGTGAAATCCCAAATGTAATGAAAAGGGAATTCCCATGAAATAGAGAATAATACAGCCAAGCTATTGCAAAAAACTTACCAGGGCATCTAAACATAGCAGGTGTAAGGGTGAGAAGCCTAAATTATTTTTTCCCTTGTTTCAGGAGACCACAGTGCCACGATGTGCTCTCTCAGTGCCGCCAATGCCAGGTTCTGTCTTGACTTTTTCAGAGAGCTGAACAAAAGAAAAAGAAATGAAAACATCTTCTTCTCCCCGCTAAGTCTGTCAGCTGCCTTTGGAATGGTTGTCCTTGGAGCCAGGGGCAGCACGCTAGAACAGATTGAGAAGGTAGGTCTTCTTTGCTCTGAAAAGGGGACAGTGGCAAGATATGAGCCAAGAGGCTGATTTTACCATCTGATACAATTCCTAAACATCCAAAGGATTGATGTACACAGAGAGCCCTTTAAAAATACATTATGCTGTTCCTAATACCAAACTTCTTCAGACTAAGCATTATTATTGAATTGACTGTTCAATGAATACACCAGGGCTAAAGAAAGTGTTTCAGAGGTATCCCTGCACTCTCCAGGGCTCAGAAGAGTTCCTTCCCTTTAATGTGGTTTTCTGCCTTCTCTGGACACCCAAAGCCTCCTTTCTCATGTAGAAAGATTTGAAAGATTTCATGCACTCACCATCTACTAAAACTACTTGTTCACTTGCAAGGATCTTATGGTAGAGAACAAAGGGGCCTTTGCCCAGGGACTATGTCTGGTTGTGTTTTGGGATCGGCTTGCAACACTGCTTTAGCTTTGGAGTACTGTCACTCAGCTGCATTCACCCAACATTTACATTGCAGGTCTTTCATTTCAGAGAAGTTTTGAGCAGTACGAGACAGGAAAACAGGTACCCTTCTGAGGAGGTAAGACACGATTGCAGCTCTGAGCTGAAGCAACAGGAGCCAGTTTGTCAGCCTTTTTCCTTGAAGGCAATCACTTAATCAGAAAGCACAGCAGGGCTGATCAGCCTCTCCATCTAGATTTGCAGACCTGCTTATTATTGTTCCTTTATTAGTAATTTAAGGGGCCTTGTGAGATCACACATTTCAACAGCTGAGCCTTCTCATTACAGGTTTCAAACCAAAACAGCAGTGCCAATCTAAAATGTGATAAGTTCTTCAATTGCCACCCGCAAAAGTTTGACTACAGAGCATGCTAAAGGCACCTTGGAGCTTGCTTCTCCCAGTCTCTAGACCAGCAGCCCTTTGCTTAGTGTGCACAGAGACATCACTGTACGATACAATGTGGTTTGGAGGTGAACTGCTGTGGGCCTGAAGGGGAACTGTTTTATCATTCTGTACATCTGGCACAGGGGGGATAGGAGGTGGTGTCCTGGTGCATTTATTGCAATGCCTCTATCAGCTGGGTGGAGTAGGGTTTCTCATGCAGAGAGAGGCTGCAATTCACCCTCAGGTCCAACTTTGCATAGGAAAGCTCAAGCCTACCACGAAACATCTGTTTTCCTGTTTGAAGTGTGAAGAAGATGAAGGAGTCCATTCCCAGTTCCAGGCTCTGTTGGCTGAAGTCAGTGAACCTGGACCAGGCTGTTGTCTCACCATTGCCAACAGGCTCTTTGGAGAAATTACTTATCCATTCTTCCAGGTAAGTGACCGTGGTGTCCCTTGTAACAGCTCCTAGGAGTGGGGAGCTCAGCAGAATGTCTTCTGTCATAAAGCACAAAGGGACATATGCCTTTTTTACTCATTTCTTTCTTGCTGGACTACTACACGGATTTATCCTGAAGCCATGAAATCGTTTATCTTACAAAACTCATCGCATTGCAATAAACTTCTGCAATTTATACTTTCCAGCAATACTTGGATTCCACAAAGAAATTCTATCGAGCAGAACTGGAACCAGTAAATTTTAAATACACTGAAGAAGAAGTCAGAGACAAAATTAACTTCTGGGTTGAAAATGAGACAAAAGGTAAAGAAAAAATGTGCAGGTTGGTTTGCAATTGAACCACTTAGGAATATCACTCTCCACTTTTTTTTCCAAAGATAGCAAGATTTTTATATATTAAACACCTGCACTAGTTTTTTTTCTCAATAAGAAATGAATGTAGTAAGAGGAACAAAAATACCTTGAGTTCCTTGTTTCCAAAGCTGTACCTAAATTTCTTGTCATTTGTCTGACAGCATTATACCATTTTTCAATTTTAAAGAAATTACTATTAATAGTCAAAGTCAACTGATTGCTGGAACAAAGTAATAATTCTTCTTAATTCATTATTTTTAAAGGTAAAATCAAAGATCTATTTGCTGCTGGTTTTATTGATCCCTCTACTGTACTTGTCCTGGTCAATGCTATATATTTTAAAGGAAAGTGGGCAGTAGAATTTAAGAAAGAAGACACTAAGGAAACATATTTCCACCTGAACAAGGTACAGTATGGGCAGGAACTGAAGCAGCTGGGGGATGGAGGTCAGATGTCTGTCTCCTGTACCAAGAGATGAGGGCTTTCCTCCTTTCTTTTATCCCAAGACAAAACAGTGGTCTTCAGTCAGAACAGAAGGCTGTATTTCTCTCCAGTTTCCTATCCAAATATGTAAATGTTTGTACCATTCACATCAGAAGTTGTTCTTGTGCAGCTGAGATCCTTGTTGGACCAAATCCACCGAGTACATGCACTAACTTTGTTGGGGATTCTTCAGCTAAGGGTGCTGTTTCAGAAATAGTCTACTCTCAAGATTGAAACTGAGGATTCTGTTTCTCTGCTGCTATTTACGAGGAGAACAGTATGTGCTTTTGGGAAAAAATGTACTAAAGACAAATTATCTCAGGGGAATGTATACATTATTCATGAAGAATTTAATTTATGGTTGCATCAGATGTATCCGTTTCCTCATCTGACATGCCACAAAAAAGAAGTGTGTAATGATGAAGTTGTGAGTAAAGTAATTTGGCACCATTAGAAAGGGAAATGTAGTTTTTATGCTTCTAAAACGGATAACTTCATTGGGACTACAGTTGAGAGGAACACATCAATGCTACAAGTACGTTAAGCCCATGACCAGTTTAAATAATGCTTTTGAACTGAACTCAGTTCAAAAATCTCAATAATCTCAATACTGAAACCAATTAAAACCAGGGTGATAATTTCTGTATTTTCCGTTTAATATGTTTCATGTGTTCCAGAATGAGAGAAAGACAGTGCAGATGATGTTTCAAGAAGGATATTTTAACATGGCCATCATAGAGGAACTGAAAACAAAAGTCATAGAGCTCCAGTACTTCAATAATGAACTGAGCATGTTCATTCTTCTTCCTGAAGATGACTGTGAGGACTTTACTGGCCTAGAACAGGTAACACTTCATTTTCTCTCTAGTAATGTACATAGAGAGCATTGCTCCAGTGTGGTCAGAAGACAAGTGGGAAAAACTGGACTTCCTTTCCTTGCATTCACTATGGTGCCAATCCTTACTATCAATACCCCCTTACAGCTTGAATGTGCCCTCACCTATGAAAAACTTGTGGAATGGACCAGCTCGGCTACGATGCAACCGCTGAGAGTGAAGGTGTACCTACCCCAGTTCAAGATGGAGGAAAGTTATGTTCTCAACAACACTCTCCAGGAAATGGGAGTAATGAATGTTTTTGACTGGGGAAAAGCTGATTTGTCAGGAATCTCTATGAGAGATGGCTTGGTTGTGTCCAAGGCCATCCAGAAGACGATCGTGGAAGTCAATGAAGAGGGCACTGAAGCAGGTTGTGCCATGGGGCTTCTTGCAATGCCTCTGTGTTGCCCAGTAACTTACGAGTTCAGAGCTGACCGTCCATTCCTCTTCTTCATCAGACACAACCAAACCAGCACCATTCTCTTCTTTGGAAGATATTCCTCTCCTTAAGTGGAGGTTATATTGGAAATTAGATCTTTCTCCCTATGTACATTCCAACTGGCAAGCAGTAAGGACAAAAGACAAAAGACATTTCTCTAGACTTTATCCTAAAGTCTGGTTTGCTGTCAATAAAAAGACTTTCTGAGAAGAGCCAAATTAAAGATAAAACCCTAAACCCCGGCATGTTTTACTTTTAGGAGGCCTTATGAAAATGACATCTACCTTAAAATACACTATGTGGTATTTGCCAAAAAGCTGTAGTCCTCTAGAGACATCTGCAAAGGAAATTTTACTTTGAGTCTTTCCTAATGCAGTATGGATCCAATAAAGCCATGACTTCAGTGCCCTAAAGATAAGTGATACATTCTCTCACATGAAGTAGACAGGAGGATAGGGATCTGCATTAAAAGCATAACCTCAAGTATTTGGTCTCTTTTAGCCTTACCTAGGTAAGGTCTCAAAGAAAATACCACTTTACAGGGGAGTAGCAAAATATTCCTCCAGGCTTCCTATTAAATATTGATTGGAGGCAGTGTTTCAAGCTGGAGCTGTCAGGGTTTGATCTCAGAGAGCAGAGAGGACAGAATATTTTTTGGTGTAATTTTGCTTGTTCTCAAGAAGGGCAGACCCATTGCTTTTTTTTTTTTCCTGTGAAAAACTCTGTATGTGTAAGAAAATTCTCCAACTTCTTTATAAACTTCCACATAACAAAAACAGGGTTTCAGAGTAATGGGACAATTTTCTGACAAGGCCTGCTGTGTGAGTACTGGGAATGAAACACATAATTCCCACATTACACTTTGCATAGTGATCACCCATTCTCACTTCTAAAAGCCAGCTCTGTTTGGTGCTTCAGGTAGCGTGAGTTTCTTTTTCCAGCTACTTTATTCATCATTAACATAAAAAAATCAAAAAATCTATAGTGATGGTATTTATATGGGTAGCCTGTGTTTGTTTTATTATTTATTATTATTATTATTTATCATTATAAACCCACTGCAAGCTAAATATTAAATGTAGTAGTCTGCAGAATTAAGTGGACAGAGGAATAGTCTAATTTGGCAAGTACAAATAGTGATAATCCTTTTCAAAAATGTAGATGACACTGAAGTCTACCTCCCACTTTTAAATATTCATCATGCTGAGTTTAGGCACTGGACAATTCAACATTAGGGTACATAAACCCTGAGCCTGTTCCCTCTGTTAGGTGACCACTATTAGTTGCCTGACTTGGGGATGAGCGGTTCTCTGGGACGCAAACCAAGAGGAAAATTTCTGGTAAAGCTAATTTGCTTGCTGATGATGTAGTTCCCTAAACCACCTCCTGGATGTTGTGGAGTAGGTGGTGGGAAGGAATAGCACAGGGTCACAAGAAGGGAGCCGCCTGCCCAGTTTGACAGTAGGCAATGTCCAAAATCCACAGATACATGAAGAATACTTGCTTTTATAGGAAAAATATTCCACTCTTTGATGACTCACTTCTCCTTTTCCTGTTACTCACTGACGGGGAGAAGGTAAACACCACGAGCATACTGGTGCCATTGGAGAACTGATGATTCAAAGGGCTCTTCCAAATGCTGAAATAGGCAGGAAAAATTACAGTAAATTACAGTACTGAACACAAATTGAATTGCTAAATAAAGCAGGCCCATTATAGTCTGTGGAGATACCTCACATGGCTGCAATTGCAGTATGAAATACAGCCTGAAATAGTAAAATTACCTGTAGAGACACAGTTTTCATATCAATTAGCTGGTAAGAGAACACAAAACACAGGCTATTAGCTCTTTGATAAATGAAGTACGCGAAAACCAGCTATACGTGTTTTTCAACAGCTGCCATTGGAATTTTGTGTAGATCTGGTTTGTCTTCACTATAAACTACTTAGGTTAAAAGAAAAAAGGAGTATGAATGGGATTAGAATTCATTAGCTTGCACAATCAGGCCTATATATTTTCAGATAAAATGTAAAATAAAAAATTAATGTGATAAAGGCAAGTGCTTTAAGATACTATCCCCAAAAGCATGAGTCTCACAACAGGAATTCTGTGTGTGAGCAAAGGAGAAGGTATGGCTGAAACAAGGATGTCACTTAGTTTACTACAGCAAAAGTAATTTTGTATTATAATTTTTTTAAAAAAACTCGCTCCAGGGATATCTAGATAATTCAGAACCAGCAACAAAATACAGTATAAATTATAACAATAAAAAAATCTATCTTCTCCTTATGCAGTCTTTTTTTCTTATTGCCATTTTAATCTTCAAGACATCTAAAAAATGTGCTGAAAAACACCAGAAGCTGGAAAGTAGTCCCCTCCTGCTATTGTAGTAGTAGCATCTCCTAGTGTAGAGGGCAGTGCTCCCACAAAATCAGAGATGTTTACTTAAAAATAGAAGCTAAGCCCTCTACTCTGACAGCAAATGCTTCTCCTGTGGGAAACTGTAGCTTGTAAAAGTGCAATGCCAAATGATAGAGCTTGCAGAGCAGAGAAAAGTTGGAAACTCCAAATGCTGCCTGGAGCAGATACATCCCTGAAGGGCATGCCCCTGCCTCCTCCCCAGGGACAGGCTCGATGCCAAGTGTTGAACCACGCCAGCACACTTGACAGCCTACGAATGTGTAGACTGGCAAAAAGCAAAGCAAAAGATATTAAATACTATTTGCATGATGTACCATGGAAAGGTAACACACATTTGTCCCACGCTAGAAAGATCTGTCTTTCCATCTGATTACTGTGTAACTCTTGATTTACATATTCACATTTCCACTGAACTCTATTCTCTCTGATGGTTGCAGCTCTCCTGAGTTTTCTCTGAAATTGTGCTTTCTTTTAAACAGATTCTTAGTACCTATGAATAACATAATTTTTATTATATCTTCAAAAGCTTTGCAATGGATAGACAAGAAGAGCAAAGGAAGATTTTTGGATTGTCACTGAAAAAGCCAAACAGGTCAGCTTTGAGTCACGCTTCCCCCCCGCCCCCATATGAATAAGACTAATGTTTATTTCCCTCGAAAGCTAACTGTTAGAAGGTTTTACAGTAGGAACTCCTAGTTCATTATGATCCCAGTAAGAAAGACGCTCAGGCACAGTAAGGTGCACAGTCTGTGTGATGCAGATGGACAGGCCATCCAAAGCACAAGCAAGCATTACTCTCAAACACTGCCCAATAGTGCCTGAGCCACCAGAAGAAATTAAATGTGAAAATAAGAACAGAGCTGTTTTCCCAGCTCCTTGGTGTCTCTTTTATGCCAACATCATGGAAGAGGGGCAAGCACCACGTATTGGTTTAGGCACAAAGGGCAGCAGAGTCCTTGCTCACCTCTTTTTTGGGACAAACATGGATATGAAACAGATTTTAACTTGTTTGTCTTGCTTTGTTTGCAGTACTACACTTGTACTTCTGAATTTCAGGAGAAGCATCTGTTTTCCCCAGGCAAAGTTACAAAAGAGCAGTTGTCTGTTGGTGACTGCATACGGATAGCCAATGATGTTCAAAATTTGCAGCCACTCCCAGGCTGATTCTGCAACCACTTTTGCACAAGCAGTCAATGTATTAAAAGCACCCAAAATTAACCCAAGGTTTTGCAGTTACAGACTGTTCTCTGGAGAAGTTGTACTGCCCCAGCCATGATTAGTGGCAGAACCAAATTTTATTTCTTCCATGAGCTTCTCTACTTTGGATGTTTTAAATCATCTTGTCTGTCTTGGCAAAGTAGTTTTTCACATTAAGGTGGATTGCATAATTCGGGAACTGAGCAGTTTTCTGATGTTCAACCACTGTACCTGTGCATAGAAATTATTGTGGTGAGCATGTTCCATAGGTAGACATATGAAATGTAGAGTGCGCAAAGAAGGCAAATATATTACATGGGACAGCAAACCAGAAACACCTACATGCCCCCTCCCAGAAGAGTTCGTGTAACAAAATGTTTTTTGAGAACATCTTGGACATTATGCAAAGAGATGGCCATTTTAGCAGCGTCGGTTTGGTCTTTCCTGGACAACCTCCACAGAGGTCCACACAAATAAATTGAACCATACCCTACAAAGGAGTGTGGGTACTCAGGAAAATTCTTCATGGAAGCCCCAAGGATGTGCTTGAGCAGCTGCTGAGCAATAGCTGGAACTGTAATGTGAATATGTGAAAATGGGATAATAAGACACATGACAGCTCTTTGCACACAAAACCTGTGCCCTCAGGCAGCAATGGTTTGACAAAGGATAAAGTAAAAGCTACAGCAGCCCAGGTCACAGAATAAGGAGCATTGAACAAGGTGAGAGGAAAGCTCCTTCTTATTGTCAGGTTTTCCCATCCTCATTGCTGCTATAAAGTCCTCATTCTGAATAGGGAAACTAAAAGCCACCCCAATTATCAGGCTCTGCACGTACATCCCTGCATTTCAGCGAAACAAACATCACTGTTAAGGATAAAGTAGCTCCCCTTCCCGTTCACAGAGGGTGCACCTACTGCTGTATGCTCTGTGACTTAATATGTGCAAATTTGTATTTCTCTTATCCCCCGCTATGGCCTTTACAGATGCCAGATTTGTTTTTTTACTGTTCATCAAGTCTATTATTCAATAAAGAGTAATAGCTTTTTACAGTTGAATTATATTTTATATTGTGCATTATGATTGTCTAACAGACCATGAATGTTCCTGCAGACAGATTCTGTAGTTTATTCACCTGCCATAGTTACGAGGTATGGAAGATCTATGAGAATGGCCTGTGCGAGTACCATGGGCCTTGTTGCCATGACCTGCACAGAATGAAAATTAAAAGCTAACTCTCAGTCATCCTTTAAATCCCACTGGCTGGTTTACATAAATTTCTGAATACTTGAATACTCTGCGGTCAGGCTTACAGCCCAGGAAATATGTAATTCCTGACTGTTCCTCAAATCTCTTCCATGCCCATCTTAAGGCCTCTAAGTCATCTCAACACTGTTGCTCTAAACATTTTCATCAAAATGAGGTTTTAGCAAACTGTGCTTTCTCCTCAGAACCCTTCTCCCCTGCACCTCCACATCTATACTGTAGACCCTTGTAGTTTGACCTCAGGTAAAATACTGTAGTCTCACCTAGTCAAAGAAATAGATGTGGCTGTACTTTTAACAAGTACCAGCTATACACCACACCAGTCTCTGGACTCCAGGAACATACTTCTGCATTTTGTCAGACCAAAACACCTTTCAGTACTACTTCAGTCTTGAAAAATAAACAGAAAGTTTTGGGGTTGTTCTAACATGGAAAAAAATCCATTTCAAACCCCTCTCAATAGAGTGACAATACTGTAGCTGGCTTTGCTTGGAATTGCATTATTTTGGCATGGTCAAATGGCCACTGTTCTTGAGGAACTTCCCTCTGTCCCACTGCACAGATGATGCAGTGGGTGATTGCATGTCTACCAGACCTCCAGCAGTTAGCCCAGCATCCACCTTTCCCTTCATGATTTGTGGGAGTACTGTGTTAGACTGATTTCAGCACAGACAGTGCCTCACAGCTGAGGAGAAGAGAAACTTACAGCAAAAGCTTAAATAATTAATTTTAAAATCCGATTTTACTTCAATAAATAAAGGTTGTCTGGCTGAAGATAGAGCAACAGCTTAACACTGCTCTGCTCAATGTTTCAAAGTGCAATGAATCAAGAGGTTGTGACGAAAGGCAGTGAGTGTAAAGATGACTCCTTGAAGGCAACAGTGGGAGTGTCTCAAATCGTGCAGTATATATCACCAACAGTTCAGGGAGCTGTTTAGGTACGGCTGGATTATTACGTGCCTCTTTGAAGCTTGTGGGGTAAGTATTTCTCCAAGAAAATGTAATTTCTAATTTGCATTCTTTAGGATGTAGAAAAAAGTGATATTATGTTTAAGAACTTTAAGGTAAGTATAAGACAGGTATGTAAAAAGACAGCATATACAGTAATTTTGCCTTGCCTTATCAATATATCTTACACTGTTTGAATGTCAAATACTTTTAGGTGTGCAAAATATGCGGCTTGTGCACCACAGCATTGAATACAAATAGTTCTTTTTCGTTGAAAATCTGTTGTCACATTAAAACTATCCTTTTCTAATTTTAATAATTGGGAATAAAGGCATTTCTCTTTTCTCAATCTCACTCCCTGCCAAAACCTATATATTCTATATATATTTATATATGTGTCTGTATACATTTATATATATGTAAATATATGCATGCTTGTGCTAAAAAGCATCAGCAGAGGTTAAATATCTGAAGCAGGAATACAAGACAGAACCCCCCCTTAATTTATATGTCAGCATCTAAGCAACTGGCTGAGTTTACAGAGCAACATACTCCTATTATTCCTACAAATAACAGGAAAGCAACCTCCAAATTTCTGGCTGGTTGTACTAAGCAACAGTAAGAAGCATATAAAGAGTATAGTGAGTTGACTACATTTGATTTAAAGATCAAGAGCAGCCACAGAAGAAATGAAAGTTTGCATTGTCTCAAACACCATTCAGAGCCCCCTAGATGGCCACAGGGAAACTCATCCATTCAATGCTATATTTGTCATATTGAAGGGTGGATGAAGCTTTCTATTTCCTAAAAAGCAAGAACAAGGTACTATCTTGCTGAAGAGATAGTATCTTGCCAAAAGAAAACAAACACGTGTTCAGATAGAAATGGCTCAGGAGTTGCAATATTTCTAATGATCACAAAATTTGTAGGCTTCGCCTCATTCACTGGTTCAGGATCACAAAACCAGCAATGAACTGGCAGTTTCTGGGCTATTGGCAGGACTTTTTAAAATGAGCACTACATATCATGAGCATAAAGTCATATTTCTGTTTGTTCTAGGTAACGCTGATTTCACAATGGGTTCCATCAGTGCAGCAAATGCAGAATTTTGTTTTGATGTATTCAAAGAGGTGAAATTTCACCGTCCCAATGACAACATCTTTTATTGCCCCCTGAGCATGATTGCAGCCTTGGCCATGGTCTATCTGGGAGCAAGAAATAACACTGAGTATCAGATGGAGAAGGTAAGTTACATAAATGGGCACAAACTCTCTTTGATCCCATTCAAAGAGGAAGCAGATTATCCATTTATATCTTCCAAACCTGCCTATAAAAAGAGTGGCTTTCCAAACGGTGAGATTTGGTTCTGGAGCTACTTTTCACTTATCACATTTCCCCATGAAGGGCAAGAACAGCCTTTGGTTTTCATTATGAAAGAGCAGTTTTGGAGAATGGTTAAGGCAGGTCTCTTGCTTCAGCTTATATTATCTCACAGACCTGATTCCTTCCAGGTGGAAAGGACAACCTGAAACATACGAAAGATGAAATTTTTGGAAAACAAGAGTCAGAGTTATACATACAATGCAGTAAGGCTGTAGCTGATTTATAGATTGAATGCCACTAACTGGTAAAGAAGGGATTTAAGCTGAAGATCACAGTCACAAATTTTCAGTGTGGCACCTGGTTTAAAGCTCACATGAAATTTCTCAGTTCATCTATGTGCTAATCAGACTTGGTTAGTGAAAACCTACAGTTTTAGCACAAACATCAGTGATTGTCAGTGGACTTCACATACCCAATTTCTACTTTCAATTGCAGGTTCTTCACTTTGACAAAATTGCAGGACTTGGAAGTACGCAGACTAAGGTACAGAAATCTAAGGTACATTGATTTCTCTTTCACATATTTTTCCTGAGACTAGACTGTTTTGATTGTGCTTTTAGTAGGTTCAACACCTTCCCAAACCTTTGCTAAGTCTCTTAATTTAGGAGATGTAAGTTAAAAAAAAATACAACAATCCACCAAAACCCAAAGAAAAACAGCAACAAAACAAATGCCAAGCAAACAACCAACAACAAAACCAACCAAACAAAAACCCTGAAACAGCACCAGAAAAAGAAGACAGGCTGCACATATTGTAAGTGACAGGATGCTTTGGGCACCAGGATACACTTCTGTGTAAGTGAATTCCATATATGCAAATGCTGGTGGGGTACTTGAAAGGGTCTCAGTACCTGAAGCCAGGGTACAGTAGGCAGACTTCCTGCTGAGACCCCAAAGTGGAACAGGAAGATGCTTCAGTAGAGAAGAGCCCAGAATCCTCAAAGGATGGAAAGTAATGAAACTCTTACAAAGCTACAGGGACTTTTCCAGACTCCAATTCCCACTGCTACCCCAAGAGAACCATGAGGGATCCCAGTACCTTGATACCACCTGCATGCTTTTGCCCATCTGCTCCCTCTGTAAAGATAACAAAAGCCATGGAGTCCCCATTTACTTGGGATCCAAAACACAAGGTGGGACTTAAAAAAAGATGAGACTTTTTTTTTTTTGATAAAGGTAGTATCTAAAGCTAGAGCATTTAGGGACTTGTTAAGCATTTAGAAAGGAGCAGTTCAACACAACTATTCTCAAAAAAGAAAGTCCCAGCTACTGTTTATCATTGTGCAGTTTTCTTACGTGCTTTTAGCCTGTGTCACCTGGAATACCATTTTTGAGATTTGAGACAGGTGATCCATTTTATCACTGTGTTACAAGACAATTCCTGACTCCCTTGCCATCTAGCTCTCTTCTTCCATCTACAGCTTCTGCAAAAAACTGCCATGGAAATGCAAGCAGCAGCTGGGAATTAGAGGCTGTGTACCTATGACAAGTCACCAGTTGCGCTAATTAATACCTGCGTTTTTCTTTTTGCCACCTCATTCCTGAGCTATGTGATTTCAGATTCATCAGTGAGGTTCTCTGCTTGTTGCCACTAGAATGAGCAGCATCATAGCCTGTGAACGAATTTTACATCATTAGCTGCCTATACTGAACATCCCTCCCACGGAACTCTCAGACTGTATTACATGTTCATTTGCAAATATTCGAACACTGTGTGTTTTCCCATGCTATTTGTACTTGATAAACAATCATCTTATAAAATAACCTAACAGCTATGCTTTCGTGTCTTCTTATCAACAACTCAGTGTGGCAAGTCTGTGAATATCCACCTACTGTTCAAAGAGATTCTCTCTGATATCACTGCACCCAAAGCCAATTATTCACTCCACATTGCCAACAGACTCTACGCTGAAAAGACAAGTCAAATCCTACCGGTAAGTGTTCTCTTGATAAACCCTGTATAATTCTGTAATCCAGGAGGACTGGCTGGAGAAGGTGATCAGTTAATCCAATTGTCCCTACTGGTGTGGATTTATGTGGCTTTTGCCTTTGCCATGGCCCTGGCAACAGTCTAAATGGAAAGCAATTTGAGGCAAAAATATGGCCCTATTAAAAAATGAATGGAGTAATAAACAAAACTATTAGTAATGAAATTCCCCATTCCCCACTTGCTCCCCCAAAGCATTTCATTTCAATTGGTTGTTTGGTTTTTTTTCCAGAAAATTATCTGACTTTGGCATTTTGTTCGCTTGAAAACCCACCTCAAAAACAAATCTTGAAAGTGTCAAAATCTTTCTTTCACACTTTCAAAACAAAAGATACAAATATTCTAAATCAAAGGAACTTCTTACCTTTAAAAATATGGAAAAATGCTTTAAGAAAAGGAAGCGAACCTAAAGATAATAAGACAGTCTGAAATGAACCTGAAAACAGTGGGTTTAGATCAGGCTTTCTTCCTGAAAATACTTAAACTTCTGTAATATATGCTCTTAACTGGTCACGTAGTAAAGATGTCAGTTCTGAAATTGTCATAAAACACAATAATATTTCTGGCCCAATTTTAGCAAATTCCTTCAGGAAATAAGTAATGAGAACACCTTAACCATGACATCACTATAAAAATCCTATTAGCCATATTTTATTTTTGCTTTCATACTGTTTTTAAAAAATTACTAGTTCAGTGGCTGCAATTGGTGTCTTTACAGATCTACTTAAAATGTGCGAAGAAACTGTACAGATCTGGTCTAGAAATTGTCAACTTCAAAACAGCATCAAATCAAGCCAGACAGCGCATTAATTCCTGGGTGAAAAATCAGACAAATGGTAAGTCAGACAAGATGATGAAATATACTTCCCTCTGACAACTGTATTTTAGCAATCTCTGAAAAGACTAAACATTAGAGGAGAAATTTCCTCTTCCTGTCCCCATTAGTGGATATTTTCTATGAAAAGGTATGACTCTATTGCACCTGTGTGGCAGTGACAGAGTGCTTTAAATCCATCTGGCAAAGGCAGGGGTGCCACGATATGTACGCTTAATATGCACACTTTATATGCACACTTTATATGCACACTTTTTGTGTCTGGAGAGCTTAACTCATGCAAGGTTAGTCCCATCTTCTCTAGAATACTGGCATAATTTTACAAGGATGTGCTGGAGGGTAAGTAGTGGATTTCCAGGGGAGATGCACACTAAGCTGATGGTGGGAAATAAATGTTTCAGAATCTTGTGTGTATTTATTGTGTTGAGGTCAGGGGGAAAAACCTAGAGTGACTTGTGAGAAAGAAACACAGTGAGAAATAGAAAATCTGTGTTGGTGCTTTCCTCTCCCTTTCCTTCTTATCTGTATAATTTTTTTTTTTTTCCAAGGACTGGTTAGAAATATTCCTGGGGATCTATGACACTCGTGAACCTACCTGTCTTTTTGCAGAAATGTCTGGCCAGATGCCAGTCTTTCAGTGTATTATTAAATCGTCCTCCTGAACCTTAATTCCATGTGCAGACTTTTGGAGAAGAAAAAGTCAAGTGAAGGAGCAGTATATTGATTGACTTCTAAAATGCAAGACTACTGTTATGAAACTTACCACTCTGTGCCCTGCTTCTCTCTTTCAGGACAGATCCAGGATTTCCTTGAACCAAGCTCTGTTAATCTCCACACTGTGCTGGTCCTTGTGAATGCCATTTACTTCAAAGGGATATGGAAAACCGGGTTTAAAGAGGAAGACACTCGGGAAGTGCCCTTCAATGTGACAGAGGTAGGAGGGTACAGACACACTTCTGGCCAGCTGTGTATTTGTTATATTTACAATTCTCTTGTCATTGGCTGGGTGATTTACCTGGGTCCCTCGATGTCAGATTTACAAAAGCTGTGTCTGACAGAGCACACCAGCAGATGAGACAAAAATGGAGTCACAGGTCTTCTCCAAAGGCAGCATGATTGAAGATTGAGTCCTGTCCTTTCAAAGGCCTTGTACATTTGTCTGACCAAAGGAAAAAATTGCTCCCACATCACATCATCTCACATTTCTGTTTTTGCAGCAAGAGAGCAGACCCGTGCAAATGATGTGTCAGAACAGCACCTTCAAAGTGGCCAGAGTGGCTGAAGAGAAAATTAAGGTCCTGGAGCTTCCGTACGCCAGTGGAGAGATGAGCCTGTTGGTGCTGCTGCCTGATGACATCTCTGGCCTGGAGCAGGTACGGCCCTGGCAGGGCAAGCAGAAGAGTTATGACTTCAGTGGGGCTTGGCTGCTGTCAGGCCTTTTGCTGACCATTGACATCCCAGCTGCCCGCACCACGGCTGTGCTGGGCAGGCAGGGGAGCACAAAATCTACCCAGGTGCTTCCAGGTGCTCAGGCAGAGCTTCTTAGGAGAGTCCTGAAGTCAGTTTTATAAGGTATGAAGGTATTTTATAAGATATTTTATAAGGCATTTTATGACTAAAGCAGGGCTGCTGCAGCCCTGCAGAAGAGGATGGATGTATGGGCAGTGTTACAAAATTATCTATCTGTACTCAAGAAAGAGAAAAGTCAACGCAGTCTACAATATATGAACAATTACTCTTATTTCAGCAATATTTTTAAATGATAGAGTTATTAAATATGTAGAAGAGTTTGCATTTTTTAGGTACTATCAACTGTAGGTAAATTTTCATGTCCTTTTTTTTGCAAACTCTTGAACAAGCTGACTAATTTACTAGGCTGTGAAACTGTTGGGTCGTGCCTCATGAGACACAAGATTAGTTGGACAAAAGGGGATGTGTCAAGTTGGTAAAGAACTGAATAAAAGGACGGTGACAGGCAGTACTAGAGAGGCAATTAATAAACTGCAAGAAGGATGCCAATAGGAAGGGCTTCAGGAACTGTTCTGGTTGGGGTTTTACTTTTATGACTGCCTTGAGAGAAATGAATCATAGGAAGAAGTTGGATTTGCATCCCAGGCATTTCATTCCCTGCCTCTCTTTGCAGCTTGAGAACAAAATCAGCTTTGAAAATCTGACAGAGTGGACCAGTTCCAAGGTGATGGAAAAGAAGAGAGTGAAAGTGTACCTCCCACGCATGAAGATTGGGGAAAAATATAACCTCACATCTGTCTTAACATCCTTGGGTATGACCGACCTCTTCAGCCCCTCGGCCAATCTCTCTGGCATCTCTTCAGCAGAGAGCCTGAGGGTGTCTGGAGCATTCCATGAGGCGTACATGGAAGTCACTGAAGAGGGCCCTGAGGAGGCTGAGTCAGCAGATGACACAGAAGACATCCAACACTCTTCCGAGTTTGAAGAGTTTAGGGCTGACCACCCATTCCTTTTCTTGATCAAACACAATCCAAGCAACATGATCCTCTTCTTTGGTAGATATTGTCATCCCTAAAGAGAAAAGGGCTGGAAATAATGCTTGTCTACCCCTAAGAAACAGACCCCCTTTAGTACTGTAGTATAATCTCATCTCTTTACTATTTTCTCCAAGTGGAAAGGCTATTCTAAGTCATGCCCTTTCCTGAAGCTTCCATAGCAAAGGCACACCTAGAGGTGAGGAAACAGCAGCGTGTTTGCTCCTTTCCTTTCTCCGACTGGTTTCAGTGTTGATTGAGCCAAGCAAAGACTGAACCCACAGAGAATAGAGGCACTCACAAGCCAGGAAGGGGTCAAATGAAGGGGTTTCACTTGAAGAAATAGTTGCAGACATGACTCCACGTCTTTGGTATTCCATTACATGGAAAGCCATGGGCTATGCTCAACCCATCCCCTGGTTCTATCCTGCTGACAAACCCATGTTGTTCCTGAAACACTGGCTTTGAGATCCCCAGTTTGGAGGAGATGCTTGTGGACAAGATTCTGCTATGCGGGGTATTAATTGGTGCCCATGTAAATTTTATTTTTTTTTACTTAGCTGTTGGGAAATGGTGCACATATCCACTGTCACCAGAGCTGTCATCACACCATGAGTACCTCATGTAATACTGAATTTCTTTCAGGGGTTCTCCAAAGTCATGGAGAGTTTCCCTTCCACTTCAGGATGTTCAAGGAGATCTAACTTTGTCTAGGTGCAGTTGTGCCTTGTCACAGAGTATAGATTCAAAACCTGAAACATAGATATCTGGATGATCCAGATGATCCAAGACTCAGAACTACCAGGCAAAAGAGTTGTCTAAATCCTTGTTTGAAACATTGGGAGTCACTTCAAATTTGAGAGCATTCTGATTTTTGTGAAAAATCCTGTAAGTGGTGTCAAAGAATCTGATTTCTCCATGTGAGTTTTGTGAAAAAACACAGCTTTTAAAATAATTCCTGTCTCTGTTGATCTTGCTTAGCAAGTAAATTTCAATTTGTTCCTGGAAAGCTCTCAGATGTTAAAAATACAAATACATTATTATTCCATTAACATAGCTGGGCTTCTCTATTCCCATGATAGTCAAGAATATATCTCCTGTTTTCAAGAAATACATGAGAATCCTAATAGTCTCTTTTTTTCCTCTGTGTCCACTAGCGTCTCCAAATATGGATCTTTGGCACAATATTATGACCTGTTTTCATTCTAATCACATATTACTTATTTTGATGCATGTAATTGATTTTTTTCCTAATATAATAAAAGAAATTTACAAATGCTTGTCATGAAATTATGTGAATTTTCCTAATTTTCTGGATGACAAACCCTTAAAAATATTATTACGTTTGTAACTGTTGTGAGCAAAATGGGATTAGTACAAAATCCTCCTGTTTTTAGAATGAATAAAGTACGTAGATATGAAGTTTCCTACACATTTATGAAATAAATGGATGCACATATATAGAATTTGGTTCCTCTCTGTAGTACAGATTGCCAAAAAATTGCCCAATGGAATATTAACTTGGTTTTATGTATTTTTTCAATACAATTCCAGTGGGTATTAAAGATGCACTATTAGTCAGATAAATACTTCAAGGAAAAACTATTCCAGCAACTCTGCCATTTAAGATGATGAAATAATCTGAAAAATCATATAACTCAAAGGGCATAAGAAAGAATACTCTTAGGCAGAGCATTTCCCCACTGAGAGTTTTGAGAGGAGGTTCTCTATTGTCAGTATCAGCTATTCCGATAATAAGGCACAGGGAAACCCTGGATGGACATATAAACTAGGGAACAAGACACTAGAGAGCAGCCCCACAGGAAGGGACCTGGGAGTCCTGGTTGGTGGGAAGCTGAATATGAGTCAGCAGTGCCCTGACAGCCAGGAGGGCCACCTGTGTCCTGGGGGGCATCAGGCACAACATCACCAGCCGGGCAAGGGAGGGGATTGTCCTGCTCTGCTCTGCTCTGGGGCGGCCTCACCTGGAGTGCTGGGGCAGTTTTGGGTACCCCAGTACAAAAAAGACAGTAGGGACAGTAGGCCATTGGGGAGCATCCAAAGGAGGGCCGTGGGGATGGTAGAGGGCCTCGAGGGGAAGAAATACAAGGAGCAGCTGAGATCTTGATTTGTGCAGCCTGGAGAAGAAGAGATTGTGGGGAGACCTCATTGCAGTCTACAGCTTCCTCACATGGGGAAGCAAAGGACCAGGAACTCATCTCCTCTCCGGTGACTAGTAACAGGACCTGAGGGAATATCAGGAATTTGTGTCAGGGTAGGCTTAGGTTAGATACTAGGAAAAGGTTCTTCACCCAGGGGGTGTTTGGGCACTGGAACAGGCTCCCCAGGGAAGTGGTCATAGCACCAGCCTGACAGAGTTCAAGAAGTGTTTGGACAATGATTTCGGGTACATGGTGTGATTCTTGGGGCTGTTGTTTGCAGGACCAGAAGTTGAACTTCAACGATCCTGATTGGTCCCTTCCAACTCAGGACATTCCACGATTCTATGATTCTATTTCCACATTAACATACAGTGTGGCATGATAAAAGCGGATCTGCAGAGGAAAGAGGCTGGTGCTACCTGTCTGACATCCACATTATTTGAATATCATCAGGACATTTGTGATACAGACGCAGTTGTTTTTCAGTGGTAAAGACAGCTATTTCACCAAGTACTCTTTAATTATTTTTATTTAGGAATTAAGGCAGTGGGCTAAACTGTTCCAAGAGATGCAAAATTTCAACATCTCAAGTCTTGCCATAAGCAGTTTAATCACTTTCTGCATCTCTTGTAGCCAGAAGCAGTTGATCCAGTCTGTTAAATTTAAAAGCCTGTACACTTTAACAATAAGAAGACTTCAAAATGGTTATATTTGCAAACTTTCCTTCCTATGGTTATTAAACTGGTAAGTGCTTAAAGTACAAAGATATGCCTCAGTGACCAGTGTTGTTTCCTGGACAACAACAATGGTCAAAATGAAGGAATGTGAAAAAAGCAAAGGGGCCATGAGACTCAGAGGCAAGTACAAAGCTTCCCCTTTCGCATAAGAAAAGACAGAAGGCAGGAGAAAGTGCAAATTTAGAAATACTTTATGAAATTTGTAACTTGTTTAATACTTGCTTTTAACAATATTAAAATGCTCCAAAAGTTTTGCATGAAAAAAGGCAAAAATAAATAAGCCTTGAAAACCTCCTTGTTGCTACTGGCATTTTCATCACAGTCTTCCAATGGGTTTTCTGAAGAACTGAGACCCTTTTTCTCTTACAGACTGCTGGGCACTACCAGAAATAAGGCTTAGCAGGTAACAAGACAAAATCTGAAATCTTCTGCATCTTCTGGTACAAACTGCACCCCTCCAGAAAGCACAAAGATATAATCCAAGGATCTGCCACTACAAGGCAACGTTTCCCTCCATACAGCATGGAAACAGTAGTCGCCTCTGAAATGTGCCATACACTCCCATCCCAAGTGCCTCATCCACACCACAGTACTTTCTTTGCACATTAATGTGCAATAACCCTGCTCTCTCCATCTCCCTTGAGACCTTCCTCTAGATATAACATACAAGCACAGAACAGCTGAGATTGGAAGTGACCTCTGCTGATTTTCTATTCCAAGCTATCCCTTTCAATCAATGTACAGCAGCTACAGCAGATTGCTTGGGACCATGTCCTTCTGTGTTTTGAATATTTCCAAGGATGGAGACTCCACGGCCTTTTTGGGCAACCTGGATTTACCTCCCTACCCATAAGAAAATGTATTTTCTTATGTTTAAATGTAATTTCTTCTGTTTCAGGTTGTGTCCCTTCCCTCTTGCCTGTTCACAGGAGAAAGCTTAGCTCCATCTTCTTTTTACCCTCCCATCAAGGTTATGTACGTGGATTAGATCCCCCTGCACTTTCTTCTCTCCAGGGTAACAAGTACCACGTCTCTGAGCTTCTCCTCTCATGACAGATACTTCAATCCCTTCATCATCTTTGTGGCTTTTCTCTGGCCCTGCTCCAGTGCATCCACATCTCTTTAGTACTGGAAAGCCCAGAGCTAGACAGAGCATTCCACCTGTAGTCCTACCAGTGCTCAGCAGAAAGGCAGTAAAACCTCCCTTTACTGGCTGGCAATGCTTTTTCTCCAGCATCCCCTTGTGCTCTTGACTTTCTTTGCTACAAGGACACATCGCTGACTCAGGGTCAACTTGGTGTCTGCCAGGACTCCCAGTTCTTTTTTGCAAAGCCAACATGATGGCATGGACCGTTGTGCAGTGACGTTTCTCCTTTTCTGCAGCAGTCTTTCCCTGCAGGAGACATGTCAGGAATAATGTCAAGAATCTCAGTAGGCTACTATTCAGAGGAGAGGAAGGCTTTGTGGAAGGATGTCTATGTTGACACAAACCAAGAGATTAGTTTATCCTATTTTGTGCAAAAGAAAAATGCTATTTTTCCCAGGATCATGTGCCGAGAATAAGGGACATGCTGGGCCGACTTCCAGTGAGTGATGGGAGGTAACATAACAGGCATGGGGACATGGGCAATGTTAGCCACAGGCTGCCACAAGCAGGCTTCTCTGTGGGGAGGGATGCTGGTAACCAAGCTCCCATGTGGCACAGCCAGTTAACTCTTGTGCCAATGCCAGTGGCCACCTGTCCTGCCCTGTGTGTATGCTGGGTGGGAGGACCCAGTTACCCTGCTGCCTCCTTAGGAGCCAGTGAGGAAGGCCATCCACAGCCTCACCCTGGCTGCTGGCTGATTCCATAGACTGGAGGGATAAATAAGGGACTTCACGTGAGCTGTGGTGACTGATAAAGGGACAGCTGTGTGTGCTGGTCCAGAACCCATATAGCTGCAGACCCTGGATGTTTTGTGCACTAAGCAAGGGTGAGCCACTTGTGACCAAATCCATCCCAGGATCCTTCTGAAGATGCCTTCACTGCAGAAATTCACTCTGCCAACACTGAGGTATGCATAGCCCTGTCACAGCCTGTGAATGCCAAGGCAGCACTGCAAGCAAAGATGCCCAACACTTCAGGATGGCACGGGGCTGCCAATGAAAGACACCAGGTGGGCTAAGAGCTCCTGTCTGAAGGAGCCTGTACAAGACCCCTAAATTTTCTTCAGACTGGGGGAAGAACACAGTCCTACAGGATAGCTGAGAGAGGAACCATCACTGATAGCTACAGCACCGAGGTCTGCAGTGGAAGCTAACTGAACAATCACTGGCACTCACTCTGAGCAAGACAAACATGAAACAATCAACATGCTCCTTCCCACTGTCAAAAGAATAGCAGCATGGATGCAAACAAAATCTTGAGCTGTGCGTGGGATGTTGTGATTGGATGAGAGGCTTTGGTCTGTGAGCTGACCTGGACTTCATATCCTTTTGTAAAGGTTCAAGTGTTCAAGAGCCTGTTGGTTTAGGGACAGCACCACAATGGAATGCCTGGCAGAGGAAAGGGCAGCAGAGTCTTAGCTGACCTCTTTCTTGGGACAAGCATTGTCAAACAAGGATATGTGGATAAACACATCCTTTTGTGCTTGTGCTGCATTACACAGCTGTGCTGGACAGGGTATTCCATAATCTTTTATCCAAGGAAGCATTTCAACTGCAGGAAGGTTTATTTAACCTCACTAGACTCCATGACAGGTCTAAAGTCACCCAGCTGACTAGGCACTACCTCTTATATTCTTACAATTCTGTGCTGATAGATGATCATAATCAAAATTTTTACTTGTGGAACGATTTAGTTGCTTCTGCAACTTGCTTTACATTAATCATTCATTTGAGCAACAAAAAATAAAAATGCTAACAAAACCGGTAACCTGGGTTGTGCATTAACATGCTTCTCGAGCAGTGGACTGCCCCTTCTCTACTGTAAACCAAAACATTTCTTTCATTAATGAATATATTCAATTCAGAAATATTTTACTAACAACATTAATGCTGTGAGTTGGCTGTGACAGAACAACTGTACCAACTCAGGGGACATCTTTGTAGCTACCAATTTACAGGCTGTCTATGATGATAGAAATGTGATTCAGGTAGATGGTGCACAAGTGCCAAGGTGGCTCACATATGGTGGGTTGAAGCACACCACTAGACAATTCAATTGTCAAGGAAAAAGACTCCAGGCATATTTGAAAGTTAAAAGTGACAGGGTAAAACATACTGGCTACTCCTTTGCCTTCTGAGCTGTCAAGTATACTGCAACAGACCACGGCCATGAGTGTAGAAGCCTGTTTGAACAGAAACAATGCAGTCTCCAGATGGAAAGGCAGAAGGAGCAGCAGCTGCAGGAACAGCTTGCAGTCTAGGGAGCACTCCAACTGTGTGGTTAAAGGTTCATCATACACAGGC
Source organism: Dicrurus megarhynchus (assembly GCA_013399195.1). Classification (NCBI taxonomy): domain Eukaryota; kingdom Metazoa; phylum Chordata; class Aves; order Passeriformes; family Dicruridae; genus Dicrurus; species Dicrurus megarhynchus. The sequence continues at coordinate 844,813 of VXAD01005103.1, read as the reverse complement.
ACACGCACCCATTTGACCTGTTGTCCTCCAGCAAGGTGGGACCCTTTTCAGCCAAATGGGACTCACAACAGTGGTGACCTGTTTACACACTGCTCCTGTGAGAGAATAGCTCATTCTCTTTGCGGTGATTCTCTCTGCAGTGATGAGCCACCAAGCGGGTCAAAGTCTAAAGATCTTTCCTCAAAAGCCCTGTTCCTGCATAACAAGGGTTGTAGCAGACTGGCCTGGACCACACACTGTGCCATGTGAAGTACCAGTGTGATTTAAGTGCACCAGTCCTGACCGAGCTCTTCACAGCTCCTATTGCACGAGCAACTTCAGCTGAATGGGACTGTGAAGGACTGTATTAGGGAGAAAAGTAGGGACTATTTAGAGGCTTTCCTCTTGCACAGACAGCTAAAAGGGTTAAAAAGTCCACCTCTACTCTCCTGAGGCATAATTTGCTCTAGACAATTTCAGAGTCATTTTGTGTACTGACTTTGGATTTCTGCTTTAAAATTACATGGCATTTAAGAGGTCAAAGCAGTTTCTTTTATTGTCTGTCCATTCTTTTATTTCAAATGAATTATGCAACTGGTTTCTGCTTGTATATTGTGACTGTCTTGCAGACCATGAATGTTTCTTCAGCTGGTTTGTTCAGCTGATGTGCCATGAAGTTGCCTGTGGAAAAATGTAAGAATGGTAAGAATGGTCTTGTAAGAATGGTCTCTGTATGTACAAAAGGCACACTTTGAACCTAGCATCTGGTGCTGTGACCTGTGGAAAAGAACAGCACACCTTAAACTACCCTTCAAAATTATAGCAGCGATTTCAAATCCTTTCCCAGTATCTGACTGGGATCTAAATATTCTGATGCCTGAATTAAAAATTGTCTTTTTTATTTTCTCAACCTCTCTTCCCCCAATACATTTTTATTTAGCTCTGTAATTCTTCTCTCCATAGATGCTCTGAAATTGCTTTTGAAATAAATTTGTATTCCCAAAATATGCTCACTGAGGGTTTTGTTCCACTGATGTGCTGCACAGACTGTGACAATGTCAGAAAGACATAGATTGCTCTGTAGATTGCTCTGGAATGAAAAATTGCTTTGTGAAACACCATGTCTGTGGTCTTTTACAATGCAGCAAAGGACACCAGGCAAATACATATGACTTCTTGCAGAAAAATCTACTTCAATTTCATTAAATTTGGCAACAAAGATTGAAAGAATATGCTCCTTCTTACGTTCTTTCTTACATAGCAAATTTTTTCCATTTCTTAGGAAGAGCTATGGATTCTGGTGGGAAGAAAGACTGGTGATACTGGTAGTCCAGCCAACAATGGGAGAAAAGTTGCAATAAATATATCCTGCATATGCCGATCTTACTAAAATTTGTGAGTTCACAGAATGATGACTCTGAGATGGACCTGGCCTGTCACTACTCAAGACAGAAGAACATTAAGGAAAATAACACAAAATTCCTTACAGACATTCTGCCAGACTGAATTCCTCACCATTTTTTTTGGTTTTATTTTCACATGTCATATTACACAATTTGCTGCCATAACCAAATCATACTTACTATTCAAGTTCCAATGAATAGCTTTTATCTTTATTTATGCTTTAGTCATTTCAATGTGCTCCTGTCTTTTCTGCAAGGTTTCATGTGCTATGATCCTTTTAGGAAACTTTAGCTTAAAAACCTTTAATTCAGGGGTTTTTTTGTTTCAAAGAATGGACTCTTTCCAAGCAAAAGTGCATGTCTGACATTGGGCTCCATCCATCACTTTATTGGGTAAACACAGAACAAGCAGCATGGGGCGTGTCACAAAATAACACAAGATATATTTCAAGGGGTTCGCCAAGTCTGCCCCAAGTACAGCTGAGAAGCTGTGCTATACCTTCCCAGGTGAATCTGATAAGGTAAGCATTTATTTTAATTATGATGTAAGTTCTAATCTGCAAGTTAAAAAACAATTATCTTTTACGATACTTAAAATTGTATTGATGTAACCTCATGTTTATGGCCCTCAATATCAGTTGAAGAAACTAATTATCAAAGGAAGCCTTCTGCAGAAACCTTACCTTGGCAAGGTAGAGGCCTTGTCAAGCCTCTAAGGGGGCGAATGATGCCTTAGGTTTTAACTTTTATATTTTTCAAATTCTGTACTGCCTAGTGTGTAACTCTGAAGTTTCTTGTGGTCTGTTAGCTGCTGTTCTCTCATGCTGGTTAGACATAACAAGCCACTCTAGGTTTGCTCTCCAAGGACACCCAGATTGTCCTAGGCCCCAAATGTGTAAACTAAGAGGAGAACAAACTTGGGGTAATTATGTCATTAACTGAAGTTTTAACTGGAGAATTAACCCTGATATGCAAATGAACCAAACTTATAAAAGTTTGAAGAATTCGTGACCCAGGGTCCATCTTGGGTGTAACCTTTGGCCTGCCCAGGGTGTACCTTTGAAGGCCCTTCAAATAAATACCTATCTTTATTCCCTTATTCTTGTCTAGTCTCTGTTTTTAGGTGGCCACTTCAGGCATCATACCTTTACATGTGTCTTCTGTATTATTTTACTGTTTCACAGTCTGCCATGCATAAAGTCAAAGTATTTGTCTTTTTGAACTACAGTTTTGTTTACTAACTCTTCCACACTGAACAGCTGGTGATAAGTTACAACCGACTTTCTTCCTTCTTCCTCTATCGCTTTAATTTTTCATTTAGTATTAAAAGACAAAATTGAATTTGTTTAAATTCCAGGGGTTATGTAAGATATTCTCTGAATGAAATCAAGGAGTGCAGAACATTCAAATGACCTCATCATTCTACAGCTCTGTGTTATCTTTAATAGTTACATCTTCAAAAATAAACCACAACAAAAAAACCCCAAGGATTTGCTTCATGAATCTATTTCTTCATCAAGAACATAAATGGAGCTTAAAGCCTAAAGTATAGTAGTAAGCAGAATAGGTAAATAATAAAATATCTACCTCATATTACCTATATAAGCAGTTCAATTTAGAGAGAAAATGAGAATCCATTCTGTCAGGGGAACAGTTAGATGCACTGTTGTTCAAACTACCCCACATTAACAGATGATTTTCACATGAACATGTTGGTTGATTCCATAGGTACTGCAATACATATGACAGAGTACCCTGGATTTTGTTCCCTAGCAGCTGCAGAGGAAAACAAATTGCTTGGAGATCCTCAAGACCTTAAGTTATAAGTGGTATAAACACTATACTGTTTCATTAGACTTTGAAGTACTGTATTTTCCAGTCTGTGTTTTCTTTCATCAGCCTAAGCACAGATGGCAGATGTCCAGCACTTTGATTGCTCATGAATCCAATAGCATGTCCCCCTTTTACATCCACACCACTGGATTCTGTTTGCTGAAAAAACCCCGTGCACTAAGTTTAGAGCCCATGTGTACTGACTTTTTTGCATTACAATTGACCTGTTTCAGCATAATAACTCAGACTCTTTCTGTTTTCTTCAGACACCAGGGATTTCACAATGGGCTCCATCAGTGCAGCAAATGCAGAATTTTGTTTTGATGTATTCAAAGAAGTGAAATCTCACCGCAGCAATGACAATGTGCTCTTCTCCTCCCTGAGCATGCTTTCAACCCTGGCCCTGGTGTATATGGGAGCAAGGGGTAAGACTCAATCCCAGATGGAGAAGGTAAGTTATTTACATGGGTGTAAAGTGACCTCTATTTGTGCTACTTGTTCCTTCTAAGTGAAATCCCTGAGAAATATTATCTACTGATGAGGTTGTCCCCTGTTTTAATGCACAAGAACTAAGCCAAAGTCACAAAATGGAGAACTGAATCCAGACTTATATATAGAAAATAATAATAAAAATTATGTATATTTTCAATATAACAGGCAGTTGACTTAAACATAAAAAAAGAGTCTCAGGGACAAAAGCAAAATAGATTACCAGTCAGGCAATTTTATTTTATGATTTTTAAATTCTGACAGGTTCCAAATAATGTAAGCAGATTTTCTTTTTTTTTAATATATAAAAAAGATAAATCCCAGAAAGACAGGAAGACAGAGTATTTTTAGCAATACATAAAATGTAACTCAATTAATTTCTAGACATTCACTAGAAAAAAAGTCACCTAAGCAGAGAGTGGTATTTATAGTTTCCAAGCAGATCACAGAGGGCATAGACCAGTTGCAAGCTCACCTGTAAATTTTCAGTTAATCTATTTTCTCAGTTAGCATCATTTTTTTTTTTCCTGAGCCAACAGTTTTATCTCAAGCAATGTGTGTAAATCTTGAATTCACATTATTTTTGGTCATGCTTCTCATTTCTACCACTGGTATTTTCTCTTGCAGGTTCTTCACTTTGATAATGTTACAGGAGATGGAGACACTACTGACTCCCAGGTAGAGAAATAACTTAATCTTCCTTTCTGTCTTATTTTCTCCTCAGAACAAAAGTAGAACTATTCTGCCTCTCCTCCTGGCAGTTTCAGACCCTGACAAAAGCTACGGTAATGGCCTCAAACCGAGGGGATCTGTAGAGGGAGGGAAGGAGGGTGTAATTCACCTGTTTTTTAATAAACATAGAAAGACAGCAGGTTGCTTATCTTGCACCAGAATAAGTAATGGCATGGGGAGAATGCTTTGGGCACCAGGGTGCCTTCCCAGGCTAGTGCTGCTGGGGGATGGACTGTGAGCAGGGCTCAGCACCTTGAGCCAGGGTACAGCAGTTTGATTTTCAGCTAGGAAGGAAGATGCTGAGCAGAGAAGAGCCCAGAATCTCAGTGACAGGAACACAACTGCATCTTATAAAAAGCACATTTCAGGGGGCTTGCCTTGACAAGGATGAACGTGCAAGTTCAATGCACCACCACCACCACAGCACCAGCAGTCCCAAAGGTGACAGTCTGTGGAGGAAGACTGCCCTGTAGCATCACTCTTAACTGAAAGGGACAATACTTTGGGGTCTTATTTCCTAATGCAATCTATCTTCTTTTTCCATGTCATCACCTCAGTGTGGCACTGCTGAGTACATCCACAAATCATTCAAGGATCTTCTCTTAGACATCAGCAGGCAAAATGCTACTTACTCACTCAGGATTGCTGACAGGCTCTATATTGACAAAACATACCCTATTCTTCAGGTGAGTCGTATTGTGAACTGACTTCCATGAGATTTCCTGCGAAACCCCTATGACTCTGCCCTAGAGATGCACCACCAACAGTAGCCCACTCTCTGTTGGTGAAGAGGTGGTTGTGAGCCATGAGAGGAACTGGTACAGAATTTGGACCTTTCTGTGCCTGTTAGATGAAGGCAAAAAGTATAATGGCATAAAATATGCCCGTGTTACAAATCACAGGGAGTAATCAAGATTGCTGTTAATTTACTAGAGAAGAGGCTTTTAATGAAAAATGTATCTTTTAAGGGAAATTAAATACATTTTACTACTTGAAATAATGAAGACTGAAATTGTCGAATTTGGATTTTTTCAAAGCCAAATATGAAATCTTCCCAGTGAAAGGAAGCTTTGCTTTTGAAATCTAAGAATGTGAGAACACAGTATTCAAAATAAAGAGTGGACACGAAGAGAAGGAGACACTGTCTGTCCTTAGAAACGTGTTAAACTGAAACTGTTTTAGTAAAACAAAGAAAACGTATCAAAAATTTAACTTAGAACCCTGTGCCATCAAAAAGTGCCAGACCTATATATGTGAAGCAGTCTTTCTTGTACAGCTTTAAGATTTAGTTACTGGAAGATAGCTGTGACTGACATGTTCAGTGTCTGACATGTTCAAACCCAGGACATCATTGTTCTTTAAACCATTCTGCTTTATTTCATAATCTTGTGTTACACATCCACATAATTCCAAGTTCTCATCAGTCTGACAACTGTAACCCTTCTGCTTATAGGAATACATAAAATGTGCAAAGAAATTCTACAAAGCAGAGCTGGAAGAAGTTGACTTCAAAACAGCTGCAGAGGAAGCAAGACAGCTCATTAATTCCTGGGTGGAAAAAGAGACAAATGGTAAGGACTCAAAAACGGGTAGCAGGTATTTTCCCTCACCTACCATAAACTATATCCTTGTCTCCCTCTCCTCATGATCTCTAGAAAAGTTGGGTCAAGCAAGAGCAGGTTGCTTATTGCTATGAAAACAAAACTCCACAAAACAGGAACCCCCACCCTCACTTTGCAGAGATCTGTGCACACCAGAGGAGCTATATCTTACCCCTCTCTGCCCTGTCTCTTTCTTAAAGGACGGATCCAAGACTTCCTTGTGGCAGACTCTGTTGGTCTAGATACTGCACTGGTCTTTGTGAACGCCATTTACTTCAAAGGGATATGGAAAACTGCATTTAAAGAAGAACACACTCGGGAAGAGCCTTTCAATATGACAGAGGTAGGAGGGCACAGACACACATCTGGCCAGGGCAGCTGTTGGCTTACACAGCCAGCAGTCTGGGTGTTATGAATACATATCACAGGTTGAGTGATTAGCTGAGTCCCTCACTGTCAGTGCCTGGGCCTAAAGCCAAGCAGGCTTCACAAGGTCTGTGTCTGACCAGGCTTCCAGGGCACACAAGCAGGCAGGAGAGGAAAATGGAGTCACAGGTCTTCTCCAAAGGCAGCATGATTGAAGATTGAGTCCTGTCCTTTCAAAGGCCTTGTACATTTGTCTGACCAAAGGAAAAAATTGCTCCCACATCACATCATCTCACATTTCTGTTTTTGCAGCAAGAGAGCAGACCCGTGCAAATGATGTGTCAGAACAGCACCTTCAAAGTGGCCAGAGTGGCTGAAGAGAAAATTAAGATCCTGGAGCTTCCGTACGCCAGTGGAGAGATGAGCCTGTTGGTGCTGCTGCCTGATGACATCTCTGGCCTGGAGCAGGTACGGCCCTGGCAGGGCAAGCAGAAGAGTTATGACTTCAGTGGGGCTTGGCTGCTGTCAGGCCTTTTGCTGACCATTGACATCCCAGCTGCCCGCACCACGGCTGTGCTGGGCAGGCAGGGGAGCACAAAATCTGCCCAGGTGCTTCCAGGTGCTCAGGCAGAGCTTCTTAGGAGAGTCTTGAAGTCAGTTTTATAAGATGAAGGTGTAGGGCTGCTGCAGCCCTGCAGAAGAGGATGTTGCTATATGCACCAGTCTCCATCAGGTATTAGAAATAGGCAAGGTTGCAAGATTTTTACCACTCTGAGTGATTTCAAATGTTTGCTAAAGAAAAAAAAATTATCCTAGGGGAAATAAAAAATGAAAGTGATGAAGAAAGCATTCCAAGAGCTGACTAAAAGGAAAATGAGAAAAGTAACATTAGAAAGGAATAAAGTTGAGGACAGGGATCAATAAAATATCTTCCAAGAAAAACAGTTTTAGGGCCAATTTGATTTGCTGTTTTCAAAACTGTATTTTTACAAAAAATATTTGATCTGATGAAGAAATTTCCAGAAGAAAAAGGTTTGAGGAACTTCCTCAAGACAGTCGAGATATGCTCTGTAGTCAGGAGGAAGCATACAGGATAAACAAATGCATTTAAGAGTGAGTGTCAGTTCTATTATGTACACAAAGTAAATGGAAAACAACTGTAACAGGTGGTAAACACAGCTTTTAAGGCCATTGAACTTTTGTCTCAGACATTTCATTCCCTGCCTCTCTTTGCAGCTTGAGAACAAAATCAGTTATGAAAGACTCATGGAGTGGACCAGTTCCAAGGTGATGGAAAAGAAGAGAGTGAAAGTGTACCTCCCACGCATGAAGATTGAAGAGAAATATAATTTCACATCTGTCCTAACATCCTTGGGTATGACCGACCTCTTCAGCCCCTCGGCCAATCTCTCTGGCATCTCTTCAGCAGAGAGCCTGAGGGTGTCTGGAGCATTCCATGAGGCGTACATGGAAGTCACTGAAGAGGGCGCTGAGGCAGGTGGCTCAGAGGTTGTGACTGGAGACATCCAACACTCTTCTGAGTTTGAAGAGTTTAGGGCTGACCACCCATTCCTTTTCTTGATCAAACACAATCCAAGCAACATGATCCTCTTCTTTGGTAGATATTGTTCTCCATAAAGAGGAAAGGGCTGGAAATAAGGCTTATGTCCCTCTCAGAAACAGACCCCCTTTACTCTAGTATTGTAGTATAATCCTATCTCTTCACGATCTCTAAGTGGAAAGTCTCCAATATCTAGGGAGATATTCCTGAAGAAGTGTGTGACTTTTCAGATCTTAGGGTACAGATATTTCTGCTTACACAAGTTGTACTCAGGACTTATATCCAGGAATAAATGAGAATTTCAAGAGGTAGCTTAGCAATATCTTCCATTGTGATTGAATAACTTAAGAATCAGGACCAGTGTTTTGATTTTTGTGAGAAATTCTGACACTGATATTGAGAGTCTGGTTTTTCTATAGGAGTTCTCTGAAATAAACACAGCTTTCAAAATAATCCTGTTCCTTTTTGTTGAACTTGTTGGGCAACCATCCTTGAATTGATGCCTGGACAACTTGCAGATGAAATTCTTAATTTCAGCAAATCATTCTTCTTTGAGTAATGCATTTGTGCTGCTTCGTGCTTCACATACTGTAAGGCTAAGGTCTCTTGTTCTGAGGGGGCATACAGAAAGTTTACCCTTTCTTCTTAAATCATCATCTCCAAACACAACACCTTCCTGACTGATACAGTTTCCCATCTTCGTTCCCATGACATGTCATTGATTTTCTGAATGTCAATTGTTGGTCCTTCTATTTATTCTAATAAAAGCATTGCAAACTAAACATGTCTCTACTTGTTCTGGGTTACTGCACCACACAACCAAAATATATGATATAGTGGGTCGTGATTATTGACAGAAGGGGTTTAGATTAAGATTTAGATCCTATTTTCAAAACCAGAATGTACCCATATATGAAGTCATTAAAGAACTTATCTTTTTTTTTGTCTAAAATTCTGAGTTTAAGCAAGGTAAGCCCTACAGCTCCTATTTTTACCTTGCGCTTATCTCCATATGACATAACAAATAACTCAGTTTCTTTTTTTAATCTGCTATTGTATTTCCAGATAGTTTTAAAATATTTCCTCTAATTGCCCTCAGTAAATATATTGAGGTGATGCCTAAGAAATACAACTTCAAAAACATGAGAAAAGTCTTTCTCTTAAAAGGTGGAATGCCTAAGAAATACAACTTCAAAAACATGAGAAAAGTCTTTCTCTTAAAAGGTGGAATGCTTCAGCTGTCTAATACCCACAAGAACCATGCGAGGAAATCTTTGTTACTTCCTTTTGATAACATAATCCCCTAGAGATATTATTTGCTATTTCACAGTCTTTCGGGGGAAGGTTCTTCAGGTTGCAGTTTATCCAATGGAATGCTTATTAATGTTAACCACTGACTTAAGTAGTCTTCCTTCTGCTGGCATACGTGTGCAGAACTGCAAATCACAGCACTTAAAAAATGCTTTAAAAAGGGAGACACTTGGAAGTATTTGGAGCTGTCTCAGACATTTTCAAACTAAGTATTAAATGTGACTTGAAATGATGATGCTGACTACACAGAAACATATCTTCTTGGCTGCTATGAAGCCTATGGGAGAACTGCAAATACTAGTCTTCCCAAGAGAGTCAAAGGGGATTAGATATGGTTAACACAAGTATTCAAGCAAAAAAGTATTTTTATATATATATATATATATATATATATGTGCAATTTCAAGATTTACTGTGCGTATCATGTTCTGCTTCCCTTCTAGCCTAAAGCAGTAAACAGTTTTGCTACAACTAAAACAAAAAAGAAAAATGCAGGATTGATAAAATACTGTTCTAAGGAGCAGAGGGTGAAAGTTTATAAATAATTATAAATCTGTTATTAAACTGAAACAAGCATATCTGTCACTTTGCACTTTCTAGGTACAATGAAAATAAAATTAATATTTATTATATGATATAACATGAATATAAAAATAACTATTTTCTTGGTTAATTGTTCCTTTGCTTGATGGTTATTTTAAAGAAAATAAATGGAGAAAATCAATGGTAATGAAATGAAAATGAATGAAATGGTAAATGGTTTCCTAAAACTACACATGAGAGAGGCCCATTGAACGTCCCCACTGTGAAACAGAGCTATTTGGCTCATTTTACATTGGGCCATTAGGTGTCACTAGGGATACAAAATGATGTCTCGAATCTTCTGACAGACAGACATCTGTTGAAAATTAGGTTTGGGAGCTTAATGTAAATTTAAATTTTGTTCTTAATTTTTGGGTAAGAAGATGCTTATGATCAATACACTGAAAATGTAGACCAATGGCACCGTGCCTAGAACCCAGTAATTTTTGAAGAAAAGACAGAAATATTATTTGGTGAAAGATCAGAGGCATTTTAAAATGTCTCTGTCCTGGATGAAAAAAATATCTCAGTCAAGCACTGGAGAAGGGATAGAGCTATTGGGTTTATGAAAGAGAAAACATCTTCCATAGAGACTAAAATGAGAGGTAAAAGTACAGATTCAGCGAGGTTGAATAAGATCCACACCCCTGTATCAATGGCTGAGCCCAGTACTGCGCTTGTGCATTGCTGGTCTGGGCCAGCAGGACCTGCTGCAAAGGCACTGCCATGGTCGGTGTGGCTGCTGCAGCTGCCATGGGAAGCAATTCTGGAAAGAGCAGCATGGAGGGTGTTACAAAAGGCGGAGGGAAGAGCAAACACTGCCTGCTGTTTCCCAGCTCTGAAGTCCATCAAGAGTTTAATAACATGAATCCCAGCTCCCACAAAGCTCCCACAAAGCTCCCACAAAGCTCCCACAAAGTCTAGGTATTGTCCTATAGTTCTTTTTACTCCCTGGCAGCATCACTGAAGTTGGTATGTCAATGAACTGCCATCTGTCCATTTGCTACACTTCATTTTCATGATGTGCCATGTTGTTCTGGATTTACTGTACTACCAGGGGTCTGTGGAACAAAAACAGACACACGCACAGGACAGCATTTGAAATCTGTGTGAACTAAGTGTGCCTTTCCTCCTCATGTCATTTGGAGAAGACTTATCTTCCCTGCCCTTTGGGGAATATAGTTTTCTGAGACCATTCCACATCCCTCTGCATATATGACTTGTGAGAGAGGCCTACCTTCTCCTAAGCAAATTAAATCCATGGCTGAAGGCACAAGATTTAGCAGGCATTATGCTGTAACCGCAGTCACTAGAGGAACTGCAGAGAACCTCCTGGACTCCACAGCAAAGCTGTCCTGGGTTCCCAAATAGTATTTGAGAAAGCACAGCACGCTGAATCAAACTGAAAGCTACATGTCTGCTAGAAAGGCTTTGACACAGAGCAGGGCTTTCTGTTTCTCGTGGCTAGTGAGCTAAGATTTATCAATATGGAAAAGGGACAGCAGAGAGGGGATTGTCAAAGAGCAGCAAGGGTGGGGCTGCTTGGCAAGAAAAGAGGATCCAGGGCAGGAGGTGACAAAAAGACCAGAAAGGCAGGGGCTTCCTCCATCAGATATTAAATGCTGCAGCTCCCTACACTACTACTACAGTCCAGTGATTCCCAAACAAGCCTGTGGTGATGAGGTAGGTCAAATATCAAGCCTGCAGGTTAAATCCACAAATCAGGGTCTGTAGTGTTCCTAGCCAGAACATTATTGCACATTGAGGAGCTAGTGACCACGTAAAAATGGATCTGATCAGGCTGAGCTCTGTGTGCAGTTTTGTGCTAAGTTATGCTGCACGTACTTTTTGGTGTCCCGGACTATACAGTGCTGAACATATCATGTGGCTGTGGGCTAAACTTCACCTGCTAATCATAATGGAGAACCTCACAGAAGGTCCCGAACTGGCCACATATGATGATGCTGCTGGCATACCCTTGTCTTTATCTTGAAGTGAAGCAGCATTTTTCTGTATACTTTCATTCATCAGTAGAAATGAAAAACAGAACCTACCTATAAAAGTGTAAAGATCACAGCACCAGTGAACCTCTGCAGGCATGGGATATGCACAGTGTGCTGTTCCCTGAATAAAGATTCATCCAATGCTGCACCACTTGGAGATCTGATCACTGGAAGGGACATGAAATTGTCTATGCTATTTCCTTTTCCCCTCTCATGTAATTTCCAATAAAATGCACTTCAATAATTTTCTTACTAGTAATTTTCTTTCTAATAATTTCAAGTGTCCAAAATGAACACTTGGAATGGTGAATTACAGGGTCCATCTCAGTGAAGTTCATGGCCAGGCACAGGCATGCAACCTAGCAAGGACAAGAGACTCACAATCAAGAGACTCAGTTTAAATTCTTCTCTTGAGTGAGGAGGATGTAGACCCCCATGGAGGCATTTCACAGCTTTGACACTAACAGTACTCTAATTCAAGGCTTGGCAGTGGCTTCAGATGTGTCTGAGCCCACGTAGTCAAACTTGTAGGAGAAGGATGAATGTTCTCCAGAGCAGAGGTTTCTGAAGTCCTGAGTGTTACGGAGGCAACAACAGAAGTTGACTATTTGGTATATCTTCTGACACAGCAACTTAATGGTATTAAAAGAGGTTAGTAGAAAGCAGTTAAAAAACCCCCACACATAGAGTAGCTGACAAGAGGTAGCTGACAACAAACAGCTGAATGATGGAACTCATGGTCAAAGAATACTGGAGATGATAAAATTTTACATGATTTTAAAGGGAGACTGGACAAAACCACAGAAGAGAAATCCATTGAGAGGAAATAAATATACAGAAAATACTACCAGCTATTTAAGTTCCAGGACTGACAACAGCCGGTGTTAGGACCCTGAGAGCAAAGCCAGCTTCGGCAGATTTCCCCAACACCCTCTGCATACGGATCTGGAGCCTGTATTGGGCACTGGCACCGTTTGTGAGAGGAGGACACAAACTGTCCTTGGCCAGTTGCAGCAGACCCTGTAATGAATGACAAAAACTCATTGTATGCCAAATGTCCAGTCAGAGGAGCATACAACACTTCTGCTCAAGTAATTAAGAAAGAGTGGACAGAGAAATGGGACAGGTGTGTTTGGAGAAACAAAAGAGAGAAGACATGGGGATATTATTAAGAAGGGGATGTTATTAAGAGCACAGCTGAAGGCACACTCTTGGGAGTCACCTCTGGGGCACTGCAGCCACAGGCAGCTCATGCCAGGGTGGTGACATGCCAGAGGGACTGCAGCCTGCCGGTCACTTACGCTAAAGCAAGGACATCCCTGTGGAACTACAGCCCCTGAAGCAGACTAGAGCACAGGATAGAAGTGAGCAGCAACAACTGCCAGATATAGACAGTCATACGCCAATCCCAACCTCTTCCATTACCTCCTGCTTCATCAAAGGGACTGGGGAGCACTGAGTGCAACAAGGAAGCTGAAACTAGTAAGCATAGCTTGTTACATTGGTTTTGTCAATACTCAAATCAACAAAAAAATTTTATGTTAATCAGCAAGAAATTAAGTGAAACTCCCCAATTCAGGGCTGTTGCCCAGAACAGAAGCCTGTTTCAGCCTAGACATAGCACTGAAGTACACTGTAGGTTCCTGTCTCCAGTTCTACCTCCTGACAGACCTCAGACCCAAGCCTTGACTCCAGGCCCATCACTTTTGCTCATAAGTGTATGACAGAGCTCTGAGTGCACTAATGAATTTCTAATAGTCCTGCTCAGCCATACCTGGAGCCTCTCCCACACCTGTGACCCAGGAGCTCTAAGCTGTATGCTGGACTTTCAGCTCCCCTCTGTATTACATCAGAGGTGCATGAGTCTCCAGTTCAAACACAGCTGTGCACATTCCTGGCCAAGGACTTCTAGAGTGACCTTGGCCCTGCCCTGTGATCACTGGACCGGTCCTACCTCTGCTGTATGAATTGGCTTTGTAGTCAATGTTTTCTTTGCACCCGCCTCATAGCCATGACGTTGTCTTATGATCTGGACTGCCCGACATCTCTTGGCCTGCTCTGCTCAGCTGCTGAGCCCTGGCTGATGAGGCTCCTGCACTGCCAGTTGTGGCATCCCCCTTGACTCCTGGTTTGTTCCTCCTTGGGAAAAGCTGGCCGTTGTTGCTCCCTGACAGTGAGCTCAATCCTCCCTGAGCCCTCTGCCAAGCACTGAGGAGTCTCCAGTCACACAGGGCCTTGTCCTCACAAACCTTCCTGATCTCCACAAAGCGCTCACTCATTACTCAGAGCCAGGCTCCTGAGTGAACCCCCTTCCACCCAGCCAGACCATCCTTCCTGGCTTGCTCCTGACAGCCTCTGGGGCCTGTTGGGGTGGCCTGACCACCTCACTCAGTTCCTGACCTCTTGTGCCATGTCTGTTTCCTATCCACTGTCCCTGCCCCAGCTCTGAAACAGCCCACTAACACCCCACAGCCAGTGAGTCACTCTAAAGTGAGTCCCTCCTGAGTGCAGGTCTCCCTAAGGAGCAAGGGCACACTGTCCTCAGAGAGGAGGCTGCTGCTCCGAGCCCTGAAGGCACTAGAAGCCCTCACTGGCCCTGATCTTCCATAGGACCTGCCCCACCTGCCCAAAGCCCAGGACCCCATATCAACCCCCCAGGGCCATCAGCCCCTGGCCCAGTGGCACCACATCAGGGGCTGTTCTCCTGTTCCTGCCTGGCCATGAGACTTCTTGAGACCAACTTGCGCACTGATTTCCTGGCTTGAACTTGAGCCTACTCTGTCACCATTGACCTGCCTTATCTGATTGCAGCCCTCACTTGTGGAGAGACTTCCCAGATTGGCTTTGGACATGCCCTGTCACTATATTGCCTCATGTTCTGAAAGCTTGGTTGGACCTGTCACCCTTTCAGGGTCTGTCCTTTTCCCTTGCTTAGGTGTTATGGGGTTGGGACCTGCTCAGTGAGCCTCCCATTCCACAAGCAGCAAACTCTCATTGCTCCCTAACCCTAGGCTCTGTAGATGCACCATGGCCCTGGTTCTTCTCTTGCTGTGTCCATGGCTGTTGATGGACCCTGTTAGTGACATTTGGTTCTGTTTCCCTGTGGTCAGATATTGTGGTGTGACATCCAAAAGTGAGGGCACTGCCCTCCCTGGGGGCTGACTCTTGGCTCAGCCCACTGTCCTCATGTAGCAGCCCTGCTCCTGCTGCTCCTGGCAGTAAAGCCAACTTTCCACCCAAAATATTGCCTGCTTATTCAGCCTATAGCTCTCCAATGTGACTACAAGGATATTCTGGGAGACCATCCTGAAGGCCTTACTAAAGTCAGGTGTACAATACCCTCCGCCCTCCCTTTGTTTATAGAACAAGCTGCCCATCCTAGAGGACAATGATGTTGGTTAGGAGAGATTTGTCCTTGGTAAATCTGTGCTGGTTTTCCCCATCATTTTTTATTCCTTCACATGTCTCAAAATGTTCCCAGGAGGCTTTGCTTGGAAGCCTTCTGCAGGGATTTGAAGTCGAATACAATTGTACACCAGGGTGTTAGCGACCCACATAGCACTCGACAGAAGGCACAGGCCTGAACTCGCCGAGCATGTAGGTTGGCTCCCCATCCTGTGCTGTCCTGCACATGGCCCTGGGCTGCGGGATGAACTTTGTGTGCAATCAGAAGGGAGGAACCTGTAGGTAGCTCCCACTAGGCATGAGTGACTGCCATCCCCTGCATCCTTGCACTTATCATAAAGTGAAGCAGCAAGTTTTCATGTGAACATCCTTGTTTCCCAGAAGAAATTAATAATTTTCTTCTTTAAAAATACCTGCCAAAGTGTCAGTGAACACCTGTCTCTGTGGATGGGACCTGCACTGCATGCCATTCCTTGATCAATGGTCTGTCCAGTGCTGTGCAACTTGAGCTGAGGGAAAGTGAGATTACTTATATTATCTTCTTTTTCCTTTTAATGTTAGCTGCAATAAATGGTATTTTAAGCAGTATCTTAGAGACTGTCTTTCTTGACAAAGATCATAATGAGTACTAACCCTTAGTACCTTGCAGCAGTGCACTACACCTTTTCAGTAACTGCAGAGACCTACAGTCTCCTCAATTCTCCTCCTTTTCCTTTCTGAAAACTAGTCACTTTTTCAAATCATCAGGAACCTTCTCCAATCATCCTGACTTTTCTTTAGTCTTCTTTTTGCTGTTGTACCTAAATAAACTTTTCTTACTGCCCTTCACACCCCTTGTCAGTTTTCCCTCCAGCACAATTTTTGCTTTTCAGATTCTATGCCTGCATGCACGGTGAAAGCTTCTATACTCCTGCCTGGTGGATTCTCCTTGCTTTCAACTCTTGTACACTTTCTTTTTGCATTTCAGCTTGGACAGAATGACGGCACCTTTACCATCAGAGACACTGCATATTGCTTCCACAGAAAGATATGTGTCATGTATGGAAAGAAGGCAAAGGTTTTTGCAAGTATGTGAGGCTAAGACTCATTCAACCACAGTGAGGATGTTTTTCAAGTTCTGAGTCAAATACTCCCATCCAACCCATTGCTGGCCTGTGGGATGTGATCATTGAAAATTATGCCATGAAGATCACATCAACCTATGTCAGATCAAATATCCATGGGGGAGCAATAAGAAATCATCATCTGTATAATGAAGTCTAAGCCTGTGTCAGGTTCAAATGAATAAAGGAATGTAAGATGTCATACTGGATATCACAATGACAACTAAGAGCAACGACAAATGCCCTGTCACAGTCTGTGAGAGATCAAGGCAGCACTGCAGGCAACAGTGTACATCTCCAATGGCACAGAAGTGTTGCAAAAAGGTGCCAGGCGGGCTATGAGCACCTCTCTGAAGGAGCTTGACCAGATACTTTGTTTGCTTTGTACTGGGGAAAAAACAGAACCACAGAACAATGAAGAGAGGAACCATCACTGATAGCTGCAGCACCTAGGCCTGCAATGATAACAAGTTAGACAGTCAGCTGCAATCAGTAAATCTCTCTGTGAATGATTGTCTCTGTCCCCGATTGAAAACCAGCTTCCAGAGTCACAATGTGGAATGAAGACAAACACAAAACAATTAATGTGCTCCTTTCTATTGGGAAAAGAGCAGGAACAAGGACAGAACAAAATCCTGAGTTCTGCGTAGGTTTTTGTGATTGGATGAGAGGCTTTGGTCTGTGAGCTGACCTGGACTTCATATCCTTTTGGACAAGAAGTACCTTTTATACTGTCAGTTGTCCGAAGCTCAGGTACTCAGGAGTTGGTTTAGGAACAGCTCCACAATGAAACACCTGGCAGAGGAAAGGGCAGCAGAGTCTTAGCTGACCTCTTTCTTGGGACAAGCATTGTCAAACAAGGATGTGTGACTGAACTGTTTGTACTGCTTTGCACAGCTGTGCTGGATAGCACAATTCAATGCCAGCTGTCCCAAGTAGTCTTCCAAGTGCAGGAAGGTTTGCTTACTCTCTCTAGACCCCATGTCAAGCAGACTGTACAAGACGTTTTAGTGTTGATGCTCTGCTGATGGTCTGCTCTGATGCAGTTTTTCATTTGCTCCTGGGTATATTCTGTTGCTTAAAACTGGCTTTGCATTAACTCCTGGTCTGAGCACAGAAAACCACACCAGACTCCTCAGAAAGAGCACAGCTTGCCTTTATCATACATTATCACAGCAGATAAATATCCTCCATGTATGTGCTTATCGTAGGTGTGTTCTGAACCTGAAACTCCAGTTCTTGGAAAGAAAACATGATTTTTGTAATATGCATGGAACAAAGCTCTGCATTAAATGCATACAATGCTATTCTGCAGGTCTGGAACCAGGACACTATGCAGAAGTCAAATTCACCAGGTATAGAAAACCACTGGGATAATTTTTATTCTATTCTTGCAGTGTGATGATGTGAAAAAAGTGATCACTGATAAAAGTGTGACTGCTTCCTGGATCTATTTGTAGGTCCTAAAATACAGGCTAATGTGATGAGCTGGACTTGTGATACAGGTCTGGACACTTCTGTAATTCATGTATGATAGACCAGACTAAGGGAATGGGAATCGTGGTTGTTTAGCAGAAAGTCTTGAAGGACATTTGAAAGGCAGATTTCACTGAGTTAAATACACTGACCAACTCTTACATGCAGCAATGGAAGACCAGTGTGGTAGAAGCAGAACTAAACCCTGGTGAACACCAAGTGGCCCTGAACAAAAAAGGGATAAAGAATGAAAATAGTGGCATAAATCTGAGGTGCACTATAAACAATGTGAGAAAACAGCTTATTAGGTGAAGACATACAGGTTTGAAGAATCACAGAGTATGTCACGTTGGAAGGAAACTATAAGGATCATTGAGTTCATCTCTCTGCTCCTTGCAGGACTACCTATAAATAAACCATATGACTAAGAACATTGTCCAGACACTGAAGTCTGACACACTGGGTGCTGTGACCATTTCCCTGGGGAGTCTGTTTCAGGGCGTAACTGACCACCCCCTGGGTGAAGAACCTTTTCCCAGTGTTCAATCTAAGCTTCCCTTGACGCAGCTTCATTCCATTTCCTCGGGCCCCATCACAGCTCATCAGAGAGAGGAGAGCAGCACCTCCCCCTCCACTGCCCCCACTGAGGAAGTTGTAGGCTGTGATGAGGTCACCTCTCAGCCTTCTCTTCTCCAAGCTGAACAAGCCAAGTGACCTCAGACACTACTTGTAAGTTTTGTCCTTGAGGCCTTTCACCATCTTTGTCATTCTCCTCTGTACACACTCTTATAGTATGATGTCCTTCTTACACTGAGGTGCCCAAAACTGCACACAGCACCCAAGGTGAGGCCAAATCAGGGCAGAGCAGAGTGGGAAAATTGTAGAATCATAGAATGGTTTGGGTTTCAAGGGACATTAAAGATACCCCCCACCTTTGGCAGGGTCAATCACCTCCCTCAGCAATCTGGTGATGCTGTGCCTGATGCACCCCAGTATGTGGTTGGCCCTTTTGGCTACCAGGACACTGTTGACTCATATTCAACTTGCCATCAACCCAAACCTGCAGACCTCTTTATGCAGGGCTGTTCTTAACCTCTCATCCCCCAATCTGCACTAGCAATGAGGATCACCCCATCACAGATGGAGAATCTTGGACTTGCTCTTGTTAAATTAAATATATTTGGTGATTGCTGAGCTCTCCAGTCTATCCAGATCTCTTTCTAAGACCCTTGAGGGAGTCTGCAGCTCCTCCTAGATCAGCATCACTGCCATATGCCCACTTTGGCATTTTCTCTTCAGCTTTTTCATCGTCAGCTTAGAAGGATGACTGATAATAATTATTTTGTGGGCACAAAGCATGAAAGGAAAGCAACATGAGATACATGCCCTGTGACTTGGGGTCAAGGCACACCTCCAACTATTTAATCATATGTCAGGTTTTCTTCTGGCTACCTAGGACTAGAAAGCACTTCTGCCTGTCCTGATGTCTGTGTTACCACCTTACATCCTGAGCCACACACTGACAGACAACAGCTCATCAAGGGGAATGTAGATTGATATGGCACATTTATTTTCATAAGAGGAAGCAGACTGTGGCAAAGAACACTGCACTGCCTAAACTTTTGACAGCAGTACAGGAGCCTACTCATCTTAACAGAGATCACAGTTATGTCCCATACATTCTAAAGAATTATGTCATACAGACTTTGGGATCTCCCTCCTCCCTTCCCCCTTTCCTCCTCCGTTTTAGAAGTCACACAGTGCTTTGCAGAGGTCAGAATGGTTTCATAACTGTTTGTCCTTTTTATTATTTCAATACAGAACAATAGCTTTTATAAGTGAAATGCTTTTACAACTGAAATTTATTTGCTATTGTATATTATGATTGTCCCACAGACCATGAACACTCCTCTAGCTGGATTTCACAGTTCCTCCATCATCTGTCAGGCCATTGAGTTACTCATGGAAGATCTGAGAGATACAATGCAAGTGCATACACAAATACATTTGGAACTGACTGTTTTTTACTTTGCTTGGTTATGTTTTGCTGTTAACCCCTGAGAATAAAATACTTTCCTATAAAACCACACCCATACAAAGAAAATGTTTCTTTTTTTGACTTTCATCTCAACTGGTTTTGTCACATGCACCCTTCTTTATTTCCCTAGTTTTGTTAGTAGAATAAAAGGCTAAGTCCTGTTCTCCCTTCTCTTCTGTCTAGCACGGTTGCATTTTGTACATTCAGAAAGGATCAGCTGAAAGAGAGTCCTGGTCTATTATTACAACTGTAATAATGAATTGACTAATTACTGACATATTGGCTAATAACTGCTAATTATGTGTGACATCACTAAGGTTTTCACATTTTTTGTTTTTACTGCCATTCCCGTATTTACTTGCAAATGAGGCATTATTTCCCAGCCTTTTCTCCAGCCCAATGGCCCTGATGTTCTGGTGAAAAGCACTGTTTTACAGAATAAAAAACTAATATTTGTTCTCCCTTTAATCAAACATGAACCCATTGAAGCAAAAAAATGACCTAATACCATTAATTTATTTTTATGGTGTCAAAAGTCAAACTTCTGAAGGACAGCAATGGGTGGGTCACAACTCAGACTGTATAAATTCCCAAGGGCTCAGCCAGTATACCCACATACAGCTGGAAAGCTGTATTGTCTTTGGTGCTGAGGCTTGAAGGTAAGCATTTCTCTAGAAAAATTTACCTTCTCACTGTATTATTTCTTGTTTCTGACTAAACCTAAAAAGAGAGAAATTATTGGTTTGTGTTTGATATTTTTCAGGACAGAACATTTACGTTATATTCTCGACAGATCTCACCTGTGAATATGCATTCTACACTATTTTATTATATGGAAAATCTGAATATTTGTGGTCTTGGGGAGATTTTTAAAGTTATTCTTTGTGGTTAAAATATTATTTTGTGCTCAAAATGTGATTTTATTTCAGAGCATCTTATCCTCCCGTTCAGTATCTTTTAACATTGATTTTGACAGACAAGTAATATGTTTTCTTACTTGACCTCTGGTTCAAAAGAGTGCATTGAGAGCAGAACTGTGGTGTTCAGTGAATTTGCTAAGTTTATTTTAGTGTGAAATTTCTCTAAGAGTTGCATTCCTGAAAAATACAGTTGGTGAACACAAGACAGCATAAAAAGGTGTGTGGGTGGACAGATGTACAATTTTTAAATAACTTATAAAGGGAACATGTATACAGAAAGGAAAGTGAGAGAAATATGTGTATGTCTGTATGTGTATATCCAAGAGGCCAGTCACAAAACACTTTGGTAGAGTTTAACATTACAAAGTGAAGCTTGATAGCCCAGCATTTAGCTGCTACATAAGGGGCTGGATTTTGAAAAACAACAATTTAATTTCTCAGACAGGTTATAATCTGAGAAAATAAAGCATATTTAAGCAAAGCAAGCTATATCTGAAAGCACAATACAATGAAACATGAATTTCATGCATCAGTCTTGCTCCTAGACTGGGTGACCTTAGACAAATTGTATTGCCTATCCATGCTTCCATTGCTAAAACAAGGGTAAAGCTATGGGCCTTTGAAGATCTACTGACAGTAAGTACTGTGCAACAAATAGATACTTTACTACATCTACTTATTTTTAAAAAATAAAAATAGCCAGCTTCTGCTTTTACCTATATCTGTCCAAACCTAGAGCAACTATAATTTGCACTTAAATTTCCAGCTTTGCAAGTATATTAAAGAGATAATGTTTTCTTGTTTCCATCAAACTACTACAAAGTACTAAGGAATTCTAGATTTCAGTGAATGAAAATAAGTACAGGCAATTGTTGTTTGACTGCTTTGAAAAGGTAAACAGAAATCACACACAGATTCCAGACCCGTAAGGAACAGTTACAAAAAGGTAAATGTATAGAAATGCAGAAGGAAACAGATTTGTGAAAACAAAGTTTCTAACATGCATGAGAGGTGACATAGCAATAGACATGTTAACATAGAATGATTTCCAAACTACTTGTTTATATTTTATTGCCTGAAAACCCCTATTAAAGTGCATGTGCTGTGTGTGTATGGTATTCCCACCATTACATTGTTACTGTACTTCTGCTCTTTGCTCCAGGCACTACTGTTGCACAATGGCCTCCATCGGTCCAGTGAGCACGGAAGTTTGTTGTGACATATTCAGGGAGCTGAGAAGCCAGAGTGTCCAGGAGAATGTCTGCTACTCCCCTCTGCTCATCATTTCAACCCTGTCCATGGTCTACATAGGTGCCAAAGATAACACCAAGGCTCAGATAGAAAAGGTGAGATTACATTTAAGGATTTAAACCCTCCTGCTGCTCAACAGAGCCACAGCCCTTAATTATATGATAATGTCCCTCAGAGGCTAAAAAATGTGGATCCAGATTTATGAAAAGCTGTGGCCACCTCAAACTCCCATAGTATTAAACAAATGCATCAGCCTGAAATCTTGAAACTGGATTTAAATTCTACCGTTGTTAGGAGTAGAATTCTCAAAGACAAAAGCACATTTGAGTGATCCTTTGTTTTATATAAGGAAAGGAGACAAAATCTCTAGGGAAAGATCCAAAACATATTCCCAGACTGCAAAATGTTTCATGTGTTTCCTACAGCTCCCACTATCTTCAAAGAGAGTGGTTGGCTTGATACCTATAAGAAAGTTGGTATCATTAGTGGCACACAATGGAGCTGAATCCTAGATGTTCAATAGAAAAAATGATCATCTGAGCAGGCAACAATAGGCATGGCTATTCAGAGATGGTACAGATAGATTGCACTTTTTGAGACATCCGGCTTCTCAGTTAGTTAATAGGTTTGTTTCAAACATTATGTGTTAATCTCAGTTGCATAACCTTTCTGTTGTCATACCAGTTATTTCAACTACTGTTATTCTTAATTACAGGCTATCCACTTTGATAAAATCCCAGGATTTGGCGAGAGCACTGAATCTCAGGTACAGAAATAATTTCATCTCCCTCTATATGTCAGTTTCTTGTGGGAACAGAAACTATCAGATAAAGCAGTCTCTTAGCAGTTCCAACCCTACTCCAATGTGCAGCTAGTGCTCCTCATCCAGCATTTGGGGGAACAGTTCATTCATAAGAATGAGGCAGGTAACAGAGGATTCAGAGCAAGCATAAAACGAAACCCATCACCATAATATTGGGCCAATATGGGGAAATAATAGATATTTGCATGATTAGGCAAAGTAGCTGGGTGCTACTGGTTAAACAACTGGACTGGTGGGAACAAAGGAAAGCCTATGTGATCTGCTGGAGCTAGATTACTGTGGCAGGTAATTAAAAGCCCCCCTCCAAAAGCTATGAGGAAACTACAGTAGAAAACTATCACCTAATTGTATATATTACAAAATTACTACATCAGCATAGGATGTACAGTTTTATAAGAAGAAGCATCTGAACTATTCTACTCCTTTCATATCGTATGTAATACCTACTCATTATTAAAACCAGCATAACATCATCTATCTTTTTATCTGCTTTCATGTCAATCAGTGCGGCACATCTGTGAGCATCCACACTTCACTTAAGGACATCTTCACCCAAATCACCAAACCAAGTGACAATTATTCGATCAGCATTGCCAACAGACTTTATGCTGAAGAGAAATACCCAATCCTGCCAGTAAGTTGCTCTAAGATCTGATCTGAATGTCAAAGCTGTAACTTTCTGTAATGTAAAAAGCACTGTAAAAAGTCTAGGTTCTGCTAAAGAAATTTTTTTCCATATGGAAACATTCTCTCTATCACAGTCCTAAACCTTGAGAGTCTTGGGAAAAAACTGACTAGACAAAAAGATGTTTGTGCAAAATAGAGTAAAGATCCAATCAAGTCAAGGGATAATTAATAAAGCTAATTTTTACTGGCAAGAGTTAACTTCAACTCTTTTCTCAACTTGCAAAACAAACCTGAAAAATAACTTCAGGTTCTCAAAAATATTGCAAGGTTTTCCATTGAAAGGAACATTTAATTTGAAATTAGAGGAAAATACCATTGCAAAATTTAAATTTTAAAATTGGGCAAAATGAAAAAAACTCCATACTTGACTGAAACGAATGTTGGTTTTGGATCAAACTCAGTTCTGGAAAACATTGTTTAAAATGTGGGCATATACTCTTGCTTGAATCAGTGCATGTCAAACCTTAAGATGCTTATAAACTAGCTTATGGTTTACTGATTAGCCTTAATAAGCATATTGCTCATATCTGTTAATTTCACTCTTTGCTTTTACATTTGCAAAATGCTTTGACATTCTGATCTGAAAATGGCGTGCTCTTTCTTTGCAGGAATATGTACAATGTGTGAAGGAGCTGTATAAAGGAGGTTTGGAATCTATCAGCTTTCAAACAGCTGCAGAAAAATCCAGAGAGCTCATAAATTCCTGGGTTGAAAGTCAGACAAATGGTAAGAGGAAGCCAACTATCAGCATAGGTATTTTCCCTTCTGCCACCATGTTTGAACAACATCTGAGAACACTTAACTCAGGTGATGAAAAACCAAAACCTCTCCCTCTGCTCCTTCTCCTGGACAATAGATAAGTTTCCAGATACAGAACTATCATCTAACAATTTTTTTCCCCTCAGACACACCTCTGTTAGAGGACTCTCTCTATCTGTAGAGGCTTTGTGGATATGTAATACTTCCAGTCCTGATAAAAGGGACAGCACTAAGATGTGCTTTGTACACATTGACAAATTGTTTGACACCAATGTTTCAACTTTTGTTTGAAGGAAAAAGTATTAAATGTTTGGTTGGGAGACCATCCTGGGATAAAAGGTTCCAATGGTTCTTCCTGTTGTCACAAAAAATACTCATTTTGTAACAAGTAAATCTCTGGATCTTATATCTCTCACTGTAAATCTTTATAGGGAGAGAAACTATAGCCATTGCCAACAGCAGTAAGCAAATCAACAGCTACAAAAATAAAATAATGTCCCTGCCCTACACCCTCCTTCCCACAAGTTCTTTACCCTCCATTTAATGTTGTAATTGTCAAGTAAGATGTGTTATACATGTTCTCTCTTCCTATGCATTTTTGAAGGGATGATCAAAAATATCCTTCAGCCAAGCTCTGTGAGTTCACAAACTGACATGGTCCTGGTCAGTGCCATTTACTTCAAAGGACTGTGGGAGAAAGCATTTAAGGAAGAAGACACCCAGACAGTTCCTTTCAGAATTACTGAGGTATGTGGGCATACATCACTTTAAAGGTGTCACCTTCTAGAATTTATGAAGGGAGCAGACAAGTTGTTGTACAATCTTCCTGAAAAAGAGCAATTATCAGCTTTAACTGTAAGTAGGCATTTCTACGCTCTGGGAATAATCTTTGTGAAAACTGTATTATTTTCTTTGGTTTTGCAGCAAGAAAGCAAACCTGTGCAGATGATGTCTCAGATTGGTACATTTAAAGTGGCAGAGATCCCTTCTGAGAAATGTAGGATCCTGGAGATTCCATATGCCAGTGGGCGGCTGAGCCTGTGGGTGCTGTTGCCTGATGACATCTCTGGCCTGGAGCAGGTATGGCCCTGGCAGCTGGGTTTCAGAAAAATACAAACATGGTGAAATTTAGGTACTGAAAAGCTCTTCACAATAAATTTATCTTAAAGCACATCACCAGTACAGAACTGAATATTGGCAACATGGGATTGTTGCAGAGGCACGCAGCTGTCTCAGTGGTCCTGCAAAAGTTTCTGCTGAGAATGGATTGCTAAGTGTTGGAGTCCAGAATGCAGAGAATATTGCTCTGCCTGTTTTTAAGTATAAAAACCCCCCTGTACATCAGCATTTCTGACCTTTGTCCATGGAGAAATCTATATACTCTCTGGGAAGAATTAAAATTTACACTGGTGTGAATTAGGCGATGAGATATTATGTAAAGTTGTCACAGGGTGAAAAATCTAGACTTTTTAGGTTAGTTAATATAGTAAATAGACAAAAGCAAAAAACTTCAAAATGGAGGATTGTTGTTGTTCTCCAGACCTTCTTCTTCTAATACTCCATATTCTGCGGTAGAGGTAGTTTGGAATGATTGGATGAAAAAAACCTGCAATTCCGGTGAATGTGGTAAAGTGAATTATTGAGCATTGGTAGAAAAAAGAAAATATCTTTCGTTTTAAGTTTTAATTGGATAATTTACCTTTAAAAGAGTGCGCAATCAAGATAAAGCGGCCATTCTTGGCATTCCCTGCTCTGTGCTATGTCTAATGCCCGGCTGTGGGCCACGCTTCTCTGGTAAGACTTAATAAACAACTATCTGCAAACTAAGAAGACGGAAGGTCTTATTTTTTACGGCACCTAGCAAAAGATATTAAAATTCCCTCATCAGGGAAATAACAATTGAGGCACAAAACCTAACACTAAGCAACTGCTTTAGTGGGTGAAATTTTTGTCACTGCGGAACAGATTCTTCTCAGATAAGCAGCTGTTACTCCAGCAGCTTGACCTCCACAGCTTTTACATCTCAGTTCCTGCATCCTGAGGAGCTTCCTGAGAAATTCATATTAGCTTGAGTATTTGTAACTATTGAATGGTTTGACAGCCTTCAACATGCTTTCTTCATACCTTCAAAAATTAAACTATCTAAAAATTGAATATGAGAGGTACTGGAATGGTTAAAGCAATTTCAGAAAGTAAACGTACATGACATATTATTATTGATATGAGCAGAATATGGGCATGGGATATTGCCCTTGGCAGGAATGCAGTTTGAATAGGAAAAGTTATGTAATAAATCAGAGTTCATTGAAATGACTGCACACTAATTCAAAGAACCTAAATTATAAAAACAAAGTCATTTGAACAGAGCTAAATTTCTTCAGTAGTAACTGACAGCACATTTATTACTGAAGAAATTTAGCTGTGTTCAAATGCCTCTAGATACTTCAGGTATTAGTAATTGGTTACCATTAACACTTCCTTACTTGGAGGTCTTAAATGTAGATAGAGCTTACAACTCATAAGCACAGAATGATTTTGGAATATATTTCTGAAGAAAAGAAGATAAATAAGCAAGACCTTTGGTGAAATTTGCTGAGTAGCCATCTAATTAAGACTATTAATTGGCAGTAAGCCTAGTAAAGAAATAGGAAGCAGGACAGAGAAGAGAGAGTCATGGTTTGCTTCCCTCTTCTAGACATATTAATCTGTATATGCCCAGAAAAAACACCATGGCATGAGCAGTCAGTTTAAGAGAAGAAAACCACAAATGGTACTGCATTGCTACAAAAGAAGTTGTGCTCTCATCCCAAAGATCTAATTTGTTTGTTTCCTTGCAGCTTGAGACCGCAATCACCTTTGAAAATCTTAAGGAGTGGACCAGTTCTAGTAAGATGGCAGAGAGGAAGATTAAAGTTTATCTCCCCCGCATGAAGATTGAGGAAAAATATAACCTTACATCTGTCTTAAAATCCTTGGGTATCACTGACCTGTTCAGCTCATCAGCCAATCTCTCTGGCATCTCTTCAGCAGAGAGCCTGAGGGTGTCTGGAGCATTCCATGAGGCATTTGTGGAAATCTATGAAGCAGGCAGTAAGGTGGTAGGCTCATCAGAGGCTGGGGTGGATGACGCAAGTGTCTCTGAAGAGATTAGGGTTGACCACCCTTTCCTCTTCTTGATCAAGCACAACCCAAGCGACAGCATCTTGTTCTTTGGCAGATGCTTTTCCCCTTAAAGAGAGGAAAGCTGAAAGAGTTTTTGTCCCTCACAGCAAGACCCAAAGTGCTGCAGTATCAAGGGTAAAAAGAAACAGACTTTCTCTTTCATCCATATTTTCTAAAACCAGAAGGCTTTATTTAAAAAAGAAAGTTAAGGCAGAGAAATTATGCCATGAAAACAGCCTTTGCCTTTCCTTTCTGCAGAGTATTATTATTTACTCACGGATGTTCAGGGATTGAAAATCTGACCCAAAGAAAGCAATATAATATAATGCTCATTAACAGAGATGTTCCTGGTGCAATTTAACAATAATACTGCTGAATCATCACACCAAAAAACACAACACCTTTTTTTGGGAAAAATATGCAGTCTTCTAACTAAGCCAGGTTTCTCTATGGACAAATTTCGTGGTGACTCCTCTGGAATAAGTCACTCAAAATTTCCTAGATTAAACTCTCAACTACCACCAACCATACCTACTCTGACAAAGCAATTGATTTTTCTTTCTACTCCTGATACTGCAAGGCTCTTCCTCATTTTCTAAAGATGCATTATAGGAATCTTATAATTCATATTTCTTCTTAAGTCTTTGTGGCTCAATCATCATGACCAAACACAGCAGGTTGCTATTCAAATTTTCTCCATGTATCCCTGTATAAAATGGATCTTGTGGATGTACACTTTTGCTCCTTTAATCATAATAAAAACTTATTTAAGCAAATACATTTCATTTGGAGTATTTTAAGTGCACCTGGGACAGGGTAATCCTGATTATGTGTACAAATCTGGGGCTTTGGGCAGATGGCAAGTTGGACATGAGCCAGCAGTGCCCTGGCAGCCAGGAGGGCCAACCCTGTCCTGGGGGGCATCAGGCACAGCATCACCAGCTGGACAAGGGAGGGGATTGTCCTGCTCTGTCCTGCACTGGGGCAGCCTCACCTCGAGTGCTGGGGGCAGTTTTGGGGGCAGTTTTGGCTTCTACAATATAAGAAGAACATCACACTGCTGGAGTGTATGGAGAGGAGGGTGACCAAAATGGTGAAAACTCTCAAGGGCAAAACTTATGAGGACTGTCTGAGGTCACTTGGCTTGTTCATCTTGGAGAGGAGAAGGTTAAGGGGTGACCTCATCACAGCCCACAACTTCCTCGATGGGGGTAGTGGAGGGCAAGGCGCTGTTCTCCTCTGTCTAGTGACCAGCAAGAGCATGAGGAAATGGAACGAAGCTGTATCAGCTGTGAGGAACTTATCACATTAGGAAAAGTTTCTTCATCCAGAGGGTTGGTCACTGGAACAGGCCTTCCCAGGGATGTGGTCATTGTGCCATGCCTGTCAGAGTTCATGGAGTATCTGGACAATGCTCTTAGTCATATGGTTTATTTATAGATAGTTTTGTGAGGAGCAGGGAGTTGGACTCAATGATCCTTATGGGTCCCTTCCAACTTGAAATATTCTATGTTTCTGTGATTCTTCTATCTGAGTTGGTGCAATGACTTCAGAGAGGTGAGAAATGAGAGTCTGTCCTAATTCTGGGTTAAGATGCAATATTGACACCAATTTTCTGCCAGGAAGGGACCAGAGTGACCCTTACTCTCTCATGCATGCCACTCAAACTAGTCAGATACAACAATTCCTGCACAAAACATGATTCATCCAGTTTCTCTGAAACAGGAGTTGATAACCAGTCTGGAAGGCAGCTGGGTATGTGCAGAATCTACATGTCACTGAGATACAGCACTGCTTCAGAGAACACAGGGGAAAGGGAAACGGGAAGGTGTTTTTTACTTATCTTTATGGTGTGTTTACAAAGCTGTATGGGCTTTTATTCAGAAGCTAGAGAGAATAACCATGCTAGGAGATGGGATGTTTACGGTGAGTTAGTTTTTTCTCTGGAATTAGTTATTCATCTCTTTGTCACTGGAGAGAGAAAGGAAACAGAACTGTGAGGAACTGTCACAAAGAAGTACCAGGAAAGCGAAACAGAAAGATTTTGGGGGGGTGCAGTTGCTGCAAGAAGGCTATGCTCCTTCCTGATCCAGTGGGTACAGCATAGCACCAGTGCTGGGAGGACTGTAGTGGAATGCTATTCAGTTCCACCACACAATATTTGCTTGTTCTACTTGTTCTGGCTTCTCCTGCTCCATCCTCCAAAATAACACATACTTTGGCAGGACCTAGGGGACACAACTTGCTGGTAGCAAACATCGTCTTGCAAAAGAATGAAGATAACATGACACCACCTTCACTGGTGTGTAAATAGTTCAAATATGTTCCTTCACTTTCCTTTATCTTAGTTGATTGCTGATCAAGAGATAACGAATGGGAAATTTATTGCAAGAGAGCTAACAACGTGCTCGTTGTCCTAGAGTTTCTGTTGATCTGGTCATGGAAATAGGGCACCTAAATTCCTAAGGACACTTAAATTTCAGCAGATTTGTTCTACTCTTCTGCATTATTTCCAGGCTGTTTTAGTTTTATCAATTAAAACATACTTCTTCACAGACAGAAGATACGAAGAAGTACATCTGCTCCTGTACCTAGACAGATATTTTCAGTGCTACCTCCTGATTTCTGGTGACTTCAGCTTCCAGCACAGCAACGAGCAGTCATATTCTTGTTTTCAGTAGTCACTTCCTTAAAAGAAAAAAAACCCATGTATTCCCAGTCCTGCTTTCAGAAACCATTTTGGAATTTGGCAAATCATACCCCCATTAAAGAATGGATGCTGGAGTCCTCAGATCCCAGGTAGAGAAATATTTGTTTGAATGCTAAAAATTTCAACAGCCTTCCACAACTGAGGTAATGTAGCTTCTGTAATAACAGGCACCCAAAGTACAGGCCCCTAAAGGAAGAAGACTGGATCTAGCCCCAAGTTGTGTGCCAGATATCAGACCTCCACCACTCAGCATGGAACAAGTCCTCTCCTTTGTGCCAAGAAATGAGGCTACAGCTTCTTCTCTCCATCCTCAAAGAAGCAAAATAGCACCATGTGTTAGAGACTTCAGCTTTCTGCTGCGTCATGAAGTACAGGTGCATTATTCTCTTGTTTACCCACAGAATGTCTTTCAGCATTTCAGCAAGTATGGAAGAAGGCTCATACTCACAGCTTTAGGATCTGTCATTAGAGGTTTTTATTACTCTACCACCACACCCCACATATATTTGCAATTTCAAGCATGCAAAGAGATAAAATTAATGCAAAGGATTACTGAGTTGCGCCAATACAAGACCACACTTGTTTGCTTTCTTGTAGTCTTACAATAGGAAGGTAATTCCATAGAGATGACAGAATTTGACCCTGAGGCCTTACTGTTTATTCCAGTACTAATTGTTCTAATACATAAAAATGCAACTAATATTGCTTCGTTGAACAAAGTCCGTTATTTGCAAAAATTGGTCTCCTGAAGTTCACAGAGTTAGAGAGTAACTTGTGTTGGAATGGGTAGCTGACAGTCATCTGGTCTTAACTTCAAAAACACATCAGGGCCCTTCCCAGCCAGACATTGCATATCTTTAAATTTGGAGAATCCATAGTGTTAGGACTAATTTCTTTTTAAACATCAATCCAAATATTACTAATGTAGAAGTAGTGTAGACTATCTAGCCAGCTTAACTTTCTCTCACCAAATGAGAGATGGTCACACGTGAGAATGAGCCCCACCAGTTCCTTCGTTTCGATTCTCCCATGCCCAGTCCACAAAGCTCTCACTGTTTTCCCTTACTTTTAAACCTCTTGGAGCCAATACAGAATACCTCTGAAAATCCCAAGGAGTGTTTGGTCACCATGTGAACAGCAAATTCCTAGGATGGCTAAAAATGCTAAGGAACAAAAGTGAGATAATAGATAGCTTCATGCTACACATTTTTAGTCCAGAAGTGTAATTTATACTTTATCTACATTTTATTATATGGGAATATCATTGGGATATTGTTTGCACCTGGCCTCTCTTTCCTCGCTGTTACAGTATTAAACTTCACAAGAAAAAGAGTTTAATACCATATAGGTCAACTGTCTTGTGAAAGGAGCAAACACTCTCAAATTGCATGCTACTCCTAGGAAAAAAAAAATACTCCAAACTAATTTTGTGCTCTTCTTTCTTTAATTCATTCATCACTTTCTTATTTTTCTATATGCTAGCAATAGCATCCCACATCAGGCAAACAATGAATTTCTATTAGTGGCACCTTTAGAGAGCAGCAACAGGTTCCTGGAGGTGAGCAAATCCTTACAAGGAAGGCCGACTTCTTAGTCACAGAGGTAAAATTCCAGTTTAGTGTCTCTGATAAGAAGCCAATATGGAGTGGGAGAATAGTGAGGTGCCAGATGTTTTTGTAAGGAAGGGAATTACAGATCAAAGGGGGCAGAGGAGGAATCATTGAACTTCACAGGGCTGTGTGCAGGAGCAGTTCCTCTTTCCTCTTCCCTCTTTCCTCTTTCATTCTGCCTCATTTCCCTTGCATGTTGTTCGTTAACTATCTTTCCCCAAGGCACTGACTATCCCCACCCTCACCATGCCCTCCTTTTTCCTCCTTGACCTTCAGCAATCTCTAGTTCTGTGGGCAGTGAGGGAAGAGGGCAGGGCTGGAGTAAAGACTTGATTCTAAGAGGAGAAATGTCAGGGCAAGGAAGAAAGTGGGAGGTCAGTTTACCCCTCCTACTGCCTGGAGAGACCATCTGCTATGAAATAATGCTGTGTCAGCGAGAGAGGCCCAGCTGCATCTCAGCTGCATCTGCAGGAGGTGGGGGGAGAGCCTGTTCCTCCAGCCACAAACAGAGAGCAGTTGCTCTGCCTTTCCTTAGATGGCCTCTGGTAACTTTCCTTAGGCTGATGTTGCCTCTGTTCCACTGAATTCAAATCAGCCTTGACCTGTGTGTCAGTCTGTTTGTGTTCCCAGAAAAGGAATTAGCAACCACAGAACCAAGGAATATTAAAAAAGATAAAGGATATTAAGGAAGATAAAGCCAAAGGTCTAGAAAAGGAAGGGAGATAGACCAAGAAGAAAGGAAAGTCTAAAGCAGCTGAAAGGGACTACTGCACGAGTTTTAAACTACACAGAGAGAATCCTGCTTTTGGCTTTCAAAGAGCTAAAAGAGCCACAGGTATCAGTCCAAAAGATAATGGAGCCATTAAGATCTCCTTACAGCTGAATCAAAAGAGTTTGGAAATACTTTGGTAAAGAGCTGATGATCATCAGGATAGTTTAAAAGAAGGTTCTCAGTGCAATACCCTGCAAGTTCACACTTTTGCAACTCTCTCAAAAGTTTGAGGAACAAAATGAAAACTTTCCATCTTATTTTACCTGAGAGAAGAAGCAAATATGAGATGATCTTGTCTTACTTGTCATGTATCAAGTCATTAATTTCTACTTGGTTATGAAAAGCTTACTGCCTCGAACCATACAAAAGGATGTCAGGTCTCAAGAGACTGAGATCCTTTGTGCTACAGGCAGGGAATGTGAGAGATGGAGAGATGCAATGGCAACGTCATTGATAAGTCATGTTCAAGTGATGCTCATGACATGCCAGCTCAGTCAAGGTCCTTGTCAGTCTAAAGGGTAAATTCCATTCCAAGCCCTCATTTTTGGAGTTACCCTCTTCCAGGACAAAGCATTACTGTTGCTGTACGTGCACTTAATCAGGTAGTTCAGATCAGTTCCAAGGTTAACTTAAAAAGCAAGAAACTATGAAGGGGCAGCAAGTGCCAAGCAGATCAGTGAATAGCTAAGATTTCCTGTACACCTCCTTAAGTGAGGGTTGAGGAAATTCTGTTGAAACTCCTGAAATTACTAACTGCCTTGGTTTCTTGGGAAACCCCTGGTCATTCCACCAAGCAAGAATATTTGCAATCAAGCTGAATGAAAAATAGAGCAAATGTTTAAATGGCTTTCTTAAAAGACATTCTTTCCTCTATACCCGGCTCTGGCACATCAGCACAAGGCTCCTTTTTAGGATGAGCTCTCATTTCGAAATGTGTTTTGAAGCTACATTGACTTGATATTCACATTCTTCATCCCATAATGTGGCACATCCTTCACTATAGCACCGGAAGAGGAAGAAAGGATCAGCTTTCTGATTCAGTAGTTGTGCAGCTGACATACAGTTCCACCCTTTGAGAGATTTCTTTGGAAAAATGACAAGTTTCAGCCAAAGTGCATACAAGCCACAGATGCATCATTACTCATAATGCAGCACTGTGTATCAGGACTGAGAAATTCAGGCCACTCTTCATTTTTTGATGTCATCTGTGACCTACGATACTTTTAAAATGCTCACCATCTGAGTCATTCAAAGGAAAACTGCACCCTTGCACATGTGGAAACAGTATGCATATTCATTCACAGATAAACTGTCCCTTTTCAGATATAGAGATCAGACCTTCCTCAGAAGTGTTGTGCTTCTCACCAGAGCAGAATTTCTCAGGACAAACACTACCTTTATTAATTACAGTGCCTAAGCTAAAGCATGTAGAAGTAATACTAAAGTATGAGGAATTCTGCTGGGACTGTCAAATTTTACCACACCTTTGCTTCTGCAGGTGTGGAACAAAATGCCTCAATAATATTTACATAGGAAGCTCACCACACCCTTTGGAAACTCATAAGGTTTTACATAGTGTTAGAGTATGTCAGCAAGGATTGCTTGGCAAGGGAAGGCTTGCAAATTTACTTGTAGGAGATCTCTATCTACTCTGTTTCAAAATAAAGACACGTGTATTATCGACCAAAGCTTTAAAGGTAAGAAGGATACTCAAAGAATGAATATCTCCTAAACTTAAAAACTATTTGAGATTTCCAGTTGATTCAAACTTATTATCATACATAAAATTCCTTTACAGCACAACCCAAAATTTGTTATACTCAGTCTAGGTGATGCATATAGGTTTTTTGTCAGTTGACAATGTTAGGAAAAGTTCATGCCATGCTCTCAATTACACTATGACAGAGGCATCGCCCAGGAAAGAGCCCTCCTTAGCACAGAAAATATTATGTTTCTAGTCATAGAATCATATAATATGCTGAGGTAGAAGATACCCATCAGGATCATTGAGTCCAACTCCTGGCCCTGCACAGGACACCCCAAGACTCACATCGTGTGCCTTGAAAGTGTTGTCCAAATGCTCTTTGAACTCCATCAGGCTTGGTGCTGTGACCACTTCCCTAGGGATCCTGTTCCAGTGCCCAATCACCCTCTGGCTGAAGAAGCTTTCCCTGATATCCAGCCTAAACCTCCTTTGAGTCAGCTTCATGCTGTTTCCTCAAGTCCTGTCACTGGTCATGAGAGTGAAGAGATCAGTACTTGCACCTCCACTTCCCCTTATGAGGATGTTGAAGACCACAATGAGGTCTCCCCTCAGTCTCCTCTTCAGGCTGAACAGACCAAGTGACCTCAGCTATTCCTCATAAGACTTTCCCTTCAGATCCCTCACCATCCTCATGGCCCTCCTTTGGACACTCTTCAATAGCTCAATGTCTTTTTTATATTGTGGTTCCCAAAATGGTACACAGTATTCAAGGTGAAGCCACACAAATGCAGACTAGAGTGCTTATCACTCTTACTATTTTCTCATTTTCTGTGCCACTGTCCTCCTTACAGTTTTTAAATTTAAATCACAGAGAGATAAAAAAGAAAAAAAAAATCACACCTTCAAAGGGATTAAAATATTCTCAGATTCCAAAACTCTTCTCCTCCCCATGCTCCTTGTACATCCTAAAGTCCTTTTAAAGGTTTGGGAACATTTAAAATCCTTTCATGTTTAAAATCTCCTGGCCTGCTCTGGCTGAGTCAAATACTTGAATAGAGTGCTCTGCTGGCTGAATCAAGAGTTCTTCCCTGCCAAGTAAATAAACAGTGCTTATACATGTGAAAAATACTTGAGGATGTCAGGGAAACTGAAAAGCTTTCTTTCAAACACCACTGTTTCCTTTGATTTACCTGAAATATTGAACACATAAATTCTGAATTAAATAAGATTTCCAAGAGCTATACAGAGCTGACAGCTAAAATAAGCTACCAATGAGTATGAAAACCAGCCATGGAAAGTTGTATCCTAAAAATACTGTGTCAGAGCAGAAGCTACCATTTTTCTGTGACAGCAAGTCTTTTTCTCAAGACCTTTAAGAACTTTCATAGGGCACTTTATAATGTTCTGTTCAGACATCAGACATATCACCTACTCCTGAACCCAGGCACTATTGAACAGAGCAACACACTGTGTAGGAAAGTCAAAATGACGCGTGCAAAGTTACACTGAAATGGGAGGAACACAAAATGCCTTTTTATAGCAGAGATCTGGCCAGGGCACTGGTCTCCTGCCAATATTTGTCCTAACCAAATGGAAACATGAATGACTGCAGTGAAAGGGACCACGGGTTTACTTCCCACAGGAAGGACACTGTTAACACAAACATAAGCCTTCTAGTGTGCTGCTGTGTTGACTTAGTAAGGAGTGGGAGTGAGAGTACCACTGCTACTGAGTCAGCAGTAGCACCATCCAATGAGTTGTGTCCTCCAGTGATGCTAATTTGAAAAGATATTAGAAAATATTATCAACCCATCACATTGATAAAGCATATTCTGTCTTCTGAGATGAGTATAATTTTAGTTACTCAGTGTTCTAAAAAGGTAGCTGTGAAACCTTGTGCAAAAGCACAAACCTCTCATTCAGCCTAACCCAGAATTTCTGTGTAAACAGAACACCCCAGTCACTTCTCATAAGGCAGCAAGCAGTAGCACTAGTTAGCAAATTAAGTTCACCCCCGCTTTATAACCAGAAAATCCACAGCAATTGCTCTAAGGGATGAAGTCTTTTCAGGGTATCTATCACTCTTCAACAACAGGGCTAAATTTACAAAGATTACTCAAATCATTTATGCTTTGGAAACCATTTAAGGCCAATGTAAACAGATTACAGCTTTCCCAGGTGCAATGGGAACAATTAGTTCTGCAGTGAATATCTCTCCTACACTGTGCTGCTCTCTGGAAAACATAACATATACATCTAATTACAACTCACACTGAAACATGCCCCTTTTGCATAGCTACCATTTCAAAATACCTGAGGGGCAGGAAAACACCATCCAATTAAAATAATGTGGCTCCTCACAGGTAGGAAAGCAACTTCAGCAAAGCTTTCAATTCCCAAGTTACATTGATACAGAAGTTTCACTATTGTCAAGGGATCCTTTGCAGCTGTACCCTCCTATGCCCTGCACCAAATTTTGCAGGCATTTCCATGGTTCATTCCTCATTACGAGATCCTTCATGCAAACCTCTGACCTGCAACATAAGTTCATGTTAAATGTATGCTCACAGACAGCAGGTGAGATGAAAGCTCTCCAAAGGGAGTTTATGCTGAGGAAACAGACCTTGTGAAAGAGTTCTGTTCAGTATTGGGGAGGTATCAAATTCCTATTCAGGTTTTCAGGGCAGAGGTATCAACAGTGCAGAGAGAAAAAATTAAATAAAGGGCAAGGTAGAATTTTACGGGGTGTTTCAGTTAGGGGTCAGAGTGGGGATGGACAGATACAGGAAGGGCTACAGAAGCAGGGATAGCATGACTGCAAGGAAAACCAGGGAAAGAGGCATTTTAGTAGCCCAGGAAAGAAGAAAAAGAGGATTTGACAGAATATTCATTTCTGGAATGGAAAATAAGGAATAGATGTCTGATGTGTTACATGGGTCAAACAGCTTCCAGACTGGGTGGGGAACCAGAAATGAAGTCTAATCTAAGACCTACACTAAGTTCAAGCTAATACAAGCAAGGGTCTGGTGCCTGTCTCTTAACCTTCCCATCTCACAGTTACAGAGTTTCCCTGGCTGTACAGTCTTAGAATCCTTCAAGATTAACAAAACCCATTTTTCCAAAACAGAAACCCACCAAGAATGACAAATTCTTTCTCAGAAGGAAGCGGGCAATAGAAAAACTCACACACAAGAAGTCACTTTTTTTTTCTGTCTGTCTGTTTCTCAGAGATAAATTCTGTTCGAAAAACCATAAAAGAAGTAAGTCAGTGACTGCCTTTTTTTAAGCTCTCCAAACCACAAAAGAAAGATTGTTCAAAGTAGTGTGGGTTCAAGTTGTTACTAGCCTGTTGCCACAAAATTGTTTACAGAAATACTTAAGCAGTCGGTTTTGTAAAGCTCTTGTATGGTATCATTCTTACCATCACTTCACATCCTACTCTGAGGTGATTCAGTTCTTCCACAGGGATGTGGCCTATAGGGCATATTACATTGCAGAGTCATGAGTCATAAGAACCTTTGTAGAACCGGCCAGACGCGCTATAAATTCATCCTACCCTTCATGTGAACTGCAGACACCTTGGAGGCACCCAGAGCAGCAGTGTTTCTCCCTGCACAAAATAAGGTACTGTAATGATTTCTAGACACTGTTTATTTCACTTATTCTTGGCTGTTGTTGCTTTGTTGACAAATGCATAGGAAAAAAGGTAGCAGGTATTTGAACTGGAAACAACTAATGCTTGGAAAAGTAATTAACTAAGATTGCACAGGCATAGTCTAGAAGATGGAAGTCTTAAAAACATACAGGAAGAGCAACTTACTGTTCAGAGTTCTATAATTTCTAGAGCTCACTGACTAGCATATATATCATAGCAGACTAAGAACCACTGGGTTTGCTTAAGTCAACTAATATGTTCTTGTAAACTTTAGTGCTTAGAATTATCACTTTAGCTCCTGGTTTGCAAGCTACTAGGGTCACAATCTATCTTTTATTCTAAGGCCATCCTATACCAACCAAAATAGCTCTTAGTCCCTGAATAGAACCCTCAGCTAAACCTGCAAGGCAAATGAAAAATAGCAGCCTTTGTGGTGTGCTGAATACAGAAAGCTTGTATTGCAGAAGAACCGGGAAGCTAGGATCTGGGCTAGTGCTGTAAGACAGGGTTTCAGGACATTTTTAAAAGTCAGAAAGGTAATTCAGGATGCTTAGCATGCAATAGCTGAGGCAGTGCTTGCTCAAGTATAGGAAGGATTGTTTTGTCTTGACCGAAAGGAATAGTTTGACTGCTATTGTTACCAGAGTATTTGTTCACTACAGAGATGAGCATCAAAAGGCTCTTGAACAAATTGAAGCATAAAATTTGTCATAAGAGACAGTTTCTCAGTAGTCTCTAGAGCAGGCTTTGCTGAGTAATACTATCAACTGTCCTCCAAGATGCTGTAAAGGACAGTGCAGTAAATTTCCTGGTGGACAAACATGAAACACAGCTAGAGGCTGGTTCATCCCTAAAAATGATAGCTAGTGCCATCAGTGAAACAGGACATGCTAAACTTTATGTGACTTTATAATAGTTAATGCTCCTTATGCTTCATATATGCGATTTTAGAAAGCCTTTAAATCACAAAAAAGTTCAAACAGTGAAGAGGAACTTCTAAACAAATAGCAATCATAGTTCGTGGCTCATTAATAGCATCTTTTCTCCCTTTCTGTGCCACTTCAGGACAATGGATGCATTGAATAAAGCAAACACAAGCTTTGCTCTCGACTTTTTCAAACAGCAATGTCAGGAAGATGGTGATAAGAATATTTTGTTCTCTCCTTGGAGTATTTCATCTGCCCTGGCTACTGCTTATTTGGGAGCCAAAGGTAACACTGCAGATCAGATGGCAAAGGTGAGTCTGGGCTTCAAAAAGTAGCTGTCTGAAAGAGTTGATCTCTTGGACTAATGTCCTTTGTGCCAGAAACTTGCTGTGATGGAACAGAGGAAAGCCATATTATGTATAGAGTTTTGAGGACTCTCCCCTAAAGTTATTTTAAATTTTACACTTTGCTAAATATAAATCCACATCTACAAGATTAGAGAAAAACCATGCTGAGACTACATCCCTTTCTTTGGGGTATGTATTTTACAGGCAAAATAACTGACTGAAATTGTCAAGTCTCAGTTGCTCAAAGCTCATGGTGTCATCAGGGGACAGTGAGAACAGCCCCAGTGCATGGTTACCAAACACCTAATCAAGGTACCTAGCTCCTGTTGTAGGAGGGGAGGCTTGCAAGTTTGCATCTGCTAAGGCAGAAGTTGTCCCACCTGCTAAGGCAGTGATCTAACTCCTGATTTACAGGACAAAAGAGACCCAGTAGAGTAAAAAAGGAGTGACCTTCTGTTATGATGAAGGGAAAACAAAACAAAACAAAAGGCACAGCTCTTCTGAAAACTGTTCCAAGGTTGCCTGTACCCGTTTGTAACCTGGGTTAGGTGAACAAGTCCAGAGAAAGGGATTTAAGGCACGGAACTGCCTGCACAAATTTTCAGGCTTTCTGACACATAGTAGAGCTCCATTTAGACTTCTGATTTGGAAGACTCCATCTGGAGGTAATTGGCTCTTCCCAGGTATTAACTGGTCATCCCAGAGCATAACTTAAAGCAGGCAGATTCCTCAACGAAGGCCAGGCACGTAAGAGTTTTGCCCTGCAGCCCTCAGCTTAATTTGCACAAGCCATTTTGTACACATGGGCATCAGGACCTAACCAAGGATTTCATATTCAGTAAGGACTGGACACAAGAATAAAATCTCAGCTTGACTCTCCTCATTACCAGTCCACATGACATCACTGAAAAATGTCACTGAAACAGCAAATTTTCTATTGTTGCATTAATTATTGCTTTTCCCACTACAGGTACTTCACTTTAACAAAGCTGAAGGAGCCAAAAATGTCACCACAACCATAAGAATGCATGTCTACTCCAGAACAGAAGAGAGTCTATCAAATCGACGTGCATGTTTCCAGAAGGTATCTCACCCAAGCTGGTGATCAAGCTATGGGCTCGGTCACATCTTCTCCTGCTTGTGTTTTCCTTCCACATTTACATTTGCTTATGTTTGTCTTCCTCAGATTTAGTGTACACAATTAATTGGTGCAGCATCCTGTGATACCTTCATCTAATGCAACACTTATTTCATGCTTCCCCCTTTTACACAGAATTGCACAATCTAACCTCAAATTTGCAAAATTTAACATTTGATGCTCAATCGATCTCTTGATCTTTTTCCTTTAGCTCTGAGGACAGATTCTTTCTCAAACTATTTCTATACAAAAGCTAGTACAGTTCTTACCTCAGAGACCTAATCCCAAGCAAAGAGCTGCTCTTCCACACATTTGATTACAGCATCACAACAACGAAAACCAGAACATTAACTTTTCCAGGCTACCTATGCATGATATGTTTCAGAAATTAGTCTCCATTTCAATTGAGAAGTTAACAATATAAATCTATGTGTTGGGATTTCCCAAAGTAGACCAGTTGCCTGCAATAAATCTTAGAGAAATGGGAATCATTACATTCCTGAGCTAAATCTTTGCCATACTGGCAGGCATCTTGTCCCAACGTATAGGTAATCTAACATAGCAGAAAAATACAGAAAAGCAAATGTAATCCCTCTGAGTTGACAGCTTTCCTTGCTGACAATTCAAACATGGTGATATCAAACTCTTCTTCCTGCTCTTTCCCATCATCCTTATTCTTTAGGGGGGTGAGCTGTTTCCCTGCAGTCTGCCCACAAAACCCCAACTGCCGCTAGTTT
Source organism: Dicrurus megarhynchus (assembly GCA_013399195.1). Classification (NCBI taxonomy): domain Eukaryota; kingdom Metazoa; phylum Chordata; class Aves; order Passeriformes; family Dicruridae; genus Dicrurus; species Dicrurus megarhynchus. The sequence continues at coordinate 803,729 of VXAD01005103.1, read as the reverse complement.
TGATTAATGGATCTGCATCCCACAGCCAAATACCATGTTGGGAAGATTTATTTTAGGGGTTATGTCAACATCTCATTTGCACTGCATGAACAGGAGAGGGATTGTTCCTCATGAGTAACACTTGCCTGAACTGTAAGAATTACAGAGTGCTATGGGTAGCACTATAGGTAGTGATATGGGTTCTAACACGTCGGAGATTGAAGGGTCTGTTCGTGCCTCTGATTCTGATACAACGATGAGATGAATACAGCACAGGTGCAGACTTTTAGTTTACTAATTCACAGCTTCTTCCTTGAGCTCATTGGAGAGTCTGAGCCCACATTCATTTAATCCTGTCACTTCAACATAAAGAATTTCCTGCAATTACTGAAACATTAAAAAAACCAAACCACAAAATACTAAGAGATTAAGAAATTCAGGGGCAAACTTTCCATGTAACACTTCAGACCTTCATAAATTAAGGGAGTGATAGAGCCAAATCTTCATGCATTGTGTAAGAATTACTCTCTGAGTCTCATTTTCTGAATATCCAAAGTTTCACAATCTCCACTTATGAACCCCTAAATATCTTACATAGTTCAGGCTCTTAACACTAGCATTCCGAGACGCCCACAGTGTCTATACCACATCTGCAACTTCTAATAGTTTAAAATTTTTCTTTTAATAGCTGTCCAGTTTAGAGTACCTCTTCTGTTGTAATATAGGTAACAGATCACCTGAAGAGAAATAATTACTTGGATTTGTGTGAAGGAAAAAACCAGGATTTTTACACAACAGATGAAAAATGTCCTCTTTCTTTTTTTTTTCTCCAAGACAGAAATTGGCAAATCAGATAATATCCATACTGGATTTAAAGCACTCAGCTTTGAAATCAACCAACCCACTAAAAATTACCTGCTTAAAAGTGTCAACCAGTTATATGGAGAAAAATCATTGCCTTTCAGTAAGGTAAGACTTTTATTCAGATTATGCAGTGTCATTTAATCTTCATGATCTACCTATGGCAACATAAGCCATATACTTTTAAATATTTTCTCTACATGCAAATTATGTTATTATCCTTAATGTGAATACTTTCTATTATACTTTTCCTTAGACTTTGGGCACTAAAATTTTAGGTTTTTTGGATGTGTACCTAATCTCACAGTGGTTTGTAGATGTAGTTAGATGAGAATGTTTAAATTGAGTGTTTCCACTAAGAAATAATTTTTTCCTTTGAGAAAACACTGTGCTTGTGTCTATGTAATTTTTATCTCTGGCTGTAGTAGTACTCATATTGGCAGGCAACAAACCTAAGTCAGGTGTCTCTCTTGCTCTGCAGGAATACTTACTGTTAGCCAAGAGATATTACAGTGCAGAGCCACAATCAGTCGACTTTGTGGGAGCAGCAGATGAAATCAGGAGAGGCATCAATTCCAGTGTTGAACAACAGACTGAAGGTAAGTTCCAGCCTCTCCTCTCCAAATCAAAAAGAAGCCATTTTAGCTTCTCTGTACCCAAGGGGCCCACGACAGGTAAACAATTCACCTCAGAAAGGTAAATCAGGCTTTTCCTAAATTACTCATCTAATCACAAGCTCTTACTAAAACTAGTGTCCTCCATCCCAATGTGTGAGGAATATGGTTTATTCTTCTTTTTAAATCAAGATTACCCCAGTAACTACACTTTTGTGAATAATCTCAAGACAGATGGGTGCTATGGCTGTGATGCCTTAAGAGGCCTCCTAGAAACAGAGACTAGACAGAACACGGGAACAAAGGTAGGTATTTACTTGAAAGGCCTTCAAGGTACACCCTGGGGAGCCAGAGGCTACTGCCAAGATGGACCCCAAGATGGACGACAGGTCACGAGTTCTTCACACTTTTATAGGTTTGGTCCATTTGCATATCAGGATTAATTCTCCAATTAAAGCTTCAGTTAATGATTTAATTTCCCCAAGCTTGCTCCCCCTTTTAGAGTCTTTGGTTTACACATTTTGGGCCTAGGATGGTCTGAGTGTCCTTGGAGAGCAGGCTTGGAGAGGCTTTGTTATGTCTAACTAACATGAGAGAGCAGAAATTAACAGGCTACAAGAAACCTTAGAGTTTACACACTAAGCAGTACAGGATTTGAAAAATATAAAAGTCAAAACCTAAGGCATCAGCGGCACTTAAAATTTCCCTGGTTTCTATCCCCAGAAACTGTGCCAGCACTTAGACTGAAACAGTGAAACTGCACAGATATGTGAATGTCCCTCTGTTTTCTCTAGGTAAAATCCAAAATCTGCTGCCTCCTGGATCTGTAGATTCACTCACCAGGCTAGTCCTGATAAATGCACTCTACTTCAAAGGAACCTGGGCAACAAAGTTTGAAGCTGAAGCTACCAGGCAAAGGCCTTTCAGAATAAACATGGTATGGTAATATACTGCCCTATTTCCTACACTGCAGGTGCAAAAATCTGAAAAAGATGGCAGGGGGGTAAGGTGGGCTGGTAGAAATCCCGTCACCCTTTAAATCCATGTGGCATGATAGTTATTTCATTTGAAGCATACAGTGTATTTTCTTCACCACACCTTCAGCACTAAGACTGCACACACATACCTGGCCCTGAGCCACAAGTAAGTTGTCAGAAGCTGACTTCAAATAAGCTTCCATTCTCTGAAGGCAGGAAAAACAAAGAGGTGAACAAAACTGAATGGGTTAGTTCTTTACATTTTCACTTTTAACCATTCAGCAAATCAGAGTGGCATAGAGTTTCCTATAATTGGTGTCATCTGAGACAGCTCAGACAGCATGCCATGCCTCCCAGTGCCTTTCCAGAAGACCAGGGGTCCTCTGAAGATCCTGTGTTCTGTATCCTACCCATACGGATGTCTCAGACACATCGGGCAGTTTGTAGAGTAAATACAATAAACATGCACTGTGCTACTTTCACTCAGTCCTTTTACTGTTCAGAGTACAAATGTAAAACATTCAATTTGATTTGTTGCAGCATACAACTAAACCAGTGCCCATGATGTACCTGAGAGATAAATTTAACTTAAACTACATAGAATCAGTCCAGGCTGATGTTCTTGAGCTTCCATATGTCAATAATGACCTCAGCATGTTTATCCTGCTACCGAGTGACATCGCTGGCTTACAAAAGGTAAAAAAACTGAGAACATAAATCATGTGAAAAAGCAAGAGTGTCATTATTTACTTACTTTATGCATGTGTGAGGTAAAATACCAGGCTGCAGTCATGTGTCCAGGAAGGAGGTTACTGATCAGGCTCAAGGTAAAGCAAATCCCAAATCTGGTCTAGTACTGTGAGCTTGAAGCTCTTGGAGCTCAGAATAGATTTCTTAGTCTTGGAAGCTAGTGGGTCTGTGGTTTCTAATGCTGATCAGTCCTGGAAACAGGTAACCCAAACCCCATAAGATTGCTCCTTTTCCAGCCAAACAAAAATGAGGACAGAAAACCAGCACTGCTGAGATCCACTGTCTACACCAATTCGAACAGATATGATTTCATTCCGAAGAACCCCACCAAAAATTGGGCAGCCTCTGTTATGTTCCTGGATGTCCAGATCTAGGTGGACACTGCCACCTTCTGTAAAAAAAGCCTGATTCTGTCTTTGGATAACAAACCCTTAAGAAACTGTCATTTATAAGGTGTATGTGTTTGGGGGGGCGAGATAAGTGGAGGGAAGTTCTTTTCAGTAAATTCTAAAATGTGGGGAAAACAGCCCTGGGACCAGAGAAACAACCAGACTATTGCAGCTCTGCTATATTCCCTGACAGTTACTGAGAACAGTTCAAACACTGCATTGATATACCATAGAAAAACATTCTCCTTTAGTTAAAAAGATGTCCAAACTGCTGTTTCATTACTGTTTTTCTTGTACTCTTACAAGCTCTTGACAAGTTCTGCAACCTTGAGGCACAGGTTTTTGAATATTTTTTAATTTTCTAATTTTCTTTGTACTAACTGCAGCTAGAAAGAGAATTGACCTTTGAAAACTTGTCTGCATGGACCAATCCCGAACTAATGGAGAAAATGAACATGGAAGTTTATCTGCCCAGGTTCACGTTAGAAGAGAAATATGACCTCAAATCTACTCTGAGCAGGATGGGGATACAAGATGCATTCACAGAAGGTCAAGCTGATTTCACAGCAATGTCCAAGACTGGTGATCTGTTTTTGTCACAAGTTTTTCACAAGTGTTACCTGGAAGTCAATGAAGAAGGCACAGAGGCAGCAGCTGCCAGTTCAGCAACACTGGCATCACGAAGTCTTGGTGCTACTGTTATCTTTGTGGCAGATCACCCTTTCCTCTTCTTTATCAGGCACAACAAGACCAAGACTATCCTCTTCCTGGGAAGGTTTTCTTCCCCATAGAAACTCGATTACTAAACAGGTTATTGCAACAACAACAATGAACTAAATACACACCACAAGGAGCATCTCAATAGTCTGTGCACTTCTTAATTTTCCTGTACTGTTGACAAATCTCTCAATGTTAGAAGAGAGTATTTATTAAAAATAACCTCAAATTCATGCCTCTGGGTCATTTTCCTAGCCAAAGAACTCAAAAATGCTAGCACTACACTGTAAGTACCCAACTGTACTTAGAACGACATTACTGTGTCTTTTCAGCACTTTCTGAACCAGAACATCCACAATTCAGAACAGACTGCATTGATCTAAACCAGTCATTTAGAATATACTTGTTTTGGTACCTAAGAAGCAAAGAAACAGGAAAATCTCCTTGCAGAATGTTGCTGCCTCTCCATTGGTTTCAGCTCATGCTGATCCCCTCCCAAGGAAGGCTACCTCACCCACATTCTTGTCAGCTTTTTACCAACTTTGCAGCCGAGCAGAGCTGGTAATGAAATAAACCTGCAAAATCCTCTGTGTTCCTGATACTGGTGCTTCTTTTTTGCTCTAAAAGGGACTAACACATGTACTTTGTAACCTCTGTCCCGCAGCAATTAAAAAAAAATTAACGACACTATAGAACTGGAGGGAACTTTCTCCTTTGTAACCTTTCACCCATACTACACTCCTTCCAGCCTAGCACTGCTTTGCTTTGCTCTCATTTTACTTTGCCACTTATTCACTGGTTTGAGGCAAGATCAAATGGGAGAATCAAGTCTAATACTAATATAAGTAATACTAAAGCCCTAAGTGCTTTCCGGAAGACGAATGTGGATCTCCCAGGTCACACTTACTCCTGTCACAGCTCTTTCTCCTAAGAGAGTGTCCTGATCAGTCATGCATGTTTGCAGGGAATGCTCCTGACTATCTGAATTCACAACAGAGAGCAAAGGACCAAAGGTTTCTTAATGGACTTGCACACACTAACAGCATGTTACTAGAGAAACATCTTCTTGAAACAGCAGGACTCCCTTTTCCTGGCAGAGAAGAGACTGCTGACTGTCACTGAGTCCTTTCTCTTTTCTTTCGAGTGGTCAGCTGCTTCCAGGGTCCATTCTGGCTCTGCCTTTCCAAATGAGAAGGAACATAGGAAAAGTGCCATGAAGCAAGTGCTATCCCTATAGAGCCCCAAGAGCAATGCCTCCTGCCTGTCTCAGTCTTGAAACATAACACTGGACCCCTGTGCATTCACGTCCAGTTCTGCCATGCCCTCTTTCACCTCATGGAAGAGCTGCATGTCCCCATGGACAAGCCTCTTAGGCACTTTCTGATATGCTTTGGGAATAAAGAAAGAAAAGTCACAGCTGGAAGGCCAAGGAGGAACAAAACCATGACAACAGGCACACAAACTCACTCAGGCCTTTAAAGTCAATGGAAATGTGAGTCACCTTTTCTCTCTCCTTCACTATTTTAAGCATGATTGCAAACATGACCCAGTTGAAGTCCTTTTGGCAGTGCCAGATCATTACTGAGTGGCAATGGCCACAACAGTGAAAGGTGAGTGGTACATTAGAAAACAACTTCTTCCCATGTTGAGCAGCAGTACACTGCAGAAGGTTGTTCAGAAAGGTTGCAGAATCTGCATCCTTGGAAGGGCTATGGCTAACCTTATCTACTCATGGCCCTGCTCCAAGCAGGAGGTTGATCTCTGAATGCCCCTTTCAATTAATATGTGTGATTTTTTTTCTCTCTTGTCAAAAGCCACTCTGCCTTGCCATCTCCCTTTCTAATCCTCCCTAGCATACTTGCATCTTGACTAGCAAACGCAGTTAGCTGGCTCACAGCATATATCTTTGGGACTTGGGAGTCTCCTAGCTTGGGCTTTCCCACCACCTAACCATTCAATTGACTTATCTCCTATCCAGATTTCTTGAGGACTTATTCACCATACTGAAACTAGGACTTGTTTAATTTCTGTCATTTCTTCACTGCCTTGCACAACATTGATTTCTGCCATTTTTTAGAATTCTTGACCCACTCTGTTCCTGTAATCAGGCTTGCAGCAAAAGTAGTTTCCTTCCCTTCCTCCACCTTCGCCTGCCCTACAGGGACTTACAGTTGTTGCCACCCTTTCTTCTACCATCACTGCCTCTCTTTTGGGATTGTAGAGTGACCACTCCTGTTCCATGTTTGCCTCCATTTTATTTTTTCTCTCTGTCCTTGTTCGGGCCCTTCCAATAGGGTTGTTCCAGTTCTTGCCCTCCTCCTTACTGTGCAGTAACTCAGGGTTTTGCAGTATTTGTCTCAAATGATTCCCAGGCATGGCTGCAATGAGATTTCTTCACCCACACAACCAGTGGGGTGTCCATCCTTTACCCTCCCTCACCACTTCTGTCTGTGCCCCTAATGATCTTCAATCTGAAGCTGGACCCCCATGTCCAATTCAATCACTAAGTTAGTTATATGCTGAGGTACTGCATTTGAAACCCAGGAGTCACAGAGAGGAGAATCAGACCCTCAATATCTGCTCAAATCCAGAAGCCAAAACCAAGTATTGTATAACCTTTTTAGTAGTCAGTTATATTAAACAAAGGAGCACTTATCTCCACAACACCAGAAAACCTTTGGAATGGGCAACTTGCTTTGCTATCCTGTCAGTAGGCTGTTGTGGTGCAAAAACAGACCTGATTTTAACTCCATTGTCCTTTTGGAATGTCTAAACCTGAAAAGTGACCAGGTTAACAAAGAGGCCAAAATTACATAAGATCTTTTGGGGATGTGGTAGAAAGGAACTTTGGGTAGGTGGAAGCAACCTGCACGTAGATGAAAAGGAAAGGGAGGGGCAAGCAGTACTATGTTTCTTAATTTAAAAATTGCTTAATGCACAAAGGCAGAACCTGACTGAGGACAGGACCTAAGTCTTCTCTCTCACGGGATTAAAGGTAAATATTTAAAATAATTTAAGTAAATTTTATGATGTTTTTAAAAAACAATCTGTGCCATGCATGACTGTATGGGTAAATGACTTTACCATACCAGTGTTATAATGCATTATTCTTGCCTTGTGTTTTTCTAAATGGCAACCATTAGAGAACATAAATCTGTGAGCCTAAGGAAAACTGCTAATTTGGGGCAGAATTATTCACAAGCAGGAAAGTTTTCTTAGGGCAGTGACTGCATTATGATTAAAATCTTTATTTTGATAAAGGAATTCTGTATTTGAGGTGAAGGCACAGCACTGTACATCATCAGGACAGAGACTTAGAGGAGTATTCATTAGCTGAAAACAGAAATTCCCATCCTGATTCTCTCTTGGTTGTGTTCTCCAAGGAAAGAAAATCACTCTGTGGTGCAGATTTGGTCCTGAGGGCACAGTGACTGCCAGAAAGAATGTAGTTGTTTGGAAACCAAACACTTGATAAATACCTGCAGACTTCAGAGATTGCCCCACAATTTCTGTTGCTCCATTTCATAGGTACAAATATTAATAACAACAACAACAATAATATAAGCATTTCTGGTCTCTTGAATGGTAAATTACATGAGGCAGGTATTACTGGGTATCATAAAGTCTGGAGTACTCAGAACCTCAAGGCATCTGGCAGTTTTTGGGGAAAATAAAATGGCTGGAACACACAGAAGGGGTGGTAGGTACACACAATGAATAAAACTACATCAGTCTAAATGGAAACAACAGATTTGCTGTTCATGAAACTACTCAGAATAGGTGGCTTGCCAGAAAAAGCAAATTAGTCTAAAAATTATGGCTAAATCCTTTTGCAGTATCAGCTGTCAATTCTATACAGATCCAAAATTTAGTAGTGGGAAACTCAAGCATGTTGTGAACCAATGAACTAAAAATGCATATGAATTCCCCCGGGAACATTGCTTTGATTAATCATTAGTTAAGGACAAAAAAGAAAAGAAATACAGAGGTTACAAGTCTGCACATCTTTGAAAACCAAAGGCAGAAAGAAATACAAAGAAAACTGCAGCTGTATAAAAGAGGACAAAAAATCTAGAAGACATTGCTGCTTCTAACAGGTGGCAAACAGAATCTGTGTGGAAGATAAACATACAACTATGCTATTAGTTTTAGTGGTTGTAAATGGATAGTGTTGCACATGGAATATTTCTCACTAATGTGTACTGTGTACAAAATTTTAAATATTCAAATAGTACAATTCTGCCTTTTACCTCCTTCCAGGTTGTAAAAATGGAAGTGGTCTCAACATCAGTTGGCAAGTTTACTGTTGATCTTTTCAACAAGCTGAATGAGACCAACAAGGGAAAAAACATTTTCTTTTCCCCTTGGAGCATATCAGCTGCTCTGGCTCTGACATACCTGGGAGCAAAAGGGACTACAGCAACTGAGATGGCAGAGGTAGGTTGCTTTTGTACTATTATCGTGGGGAGAACCATTTGGATTTGCACAAACACATTCCTATCATTGGGAGAAACAGCTGTGGAAGGGAGTTCTACCTTGCAGCATGCAGACAGGAGCACTGTGTTGGTGGCCCGGGAGGGGAATGGTGCTACTCATTGTTATTCCATGGGATTTATTGTCACTACAGCTTCAGCATCCCTTTTATTATTTACCTAAGCAGCAGGTAGCATAGTGAGTTATCACAAGGAGTGAAACATGACAACCATTTGATTCCCATTTGGCTTCAAGTCTCACAAGGCCCTTCATGCCTATTTCTTACCTTTGGAAACTCTACTTGCAGGTTCTTCATTTCACCCAGGGAGCAGGAGCTGAAGCCTCTTCTTCTGTGGCCAGGCCTTCTCGGGGGAGACCAAAGAGAAGAAAATTGGTATCTATTAGTACTGAAACTCCTTGGTAAAGAACCTCCAGGATCAAAATGTCCAGATAGGGCTTTAGGAGTCCAGTATTTATTGTCTGCACCCCTCTTTAAAGTACAAACCCCAACCATACTTCACAACAAAGTCCAGTTCCTTTCACTCACTCAGATTCAGAAGCATGACAGGACAAGTCATTGGGATAGTCTGGAAGGCTTGTTATATGTTAAGTCAGTTAAACCAGTCATGAACAGAGCCCTGCAAATTGCAGTGATGCTGAACTTGGAAAAATAAAAAGAAAGAGAAACCCAAATCCCTCTCCCACATACATTGCTTAGCACGTTTTGAAAGTTTCATGCGAAAATGAAATTGCTGAATGTTTGGTTTCTTTTTCCAAGGATCCTGAGAACAGGCAAGCTGAAGATATCCATTCTGGCTTCAAGAAGCTCCTCTCTGCCATCAACAAACCCAGAAGCACCTACTCGCTGAGAAGTGCCAACCGCATTTACATAGAAAAAACCTTCCTATTAGTGCCTGTAAGTTAAATGTCAGAGAGGAGTACAACAAAGTGCAAAAAACATTTAGCTTTTTAATTACTTGCCACTAATAGAACAGGTCTGAAACTGACCTTGAATACTGCAAATTAGAGCTCTGGACTCCAGTGATAAGCTTAACTGGAAAATACCAGTTGGTCTGCTTACAGAATTTAAGGATCCGTTGTCCATTGACTGTATTGTAGGGATTCCTTTTCATGCAGTGTACTTACAGTATGGGAACCCCCAATACATAAATTTGTAAATGAGACTTTAAAATAAGCACATCCATACCAGGTGCAGAGCCTTCCTCGCTTTTCCAGATAAAACTTGGAACAAAAAATGGGAAAATTCTGTTCTTTGGTTATTTCTTAATTGTTAACCCACAGTCCAGCAGAGAGTAACAATCTGAATCCTGCAGTCTTCTAGGTCCAAGAATAAGAGCAAACAACTTCTCTTTGGAACTGAAAAATAGTATATTTCTCTAGTACAGAACTTTTTTGTTTGCTCTTTTGTTATTTTTCAGACATACATACAGCTCAGTAAAGACTACTACAAAGCAGAGCCACAGAAGGTTAACTTTAGGACAGCACCAGAACAGTCCGGAAAGGAAATCAATGCTTGGGTTGAAAAACAAACTGAGGGTAAGCTGGGTTTAATCCCAACATCTTTGTTCTCCCACAAAGTCAGTCTGCCATTTCCTTTGGGCAGGTGCCCTTGCTTCCCCAGGTGCTACTGCAGCAGCCAGGTCATGCCTTCTGATGTGGATATGGGCAGTGAGCAGAGATGTGGTGGGAGGACAGAGAAGGAGCAGCATACTTAAGCAGCTTCAAATACCTGATCTGGGCCTCAGTGAGCTCCTTGGGGAGACTCCCATTGACCCTGCTGTGCTCTGCAGCAGCTGGTCCTCAGGCACAACCGCACCCTGGTGCTGCACCCGTGCGCCACTGGCAGAGCAGACAGAGGGCAGAGACACCTCTGCCCACCAGCATGCTCCAGGGCAAGTGGGGATGCCTGCCTTGCTGTACCACCCTGCACTAGGCAGACGTGTTCCTCCTTTTACATGGCGTAACCAGCCAGTGAGGCTTTCTGCTGCTAGCTGCTTGCCATGAAGCTGTGGCATTTTTGGAGGAAGGAGTAAATCCCTGTCAGTTAGCCAGGAGGACAGGTCAGCAAACAGCTTTGGAGACTGTAAAGAAATGCATTGATTTATGTCAGGGGAGCATTTTAGGGAGTAGGGCACTGAGGCATGGACTTTTTACTAAGAAGCTGAACTGAGAGAAAAACTGATCAAAATGTCCTCACTGTGCTATGCTGTAATGAAACCTGACTCTTCTGATTTCAAAAGGCAAAATCAAGAATTTGCTGAGTCCACGAGATGTGACAAACTCTACCAAGCTGATTCTGATAAATGCCATTTACTTCAAGGCAGAATGGGAAGTGAAATTTAAGGCAGAAGATACAGAGCTGCAACCCTTCCGACTGAGCAAGGTAAGTTCCTCCTGTATCGTTCTTACTGTAAACAACCTTGTCACAACAGCTGTTGCTGAAATCTTTCCATTTCATAAGTCTTTTAGGCATCCCTGTGGTAACTAGACTCTATGAAAAGCTGGTTACAGCAAAATCTGTCAGTGGTCAGCTCACTGAAACATTAGGATGTACTCAGGTAAATGTTAGTGAGCTTCAGATAACAGCTGCTGTTTCCAAAAGCACTACAGTCATTTAAGACCTTTTTATAAAACAGTGCTAAAAATGACTAAATTGTAAAAACATGATTTTGAGAGTCCAGGCTACATGGACAGGAACTATGTGGTGTGTCACGGGTCAGTACAGTACCAGGCCTCTGCGCTGCACAGCCAGGCTGGGCACAATCATTCCTGCTCAAATACAGCTGCAACAGGGTGCCCTGAGCTGGTCCATGACTGCGTGAAACTAGAAGCAGTATCAGTGGCATGTATGCAGAAGAAATGTTAATAAATCCACAATTAAAGACAAGAACTCTGTGCAACTTCCACAAAGTGCACCTTCTGCCTTCTGATTAGTATGTGCACGCAGTCTGCTTCCCTGAATGGAGGGATGTAAATGTTAAAGGAGGTTACATATTCTTGACAAGGGGACTGCTTGCCAGGAACTCCTCTCATCAAGGAGCCCTTTTGCTCTGACACTAGTGTTACCTTCTGTCAAGCAATCAGCTCGTCACCTTTTATCACCAGACAGAGGAGACCACTGATAAACTGCGCAACACTTATCCTCTTAAACCACAGCTGTTTTTCTCCCAGAGTGTTGTAAGGCCATACCCCATGCCTGCTCCATACCCCTAACCCCTGCAGACATTTCTAACTCTCTTCCTCCTTCCTCCTTGGGCGTGTTTTGGGGAGAAGAGAAAAATCTCTCAGTTCAGACCCCAACAAAAGCTTTGGGACAGATACCAAGATAAAAGATATTGTCCAGTTGAGAAAAGCATTGGGAAATTGATGATAAATCACTGTTTTAAAAGATGCTTATAAAGGTTTCCTCTCTCTGCACTGCACTGAGACATCATCATCCTTCCATTCAAAGAAAGATTTCTTACTTATAAATAAATACTTCCCAGAACAAGACCAAGCCTGTAAAGATGATGCACATGATAAAAACATTTCCAGTTCTCATCATGGAAACAATGAATTTCAAAATGATTGAATTGCCATATGTGAAACGCGAACTCAGTATGTTCATCCTCCTTCCTGATGACATCAAAGACAACACTACGGGTCTCGAACAGGTAAGAAAGCATGCTACAACCATTTTGTATTACTGCTCAGTCATTAAAAAAAAAAAAAAGGGCAGGCTGACAATCGTATCTCCCTTTCTGAGGACATGCTGTCATGCTGTTTGACCTCCCCCACTAGCTGAGTTAATTTTCTTTAATACTTATCTAATCCCAAGAAAGCTCTTCCATGCTCAGTGTCCTTAGTTTGGTAGGAACTGAAGAGAGTCAACACTGTGCATAATCAGATGCTCAGCTCTTCAACAGCCCCTTGACTGACACCCAATTTTACATGATCTATAAGGGTTAAATCTCTCTTCCTTGCACATTCAGGAGAGACACCAGCCCACAAGAAGACACAGGTTCTTCCTGAGATGACACCTTTTCTCCATGGCCTGGAAGTTTACTTCCATATTGTTTTCACTCTTTTCCCCCCTCTCCCCTCCCACCACTTGTCTGCTCTATGAAAAACTAAGATTTTGGTGAGACTGCGTTTGCTACAATAACGAGATCTGCTACTGTAGTTACTACAATTCCAAGATTGTTAAATTCCTGGAATCTATACCATTCATTGCTTTCCTCCATTTGATCTGAGCTGAAACCTGGTGGTGTAGTGCCCAGGACACAGAGTGGCAGTGAAAGACTTTGCCAGAAGCACTTTGTTTCAAAGCTGTCAAGGAAATATGTGCAATAATATTAACACCTGTTTTTATAGAACTGGACCAAACCATGTGCCACACAGCAATTTTATTCACATCAGGGCTAATTAAAAGAGAGGAAAGAACTACCACGGGGGATGGCAGCTGTTGATTGCCCTTCCCATCTCTCTTTTGCAATGAATTTGGAAAGGGTGCTGCTCAAAACTTTGCAGCATTAAGACTCAAATATTTGTTGCACACCCTGTCTCTGATCATCAGTAAAACCAATTTTTATTTCATGCTTTCAGCTAAATGTTAAATTTGCTATTTAAAATGTCTAATTCATTACATTGCCATAAAATTCATTAATTCATAGTTAATTAATTGTTTTTCTCCTGAAAACACCAAGTTCCTTTTCTTTCTTAAATGATAGCTGGAAAGAGAACTGACGTATGAGAAGCTGTCTGAATGGACTGATTCCAAGAAGATGACCGAGACTCTTGTGGATCTGTACCTGCCTAAATTCAAAATGGAAGAGAGATATGACCTCAGTGATAATCTGATCGGGATGGGAATGCGCAGTGCCTTCAGCAGCAATGCTAATTTCAGTGGAATGGCTGAGAAGGATAAAGTGCAGATCTCCAAAGTTTTTCACAAGTCTTTTGTTGCAGTTGATGAGAAGGGCACTGAGGCAGCTGCTGCTACTGCTGTCATTATAGAACTAACAGCTACACACGTTAGCCATGTTCTGAAATTTAAGGTTGACCACCCTTTCTACTTCTTCATCAGACACAACAAGTCCAAGAGCATCCTCTTTTTTGGTAGATTCTGCTCTCCTCTAGAATGAATTATTACTTGCTCTCAGACAGCCACCAAGCTTCACTGTTCAATGGAAAAATGTGAACTGCAGTGCTAAAATCTCAACCTTAAGCCATGTAGCCACCTTTATTGAAAGTGCCAGTTCTTTTCCTTCCACCCCAGCCCCCTCAAAGAAGGCAGCATCCAGAAACCATCCTGAGCCATCATAAGAACACCCCTCTACTGCTCCTTTCCATTGTCCTAATGAGACAGTCCTAAACAGAAAAGAAAGTGCAGAATTTTGCTCCCTTTTATCAAATCTGCTCTTCAGGCTTTGTTGTTTAAAAGTAACGTGGAGTCATAAAAGCTCTCTGCACACGGGCCATCATCTAGCCCTATGTCAAATGCTGACTTCAAGGGAAATGCAGTTCATTCTCTTGACTCTCCCAGAGAGGAAAAAGAACCCCAAAAAGAAAAAAAACTTTTAGAGATCTGTATGCTCTTTTTGCTCTCTTTTCCCTCACTGGGAAACGTGCATTTGTACTACAATGCTATTTCATAACCTTAATTTCAAATTAGTGACTGTTGGAAATTAACAAAATTTAATACAAATCCAGAACAATCTCAGAATGCCCCTTACCATCCCCTGTCTCACCACATGTATATAGACACATCACATTCATTTTCTCCTGCTCTTTCAGCTTCCTGAAAAAGTAAAGCTGTGTGGGAAAACCCTTAATACTAAATTGCTGACTTTTAATCACGTCGCATTTTTTCCTCATTTTTCTAAACTTTGTAGTTTAACGTTGCTAAGATTTCCAACCAGCAAAAATGCTAAGAAAATTATGAGCAACATGCCTTCTCACCACCTTTAATTGATATGTAATCTAAACCTGTTAGAATTTAAATCTGCTTCCTCTTTTCAATTTTACGTAATTATACCTGTTTCCTGGTTAATATCTGCAAAGCTTCCTTGCCACCTGTAATATTGACTAATGTTTGATTTGTACCCTATGAGTGCATCTCAGCAAAGATATTAATGGTTTTGACAGAAACGCCGGGGAAATTTTGATTTTGATTGACGCTTTCCTTATTATTTTACCATGAGCTGCATTTAATAAAATAAATTAACTTGAAGATGTGTTTGTGTTATTCAAGACACTGAGTTACTTGGTTCACTTAGAACATCCTGCAAGCTGCACCGCTGGAGCAAGTTTCCATTCTTGTCATTCCAAATCAACCACCACACTCTCCTGACTGACAAAGTTGAGAAATTTTAATACACTGGTGTCTTATTTTCACTAGGTTTCAAATAGGCCTCCAAACACTGTTATTCTGCATGTCATCCTAGGCATTTACTAAACATGCCTGTCACAACACAATAGAAATAAGAAGTCTGACTAGAGGATATGGCCCAAAACAGCACCATCCAAATATCCCTTTTGCCCATGTTCAACAGTGAACAAGCAACGTGAAAAAAGTGAACCTTCCACACATCCCTCTTGCCCATGTACAATAATGAATGAGCCATGCTGTACTGGTAGCATCAGCTCCCCCTGATGGCTTGGGAAGGCAGCAGTTGTGTTATCCGTGTGGCCATAAGGAATAGCATAAAGTTTTGCAGCCATTGTGGTAGTCCAGCAACATGTCAGAGAACATTACGTAAGACAACAGGATTTGAATGCAGGAGGGAGGTTCTTGAAAAGCATTTACTCTCAACAAAATTCCACCTGTAATTACAACTCACTCCACCTCCCCAAAAGGTATTCTGTTTGGAACTACATCTCCCTTCAACAAAGTATATCCACATCTTCCTCCCTGTACAAAGTACTGCTTCTAAAATCAGTGCCCTCCCTTGCCTGGAAGCCACAGCTTAGTTGTCACTGCCTCAGGACGTACCCCAGTGCAGCCCACATGCGTGCTATTGACTCAGCTTTACTGAGAAGTTTGTTCTTTAGGTGTGGAAGAACATGTAAATGAAGGCTGTGAAAAATAAGAAAAGTGAAAACAGAACCTCTGAGGCTCTCTGAGGAACTGCAGCACAGTGATTGCCAGCTGGCGAGAGGTGCAAAGGGTCAAGTGTGCTGGGTTGGGTACCAAGCCACTCCCAGCCTCACCTTTTTTGAAGAGTATACATTGCAGTGTAAGACTTGGAAAACAAGTGAAAAGTGTGAAAGAGAAGGAAAGGAACCCATTCAGGGGGGTAACTCTCTGCAGAGCTCATCTACTGCAAGCAACACTGGAGCTGCTTCATTTGTGTGTCCTTACATTATTTTCATGGTAACCAGCATGTGGCTCTCAGGTGAGGCTAACCCTTACAGAACCAGAGAATTGTCAGGGTAGAAGTGGCCACTTGAGATCATCTGGTCCCACCTACTGTGCAAACAGGCTAAGCCAGTGCTTGTTGCCCAGGACCATATCTAGTTGGATTTTGAATACCTGCCTCCACCAAGAGAGGCTACACAAACTCTCCAGGCAACCCATGCCAGTGTTTGACCATCCTCATAAGTGACCATCTTCATCCTCTCTTCTGTTCAGATTGAATTTCATGTTTTCAGTCTGTGCCCATTGCCTCTTGTCATCTCACGCGAACCTCTGAGAGGAGCCTGGTTCCTTCTTTGCTACATCCCAGAAGGCCTTAGCCAAGTAACTGGTGCTACACGACTGCATTTCCAAATAACTGTTTTCAAGAAGCCTTCGGTTTGTTCTGTATAATCAAAATTTGCAACTTCAGGTCCATGAACTCCTCTTTGAAAAGTTACACTGTTGTGAAAGCTAAAGAAAGAAGTACTTACTGGAAACTGATAAAGCAAGGCTCAACACAAACACATTGTGAGCATGGACGGCTTGCCACTTAGTGATTCCATGTCTGTCAAAACACAGCATATAAACATGCTTTCAGTTTATCCTACAATGAAAGACGGGGGTTTTGTGTTCCAGTACGAATCTTCGATTCATAAAAGAATCCCTGGCACCCCTGTGGTAGATGGACTTCATGAAAAGCAGAAATGGTAGACACAGGTCACACTAATAAAGGCAAGAAAATTTACAGTGTAGGTGTACTGTTAGTATTCAAGGCAAGGACATATAAACCCCCACGGCTTTTTAACTGCAATCCAAATGCATCCATATTTTTAAACATTTTATTTTGCCATCAGAAACAGGCACAAGAAACACCCTTTTCACATGTCATTTATAGTCCTGTCCTTTAGAGTTCTACTGCCAGAGATGTGATACTTCGTCTCATTTTCTTCCTAAGGAACATAGCTGGATAGGATTTTTTGCAGAGTAAAAATCCATAATTGGACTTAGTCTAACGCTGATTTTAAATTCTGCTGCTTGTTACTAGGATTAACTGCAAGAGAACTGATCTTCAACAAATGCCCAAAAGGCCTACTCAGTGGATCATTTAGAGAGTACAGGTACAGGAATATGGCAATCAAACAGGCAGAAAGGTATAACCTCCCTGCTGAGCCAGATGGGGATGAAAGATGGCTTCAAAAAAGACCAAATTTCTTCATCAGTATGCCAGAGGAAAATTACTGGTTTTATCAAAAGACTTTTTTATGACCATTTGTCAGAGGTCAATCCACTTGAGGTCAATAGGTCAGGTGTTGTGATGCAGTAAAACCTTGTTTCTACCATTCTGTCTGCATCAATTCACTATTTTCTCTCACTGTTTTCACCTAGCACAGCAAAACCAAGAGCACTTCTTTGGCTAATGTGCTCCCCTCTGTAACTCCAATGTTTCTTAACAAACAGGATCTTGCAGCAGCTGTTATATACCACAAAGAGTGTCTACACATTTTGGGTACCCTTTCTTCATTTTCCTGTATTTTTGGCCAATCTTTGTAGCTTGTAATAGCACTAACTGCTCGGGGTTTTTCTTCTATTAATTTATCTAAAAAAAAAACAACAGCAGATTAAGATACAGAGCAGAAACATTTCTTAAGCTCATAAGTAAATATAACAGTGCCTAATACATTTCTGAAGCAAGAAAATAAGATGGACATTCAAGCCACAAAAGCTGCACACACTTAAAACCAAAAGGTATGAAAAAGAGAGGCACATAAATCGCTCTTGAAACCTTCTATGGCATATGCACCAGTCAGATTTTAAGTGTATAGGAGCCCTAAAATAAAATCCTTGTTCAGAATATGAACTTGTACACTTCATAGTGACACTTTCTCCATATAGGTTGACTGCATGCGGGTAATTTGTTTACTCTGCATGTGCCATATTAGTGGGCAGAAGCCATTCCTTACTAAGCCTAAATATAGCAGAAAAGACAGATAATGATCACAAATGAAATTTATCAATACAATTTAATCTAAATTACACAGATTAGGATCAGAATTACACTGGTTTAAAGCAAAACATTTGTGTATTTGCAAAGCTTTTTTATTACACCTTTGTTGACATCCAGTTTTACACATTCTCCCTGTTGTTGCTCCCTACTCTTATATAATAGTTTCAGTAAAAGAACCCATTACAAGCAGAGCTTCCAAGCAGTTTTGCAGCTTTTGGTGGATGATTCAAACTCTGTCAGTCATCAGAGAGGAATAATAAGCTCAGTATAATCTAGGGCCTGTAGGTATCTAAAGCACCGTCTCTGAGTTTGCTAGGAGCAGAAGTCTTTCAGAACAACATCCACCAGTTCAAATGAGCCCAGCATTCACTCTCATTTCACCACTTGTTTTAGGTGACTGTGTAAATACCTTCTAAACTTCCTTTGTGATCTGTTTCTTGAAACAGAAGAACAAAAATGCAAAATATTCTTGTACGAAATAAGGGCTTTATGTGACGTGAGGTCTACAGGTATTCCGATGCTTCCCCTCTCAAATTTAACCACAGGATGAATGAGATTAACAGTCCATTTCAATTTTCCCTTTTAGCCATAGCTTTGAGATCAGTTTCTATTAATTTCCCCGGTTGGTAGAGTATAGAGAAAAAGAAGCTGTAAAATTATTTCAACATATCTGTTGGCAACACAGTGTGGTTGAACTATTTTCTGCAATTTCTAAATTTTTTGTGGGCCAAACTCCAAGGTTGTGGAGGACACCTGTGGGGAACAGGAATACTGGCCTTCATGTTCCAGGACATACACCCACTAACAGTGACCTTGAACTGAGGAGGTCTTTAAGTTCTGAAAGCAGGTGATAGAGAGGAGAACTAGGAATAAATGAGGGAACATGCACATTTAATACCAGAAGAGGATGTAGATAAGAAAAGGGAGGTGCAAACTTTTCTACTCTTCCAAAAGTACTCATTGCCCCGCAGACTGCCACAGGTCCTGACTGAAGACAGATCTTAATTCTTTTCTCTCGGGATTTCAGGTAATGTAAATATTCCTATCAAAATAACTAGCTTTTATTTGGAAGTCTTAAAAAATCATCTTAAATTCTTTGGAACTGGGGGGTTAAATGATGGCACAAAAGTCATATGGGGGAAGGGAACACTTATTTTTTAGTACAAAGTGTAGCCCTTAGGAAAATACTGTGCCAATGCAGTGACAGAATGCAAACTGAGGTTGGGCAAAACCTATGGAGCCTAGGAGGGCAGAAAGTTTCCTGATCTGTAGGAAGGGTGCCTTAATCACCAGGCTACCAGTTGATCCAGGTCAGAGGACTAAGAATGAGCTGTAGGAGAGAATACCCTTTTAGTGATCCTGGAACTGATAACATGACTCCCTAGCACAGTGTTTTGGATGCTCAGCATTGGGTGTACTAGTTCAAGCCTCTAATTTATTACTTTCAAATAATTACTGGATCAGGCATCCAGACATTTTCTTTGCCAGATGACCAAAGTGGTTAGTACACCAGTGAATCTCACAGGAACACACCTATGTTCTCTCTCTCAAGCCTGAGAGACACTTGATTGCTCCCCATATATTCCCTGGGAAAAGGAGAAGGCAGTTTGAAATCCTTCAGTTAAAATATTCAGCTCAGCCCTGTTGCCTATATATGCTTTGGGAGTATCAGCATCCAGGAACAGCAGCAAGATATGTGATTTGAAGGACCTAAAAATGCTTAGGTATGAGCTAGGCTGCATGACGTTCACCTCTGAAGCACTCCTGGGAATGCTTCAAAGCTGTTGCAGAGCTCTAAGAAGCTTTGAAAACAGAACTTGAGGACCCCAGGGGCTCCAGGCATCTCTGACATATCATGGGAGCAGCTCACTTTGAGGACTGCAGTTTTTAAATTAACCACACAAATTGTGGATGAAGATGGATTTAAATGTCCAGTTGCTGTTGTTGATATAATGCTTAAATTTTACTTGATGCCATCTTACGCTGACATTGCCAAATGTTTTATTAGTATTTATGCTGATTAAGACAATGGAAATTTCTGAGTTTGCCCTAATATTTATCAAATTATTAGATGGACCAAAAAATGCTAATAGGATGCACAGCTTTGTTCTGGATCCATGTATGGAAAATCAGTTAAATCCTGGGGTTGTGGTTATTTGTTTGCTTTGGTTTTGTCCTGTCAAAACAGGGAAAGAAGCAGAACAAGGATGGAAAACATGCAGGATAAACCAGCAGGAAACCAGAGAAAATTTGTTGTTGGTTAAAAGAGGAACTATTTGGGGTTGCATGTAAGATACAAGAATTTTCTTGAAAAACAGAAATTTGCAAATCCAGCTACAGCTTCCAAATATGGGTTTACCTACACCAAGAACATGTAAAAATCTATATCTCTCTAGTAGACTTCGGGATATATGTAGTGATTCACATGAATTCATCATGCTTTTTTTCAGCAGAAAATAATAGCACAGGAAGTTTAAACAAATAGAAAAAAGCCCAAAGCAGCACAGTGAGAAATTATTGTTTCACTCTCTCAGAATCGAAGAATAACTCTATGAAAACTAAGCAAAGAGAAAATAAGTTTTTGAAACAAGTCTAAACTCTGAAAACATTTCTAGGTAAAATTGTACTCAACTAATGAAGAACAAATAAAACTGGCATCATCCAAATAAAACTGGCAGCATCCATCACTGAAAGTGATGAGCAAGGAAAAAAATAATGCAGGTCTTAGAAAGAAACCTACCAGCTGACTGTACTTGGTCTCTGTGCAGTATTTTACCCAGGGATACGTTCAGACTGTATTTGAGAGGTGCAGGCAACCTCTCACTTGCAGCTTTGTATTTTTTAAAAGAAGTGAAGAGGCAGTGACCACCTCTCTCTCTCTCTCATTTGTCTCAGGTGCACCAATGGAATCTCTCTCAGTGTCAACCAACGGCTTCACTCTGGACCTTTACAAAAAGCTGAATGAAACTTCCAAAGGCCAAAATATTTTCTTTTCTCCTTGGAGTATTGCAACTGCTCTTGCTATGGTCCACCTGGGTGCAAGAGGTGACACCGCAACCCAGATGGCTGAGGTAAGCTCTGAAATTAGTGCACCACTTTACAAGTGGTTCCTACATAAATTGCACTGTTATTCTACCTATGGAGAACAGCAAGGAACAACATGGGAGGACAGTGATCTGCAATGCTGACAGCATGAGTGGGGCTCTTTTCTGTACCAACATTATGGCAGGCCACTTCCACTTTATTTCCAAGATGTCTGCTCTTCACCAACCCTACATTTAGCTTACACCTACATTTCACAGAGCATTGCAAATTGTCTGCCAAAGAGAAGTTATTGAAGTTAGAGGTTATTGTTGGTCTTGCTTGGAACTCTACATTCTGTTTTAACTGCCCTCTGAACAGAATAATTAACCTAACATAGTGCTCAAACAGAAATGAGGAGACACCTTTATTAAAAAAAATTAATATGGAGTCATGATATGCTAGAGAAAGGAAACCTGGAGATAATCTCTTGGGCAAGATATTACTGCTTCTAGACCTCAGCTGGTTCCAGCAGCAGTATATCTGCTTTCTCATACTGCACATGGAAGTTAGCAAGCTCTCCTGAACGTGTGTTTGGCTGCACAGGAGTGGCACAAATCTTCCTTTGTGACATAGTTAGTCCATAAAAATGGTAATTCTCCCATGAATAATGGAGATATGTGAGTATTGAAAATACCATAGAATCATAGAATATACTGAGTTGGAAGGGACTGATGAGGATCATTGAGTCCAACTCCTGGCCCTGTGCAGGACACCACAAGAGTCATACCATGTGCCTGAGTGTTGCCCAAACACTTCTTGAACTCTGTCAGGCTTGCTGCTAGGGCCACCTCCCTGGGGAACCTGTTCCTGTCACAATATTCATCTATTATTAAGCAGTCAATGTGGATAAAATCTATGTAGTAATGATACAGTTACAGAGAGTTAATCAAGAGTATGGTCTTGTCCTCAATAACTTCAACAGACTATCATTAGGTGTGGCTGGTGAATTACCATAAAAAACTAACATGCTTACAACCCTTGGGCATATTAACCTCCAACAAGCAAGCTGTCTTTATGAAAATTTATCACCATCACCACAGGTTCTTCATTTTAACAAGACTGCAAGAGAAGAAGGTTCATCTGAGACAACAAGGCCTTCTCCAACAAGACCAAAGAAAAGAAAGATGGTATTTATTACAACAAAATACTCTTGAGATAAAAATCTCTGAGAATGGGATAGTCCAATGCAACTACTGCTTTAGGCTTTTAACATCTGCTTGTTTTCAGTCTATTATCTACTGTCTTGGTTCAGTAAGAACTATATATAGAAAAAGTGAGCAAGCAGGTATTATTACTGTAAAACTCACGAATTCAGTTTTTCAAAAGCAGAATGGAGACACTAAGAGCCTTTTGACTGGTCCTAATACTGTCTCACTTGGTTTTAGCTGGGCTGTGGAAATACCAAGAAATCATTGGTCCTAATATGCTTTGGACAATTCCATATTTATCTCCTTCAGGGTGGTGGGGGTTTTTTCTTCTGTAGTGAAAAACAACTACTGCATTCACACCTGACTCCAGCCCTACCCAGTAAAGTCCCTTCCACCTTTCCTTTGCATGGACACATCACGCAGACAAAATTCCCCTTTAAGGTAGTGCATGTTGACTCATCCTTGCTCATCAGCTCCCCAGAGACTTGACAGTAAGAGAGACTGCCCAGATCTTTTTGATCAAATGAACTTCCTAAGCACTGAAAAGCCTGTAAACTCAAACAAGCCATGTTTTTTTTCAGCATAGAACCCAAAAGACAGCCGAAAGAAGTTAAATTAGATTAACTGCAAATAAAAAGGGGAAGGGGATTATATAATTCTCTCCCTCGATGATGTGAGATGATTCTTCAAGATGAATCACTGCACTCACAGTCATTTTAGCAACTCACTGACTTCATAAGTCGTAGCAAAGTGAGTCTAATCCTGTCCTTCAGATATTTCCCTCTATCACCTCTCTGTTCTGTTCCCATCCCATTGAAAAACTCAGCCTCTGCTATCCTGTGTCCTCTAGCTACCAAATTCTTTCCTAGGGGTCCTTCCTGGCAGCCCATGTCTCAGCATGAGTGAGCAAAGGTCACAGCAAGGAATGACAGACAAGTCACGCTGAGTCAGTGGCAGAGACTCTCAGTGTCTCATGTGCAGGGCACAGTTCATGACATGGGGGAGGACACTGCATCCAGGCAGCTGATGGAGAGCAGCTCATTCCTCCATTAGCAAAGCAACAGCTGGCAACAAGCAGCTCATCCTCCCTAAACCCATCAACACTGACATCCAGAACAAGCTCTCTCCAAAATCCAAACAGCAACAGAAAAAAACCATGTGAAACAGGGAAAATTTGAATAGTTGGTTAAGTCTGTGCCCTGACATCAGTGTCCGTGAGAATGGAACACCTCTTTAAAAGCTGCCAGGCTGCATTGATGGATCCTTGGGAAACTGAAAGGTCTTGTGAAACTGAAAATCAGGCCTGACAGTGACAAAAATGAGGAGACTCAGCTTCCTTGGAGCACCACCAGATGATGCTCCCAAATGCCTACAAACACTGCAGAAATAAATCATTGCCGTACAGGTAGAAACCCATGTATCTAGTTAAACACAGTGCTGCAAATATGCAACATACTCAAAAAAGACTTTTGTCCCCTGAAACTTATTAATTAAAACAACATGAACAATTTAAATAAACATAGCAGCTGCAACAGAAAAAAAAATTTCATATTAATTGGTGTCTCTTTCCAAGGATCTTGAGCATGAGGGAGCAGAAAACATCCACTCTGGCTTTAAAAAGCTCCTGTCTGCCATCAACAAACGCAGAAGCACTTACTTGCTGAAGAGTGCCAGCCGACTGTATGAGGAAAAGACCTACCCATTACTGCCTGTGAGTTGAGTATCTTTACTTGGGAATATGTTGACATTAAGAGTGATTATCAATAGAGACAAAAAAAAAATTCCAGATGATAGCACTGGGGTTTGAGTGAGAACACGAGGACAGCCTTGGACAGAGAAGAGGTCCATCTGTTTTCAGCAGTGGGCAATAGTTTGGGACGCACATGAGGAAACAGTGTAGTGATTCTTCTCCAGAATCTGCTGTGGCCACCAAGTGATCTTCAGCTCAGGGACTTCTTGAACCAGAGGGCATGTCTACTTAACAGACCCTGATGAGCTGTTGTTTCAGGGCTTTGCAGACTTGTCTTTTGAATCTACTTCAACTCTCAGCACTAGGATTTCCATTGCTGAGCTATACACTGCAGGAAGTGCCTGTGCCTTTTGAGCTCGCTGCCTGTTGGCATCGCTGTTGGCTCATTTCTGTTCTGAAGGACACTTCACATCACTGGTCACCCTCATTCCCTTTGTCTGTATCTTTTATACTGTAGCATTTTTGAGACTGGGGAGGCTACAGCTGCATTGAGAACTCAGACAGTGGGAACACCAGAGTGTTCTACAGTGCCATTATAGAAATTTCTCTTTTGTTGCCTACTCCTTTCTTCGTAGTTGTTAAATTTTTATTTGCATTTTTGGCCATGATTAGGCAGATTTTTTTCATGCACCTGTCCATTACAGCTTTAATACCTCATTCCTAAACAGGAATCACTTCCTATACCTTACACTTTACTGGATCACCTATAAATACATTAATATATTTTTTTAATGTAAACATTTAAACTTTGGTTTTATAGAAAAAACACTGTAGCATAGACCCCAGCACATACCCCTGTGTAGTAATAACCAGTAGTAATAACCCTTCATTGTGAACATTATTTCCTCCTACTCTTGGTTTCCAGTCTTTTAAACAAATGAGACCTATCTCTGTAGTCCCATGGATGCTCAGCTTTTGTTGAGAAGTCCTACAAAATGCCTTTTGGTAATCCAAAAAGACTTTAATGGCTCAGCCCTGTTACCCATATGCTTCCTCACACCTTCAGAAAACTCCAACAGATTTCAGAAGTGATTTCATATTTCCTATTACAAAATGTTGTTGACACTCCTCCAATAAGTCACGTTAACCCATACACCCACTACACCTATTCTATTCATTTGCCCCACACCGACTCATGAGTTTGTAATTATCTGTATCCTTGGAATATTTTAAAAACTGATGTTGCATTAATCATCTTCCAGGTCCTTGGAAGGTGCTTTTAAATGAGATTACTGTTCCTTGATTTTGGAGTTTGTTTGGTTTCCTGAGTAATTACCAATTTGTCCTTCTGAATATGTGTTGCTCATTTTCTCCATAATCTCATGTACATTTGCTTTACAGAGAATTGAGAGAACTTCCTGCTGGGAATCTCCACGAATGATTTCACAGCAGACAGCAATGCAAATGTTAATTCGGCTTTTCTGCCATGACTTTATTCTACCAGAACATTCCTCTTATTGTCCTCACAGGTTTTTGGCAGGTTCCTCATCTCTGAAGCAAACCAAAAGCCTTTGTTCAAATTTATATGGGACTATTCTTCCATCTTGTACTGAACACTACTTCATAAAGCAGGAAAAAAAAAGTATTTAAATTATATTAAAATGTCATTTTGAGAAATTAAAAAAAATTAAAAGGTTTCATGGATATTTCAAAATTAAAAATTTCCACCTTTGATTTCCAAACCAAAAATGTGATGTATCAGTTTCCTTGAGACTGAAGCTTGATCAGTCCTTACTTAATATTTAGAATGGAATGTATCAGACCTTATTATAAAGGTTACTGCATATAAAACAAATTTTCTTAAATTATGTATTATCAGATTGTATAATCTGTTAAAGTGATTATTACTAATGTTTTTATAACTCAAGTTTAACTAAATAAGCACTCATTCTTTAATCCTATCTTTCAGAAGTTCTTACAGCTCATTACAAGCTATTACAATGCAAAACCACAAGCTGTAAACTTTAAGAGAGCTGCAGAACAAGTCAGAGCACAGATCAATTCATGGGTAGAAAATCAAACTGAGGGTAAGTATCACTCTGATGGCTTTTTTCTTGTCTCACTTTCAAATATTTTGTATTTCCACATTTAATGCTCTTGCAGCCAAGGATCCATAAAAGGTGGAAACTCAGGGGAGGGAGGTGATGAGCAAAGTACAGCTAAATAGTTTGAACAATGCCTCTCTCCAACCTAACTGTTGCTCCTTACAAGGTCCTTCCCTGGATTCTTTATGCTGTAGCCTCCTCTGAATCATTGCTGTTCAGAGGGATGCACAGGTAAATACTGTGTGGCTTCACAATGATTAGTGATGGTTTTACTTCTGCATTCTTCAGCTGCTTGCAACCAACTTCACAGAACATCCAAGCTATGCCGCTTTACCCACTTTCCAATGCCATTTACTACCAAAACTCCAATAAATATGTATATATTAAAAAAATCACTGAATTCATAGAATGGTTTGGGTTGGAAGGGACCTTAAAGATCATCTTGTTCCAACTCCCCTGCCATGGACAAGGACACCTTCCACTAGACCTGGCTGCTCAAAGCCCCATCCAACCCAGCCTTGAACACTTCCAGGGATGACGCATCCACAGCTTCTCTGGACAAAGGATACAGAGATGCTTCAGAAGCCATTTTTACCATATACACATCATAAAAATGTACAATGAAAAAAAACCCCAAATGCAAACATTTTTGAAAGAGAGGTAGGCAAAGACAAACAAAATTGTCAAGTTATGCAGTCACACTGGAATAACAGTCTCTTGTCTGATTTTGAAGGGAAAATACAGAGCCTGCTGCCAGCAGGATCTCTCCATTCTCGCACTGTGTTGGTCTTAGTAAATGCCATTTATTTCAAAGGAAAGTGGGAAAAGAAATTTCTGGAGAAAAATACTTCTGAGATGCCCTTCAGACTAAGCAAGGTAAATTTCTTGTCTTTATACCTGTTGTCCTATGGCAATATGTCTATTCCTGAGGAGAAAATATTTCACCTGTATTTCATATGTCACTGCAACAGTAGTTAGAGCTGAGAAAGTGGTACAAACTCAGTGAGAATAGCAACTGTGAAAATAAGTCAGCATTGTCTTATTCACACATATTCATGAAAACTGGATTTTAATTTATAACTCCACAGTATCAAAGATTTAAAAAAGTAAGCTAAGCTGATTAAGTAAAGCAGCTTAAGGAAAAGAAGAAATTTCTCCAAGTACCATTTTCAAACGGGACCAGGTTGCTTTGTTGCAATGTTTACACACCTAGGGCTCTCTTCTGCTCTTGGGACCCTGAGTTCATGGGATCTGATTCAGCTGTTCTTCCCACACGCACCCTGGGTGTTGCATCAAACCTCACAGGGAATTTTCACAGGGCTGGTCACTTTAGCTGACAGTGTGAGGATGATCTATTCAGATGATCTATTCATTGAGCTAACAGTACTTAAACGATCATGCACTGACAATTCCCAGTAGCTGACTGCATGCATATTTTTGGACTGTGTCAAAAGCAAGCAAAATTATTTGTCAGTGGAAGCAAACATTTTGTTTGACGTAGATTAAGGGCGCAAATACCTTTTGTATGCCAGGCAATGTGAAGCAATTGATGTGACTGTGTACCTGAAACCTACTATCCTACATGTGCAGTTTTAGGATCCGTCACAGCAGTTGGATGTGGTGGGTGACCTTGGCCGGCCACCAGGTGCCCACCAAGACTCCCTATCACTGCCCCTTCTCAACAGGAGGAGAAAAACAGGATGAAAAGCTCATGGGTCAGGAAAAGAACAGGGAGGTTATTTACCAAGTGCCATCATGGGCAAAACAGGCTCAACTTCAAGTAAATAATTTAATTTATTGCCAATTACTCAGAGTAGGTTAGTGAGAAATAAAACCAAATATAAAGTGCCTTCCCCCTACCCCTCCCTTCCTCCCAGGCTCAGCTTCACTTGTGACTCACCCACCTGTGTACCAAAGCTGTGTAGGGGGACTGGGAATGGGGCTTGCAGTCAGCCCATCACATTGTCTCTCCCAATCCCTCCTCCTCACACTTTTCCCCTGCTCAACTGTGGGGTCCCATCCATGGGATACAGTCTGTCAAATCTAATGTGGGTCCTTCCCATGGTCTGCAGTTTTTCAAGAACTGCTCCAGTGTGGGTCTACTGCAGGGTCACAGGTGATGCCAGAAAACCTGTTCCTGAAGGGGCTGCTCTCCACAGCATTACAGGCCCTGCCAGGAGCCTGCTCCAGGCATGGGATCTCCACAGGCTGTAGGGTGGCTATTTGCACCACCATTGTCTTCACCATGGGCTGCAGGGGAATCAGCTGCAGGGCCTGGAGCACCTTCTCCCCCTCCTTCCTCGCTGATCTAGGTGTCTTCAGGGCAGTTTCTGCCACATCATCTCACTTGGGTCTCCCAGCTGCTTTTGTGTGGCAGTTCTTACCCTTTCTTAAATATGTAATCACAGAGGCACTACCCATGTCACTGACTGGCTCAGATTTGGACAGCAGCGTGTCTGCCTTGGAGCCAGCTGAAACTGGCTCTGCCTGACACAGAGGCATCTTCTGATGTCTCCTCACAGAACTCAGCCCTGCAGCTTCCCCACTACCATGCAAACCCAATGCACTGGAGCCAGAGACGGTTTAATTCACAGGGTGAATAGCATGGCCTGTAAAGAGAGTTACTTGATTATCAAAGCTAACTCCGTTATTTTAAATTTAGAAATACATTACATGGGATTCAGTTAGTAGGTATTTAGCTTGTGTGTTTATGCTAATTTTTTATAAAGATCTCAAAGGCTTTGAAAAGGGGGTGTATGTGATACTGTCTAAAGGAAAGGGTCCTGGGTACCCAAACACTGCTGAGTCTTGTACTTGTTTTCAGTAAATGAAGCAAGTAAATTTTATCATCCTTTTAATGCATAAGGTAATTTTTTTATGTCTGCATTTTTTCACAGACCAAGATTAAACCAGTACAGATGATGTTTCTGAAAGATAAATTTTTCATATTCCATGAAGCAACCATGAAATTCACAATCATTGAGCTGCCATATGTGGAAAATGAACTCAGCATGTTCGTTCTCCTACCTGATGACATCAGTGATAACACTACTGGCCTGGAGCTGGTAAAGCTGACCTACTGTTGCATGACATACATTATGAAACAGTAACAGAAACAGATGAACAGAGTGAGGAACAACAAGCTCCAAAATCACAGTAGAATAGCTCAGATGTGCTCATACCTAATTTCAGAAACTGTTACACCATGATTTTTCACCTTAGGATTCAGGGCACGTGATAACATTGCAAACATAGTACAGCTAAAACCTATGTCCACACAACTGTCTTAGCCTATTTTGTGTCCTCTTTCCTTTTGCCAGTATAGCATAGGGAAAGCAAGTATCACATCTGAATCACCATGCCCTAGAATTATCTTCTCCTGAGGGCTGTATTAATTCATGTACGTGTCATTTGCAGTCTGGATTTCCAGCTGATAGTTGGTGGTGAGTTTTCTCAAACTAAGTGCTGACTATCCTGACCCAGAAGGTGTCAACAGCCACTCATGACCATGCTATGATAGTTTCAGATTCTAAACAGAGCAGGGCAAATATTTTTATTTGTATCTCAGCTCCCATCCATCCCATTTATTTATCACTACTAAGAGAAAATTCATCCATATACATACACATCAAGCACCTGTTACTATTGTTATAAGTCATATATTGCAAAAAAAGCAATGTTCTTCACACCAGAGGAAAAAAAAATAAACTACTCTGAGGGTTCAGGCCTACACCTCCCCACCTTTAAGAAAATAAACAGCAGTATAAATCACTCAGCACTTTGCAGGATTATGCCCTGTAAATATGATGCATGTTCCATCTGTAGTCACTGCAGGTAGTTGGGTCTTGTTTTACATGTTCTTGATAAGCATTAAGACACTGGTCTGTGCATGTCTGGTCTCTGTCCTTTGCATTTCAACTGTTCTCTTCCTCAACTAATTGCAGGTGGAAAGAGAGCTAACATATGAGAAACTGTCTGAATGGACCAAATCAGACAATATGATGAAAGCTGAAGTCAATCTGTACCTGCCCAAGTTGAAGCTGGAAGAGAATTATGACCTTAAATCCCCTCTGAGCAGCATGGGGATACGAAATGCTTTTGACCCAGGTCAGGCTGATTTCACAGGGATGTCAGTGAAGAAGGATCTTTTCATCTCAGAAGTTATTCACAAAGCTTTTGTGGAGGTCAATGAAGAAGGTACTGAGGCAGCAGCTGCCACAGGTGTCTTGATGATGAGATCAAGAGTCCCAACAATGACTTTCAAAGCTGACCACCCTTTCATCTTCTTCATCAGACACAACAAATCACAAACCATCCTCTTCCTTGGCAGACTTTGCTCACCCTAGTCAGTGAGTCCTTGCCCTGCAGAGCAGGAGATGCTTGCTTGCTAGCACAGAGGCAAACCCCAAACATGGAGCTTTCTGCAACTCAGGGAGCGGGACTTGAACTCCTTCTTCATCAGACCACACACCCTGGTGCCTGAGGCGTAGCTCCTCCAATGCCTCCTTCCTACCCTGATGGGACAACCATGGCAGTGCCACGGGAAGCGTGTGATGCCTCGCACCCACAGAGCAATCCTGGCTGCCATTTGGATCAGGCCATCTGTCCTTATCACTATAAGCTATGGCGTTTCTGTCTCCCCCACTCACGGCACTGTGCACAAATATATTTGGCTTCAGTCTTCCTCTTCACCCTCATGATGAGGGCTGCTTATCCTGATATGGTCCTAGCATGTACTCCCAGCCCTCAGCAATCAGACCCAGCTCCTGCTTTTTAGCCCTAGATTAAGCTCTTGAGTTACTACTGGAGGCAGATTCTCCCAACCTTCACCCTATGGCCGTCCCCTTGCTTTCCTTCCACATCCCAGTTCCAAGTCTTCATGAGCTCCCAATTACCCTCATGTTGCTCTACAGATTCCTTTAAATAAAATTAAAAAAAAAAAAAAATACACCTCTCTAAGGGCTATTTGCTTCACCCAAACCCTCAGGAATGCGAAGAAGGGTTAAGCCCGTACGGTGTCTTGCTACAGCAACAGCTCGATTTTGCTCAAAGCGATCCTACCTTCAGAAATAAGTAATAGTAATTCATAACCCCTCACGGACCGGGGGTGTTTTCTGTCAGCTCTGCCACGAGAGGGAGGCAGAGGTGGAAAAACACGGGCCGTGGCCGGCGAAGCTGCGGAGGGAGGGAGCGGCGGCTGCCAGGACTCACTGCGGCGGGGGGGCCGCCATTTTACCGGGAGGGGCTGCGGCGCCTCCCCGTTCCCGGCGGGCAACGGTGAAGCGCCTCAGCCTCTGGCTGGATCCCGGGAGGGGCCGGGCTGTCGTTCTTTCCCTCTGCTTGGCTGCGCTTCCGGGAACAGGGAGTGTGGCGGCCGCTGGGGTGAGTGCGGCGCCCGCGTTGCTGTTGCTGCGTTGTCCTGAAGGTTTTCTACGGGAACCCTGTGCCCGTGGTTTTTTTTTCCTTTTCTTGTTTTGCGTTTTTTTAAAGAAGTAGATCTGCGTGCTGTTGCTTTTATTGTGTTTCGTGTTTTCTTTTTTTTCCTTCCCTCTTTCGTGACATTCCCTAAATACCGCCGCTTCTAGCCAGCTGGAGCCGCGGCGGTGTGCCGGGAGCGCTTCTTATGGGAGCGCCGGGAGCACCGCGGGGATGTGGGATTTGGACGTCTGCCATGGGGCCTAGCCCGGGGCGGGGGCGGAGAAGGAACTCGTCCCTTCAGGGCGGGCCAAACCTTTGGCTTCTTGCTGGAACAGTGTCGGGCTCGTCCCCGCCCCCGCCTGCACCTGCGGAGGCACATGGATCAGGAGGCGGGCAGCAGAGGGGCTGTGTCCCACGGTCTGCCCCTGGAGAGCTGCGATGCCAAGGGCCGTCACCAGGAGCTGTCTGCGACCTCGCCCTGCAGGTGTTCTAATACCGCTCCCAACTCTCCAAATCCTAAATGAAGCATTTTCCCCTCAAGGAAGCCTGCTTTGCTTCAGCGGGTGGGAAAAGGGGCGTCGGTGCCACAGACAGAGCTTTCTTTGTGGAGATGGACATGGCCTGGTGGCCATTACCCTGCGTTCCCTCTGGGGTTATGTTTGAAAGAGTTGAGACTCCTCTGATGCAGCTGACACAATGTCGGGAAGTGTCCTTGTTTGCTGGACACTGGTCCACGCTGTAGTTTTGGTGGGAAGTGTCTCTTGGGCCAAAGGCTGGAGGAGAGCTGCATCCTGCTCTGGTTTCCCCATGGTGAGGCCCTGCAGTGGTTGTCTGCTGATTGATCTACATACAGCCTTTTGGTCCATGAAGACTGTCCTGAAGCGTAGGTGTCGACTGCTGAGAATATACACATTAAATTCAGAGTGGTAGGAACACATGGTGTCTGGGCATGCCGAAACCTCTGTATGAATGTCTCACCGCTGACTTGCAGAGTGAGGAAGGAGTTGCTGTCAGCAAAGCCTCTGACCACTGAGGGCTTTGCAGTAGTTTACAATTGACTGATAAATATGTACTCGTATCATGAGGTTGTTGGTTCCTTAAAGTGCGATCATTTTGTATTGTTTCCAAAACTGTGGATTCCAAATTGTGTATTGTCTCTGATGAGAAAGGTGTCTGTAGTTATGTTGCTCCTCCTGAGCTGCAGAGAAAGCATAGTTGACTGTGCAGATGTAACTCCTAGCCTTGTGTCCCAGCTGTTGAATATTATTTATGATTTGGTTGAATGCCCCTGATTTTCAGGAAGACAAACAGTGTTAGTTGCATCCTTCTGTCTGTAAATTCTTGCCTGTTGTGGAAGCTGTACAGACACTTTCTAGGAAATAACTGCCTGCTCGTGTCACTAGTCCTGTGTGTTTTGACCCAGAGGCCAAAAAAACCTTATTGCTAGCAATCTGCAGATATTGGGACAGTAGGAAAATTCTGGTCTTCATTGTAACCAACGTGAATGCTATGTGTCTCCTCTTTATGCTGTGCAGTGCATAAATTACTCATTTGGACACAACTGGAGAATTGTTTCCATTAAAGCTTGCTTGTTTTTTGCTTGTATTTTGTTTTAGTTATGGGAGAAGAGAAATAGGAGAAAATTCCTACTGCTTATAGTAGGGCTGCTAGGAAGAAATTTTCTTGGGTGGAAAAGCATGCGTGTGGTGACTTGCACTTTTCAACTCTCTGTCACAGATAATGAATCAGTATTATGAATTAGGTGTTGGTTTTGTATTTGATAGCAACATATCAACACTAGGCCCTGCCTAAAGGGAAGAACAAAACATAGAGATAGTAAAAACTATCAGTATATATCTTACGATGACTTATGATACTTACCTGTGGTTAACTCAGTGTTCTAATGCTCATTGCTCATTTAATAGGTGTGGTGTATAATCTCAGATTCACTACTTATAGCAGATGTATATAGAGTATGACAGGCACTGAGTTTATGATTATGTGCATTGCTGCATTGCAGGTAATAAAATGGAACTAAAATGAACTTTGATCTTTTTTCTTTGTAATACAGCAGGAAATTGCAGTCACCTGTCATGCTGGCGACATAAATTTTTTTCTTTCCGTCTTTTATACTGTAGGCCAAATCATCCTGCTGACTTCTCCCAGCCTGGCTGGTAGGTTTAAAACCCAGCGTGCACACATAGAAGCAAGCTGCAGGTGCCACTGAAGGTCTGTAGACTTACAGAAGGTAAGAGTTGGTAATTCTACCATTCTGCTGCCTAACTTTGGCTCTGGTTGCCCTATAGAAGCAAATTATTTTCTGTGTGGAGTCAAGAGAGGCTTCTTTCAGTAAGTCGTGAACAAAATGCTGTTTGTCCTGATTGCCTCAAAGGATGTCACACTGTGTGCGTATGGGATTGAAATCCAGAAGCAGACTCTAAATTGGTAAAATTGCTCAAATGTGTGGTATGGGATTGCAGATGCTTGTGCCACCAAATCAGTCTCCAGTAAGCTGATAATTTTCCAAGCCAGTCATGACATTTGTTGCCTAGTTTCTGCAGGGAAGTGTAAAAGGGAGAAACAACTTTTCTGTATTCAAAAAAGTTTGATAGTTTCTTGTGCTGTGTTTTCTGTCCCAGGCTCGGGAGCATGGAAAGCCTCTGTGCAGCAAACACCACTTTTGCTCTGGAGCTCTTAAGAAAGCTGTGTGAGAAGAAAAGTGGGCAGAATGTGTTCTTTTCACCATTGAGTATTTCTTCTGCTTTGTCCATGGTTTTGCTGGGTTCAAGAGGTAGCACTGAAGCCCAAATAACAGAGGTAGGTCCAAATAAAGTTATTGTCTGGCATTGGATGGGAGCATAGGAGCAAGAGATGTGTCTTACAGTCTGTGACATGCCCTTGTGCTAAACTATGATTGTCATTGTAGTCTGAGAGAGCAGAGCCATTCCTGTGGTGTGTGTGTAAGCAGAACCTGTTTCCATTGTTTTTTAGTGTGAGCTTTGTTCATTCTGAAATGAAGAGGTTCCTGGGTTTTGTTTTGTGGGGTTTCTGTAATTTTTGAGACAGAACTTTTTTTAATATGTAATTAAGATATACATGTTTTTCTTTTTTTTTTTTTTTAGTTGGTTTCATCAGTCTCTGGCTATTTAAAATATGATCTTCTAATTCCTTGTTGGAGCTTAATATCAGACAATGTATGTTTTCAAAATGTAGCCAGACACATTAAAAAAAAAATCTACAGTGACTGAATGTCAGCCTGTTAGCTTGGTCTACAGTTTTGTTTTAAACTTGCTCAGGTAGCAAACACGACTTGGCATGTGTTTTATGTAGGAACTGACAATATTGAGGGCACAATCAGTCGTTTTGGTTCCAATGTTTGCTTCCTTTGGAAAGTGGGAGAGAGAGTATAAAGCCATGTTTTGTTTCCATTTACTTTATGAAAGTTTCTCAAAAGCTGATATTGTTGCCATAATTGGAGAGACTCCAAATCCATCTGGACACAGTCCTGGAGTACCAGCTGTAGGTGTCCTTGCTTGGGCAGGGCTTTGGACCAGCTTGTCCCCACAGGTCCCTTCCCCCCTCAGCCTTTCTGTGATCCTCTTGTGCTTGGCTTGAGGGAAGGCAAATGAGGACTGCTGACTCTGCTGCTCCCAAATTCATGACTTGTACAAGCACTGTGGATGTTTGTCTTTGTGCAGGTGCTTTCTCTGAACAAGGCCCGGGATGCTCACAATGGGTATCAATCCCTTCTCTCCAAAATTAATGATCCAAACACCAAATACATCCTGAGAACTGCGAACCGGCTTTATGGAGAAAAGACATTGGAGTTCCTTCCAGTAAGTAGCCATTAAATTTGTGGCCTTTCTGAGGATAATGTACTTGCTACCTCTTTCTTCTGGAGGAGAAAGGCAGGCTTTGGGGTTTGCCTTCCAAATTTCCTGTGCTGAGAGCCAGGAGTGCAATAGATTCTGCCAGAGGCTGGTGTCTGAACCTGGTGGGGAATCTCCTTTTGGATAATTTGTGTTCTGAGTGGACACCTGCTGCCAAGCAGGGTAAAATTCATCAGTCTCTACACTTGAGGGTTCTGTGTTCCATTCATATAATTGGCTCAGGGACAAATGGCTGATGTATCTCTTAGCAAAAGTCTTATAAAGAAACTTAAAAAATCATATGTCATGTCCCTGAAGCCTAAAAGAAAAACAAGAAAAAAATAGCCACATTATTTTCAATGAAGTTATGTAGAAGCCACTTGATTTAATGACAATTCCTAGATCAAAGAAGAGTTATAAATCCTAGAAGGAACTTGTCAGCCAGAACTTACAAGGCTCTATATGAAGGTGGGGAAAGAAAGCAGGCAGATTTCCTTGGGGAATGTAAGAATCATCTGTGTGTGAATGAGAGTAAATGTCTTGCTGAAAATCTGTTGTGAATGTCGCTGTTAGTCATTTATAGAGTCGAATGAGAAATCCTACCATGCTGGCCTAGAGCAGACCGACTTCATTCATGCTTGGGAGGATTCCCGGAAACAAATCAATGGCTGGGTAGAGGAAAGGACGGAAGGTGAGTGCTTTGCCAAGTGCCCCGTTGTGTTTAATGGCAGCCACCTCTTGGGTGAACACCCCTTCCAGGATATAGGATTGTGAATTCAAACCACCCAAATGCAGAGCTGTTGCTGTGTCTGGTACATAATTCTCTTCTCTATTGTGTATTAATTGCAGAGTAGATACTGTCTTGGATAATAATTAGATACATGTCAACCTATTAAAAGTGTGGGTTTTTTCCTTTGTATCATAAAGGTAAAATCCAGAACCTGTTGGCAGAGGGGATTCTGAATTCCCTGACCAGGCTTGTGTTGGTGAATGCCATCTATTTCAAAGGCAACTGGGAAAAGCAGTTCAACAAAGAGAGAAGTACAGAAAGGCCATTCCAAATTAATAAGGTATGATGTGCTGAAATGCTGACAAGCAAAGTCTGTTCCTCTGAAGTAGTCTGAAATGAACACCTTTAAGAAGCAGCTGAATCTTTCAAGCAGGGTTGCCTTGGGTAGGCTGTAAGAGATTCCTTATGTCCCCTTCCTTGCCTGTGAACACTCTCTTTGCTGAGTTTGTCTGAACTTTCACATAATTACTAGAACCTTTAACATAGGACAAAGACAGGTGTGAAAGCTTGTGAATTGAAGTCTTCTTCAGTCAGAGCTTTCTTGCTGCATTTCTGCCCCTGAGCCAGTCCAAAAGAAATGGGAAAGAAATTTCCTTTGAAGACCTGCTCTGCAGTCTTGGTTTTAGAAGTAGATCAGTGCTCTTGAGGAAGTCTTGGCCACTGGCCTGGGCAGGCCATGGCTGCCCCTCAGGATCCCCTGCAGCCCTGGGTTGGCCTCCAGATGTCATTAACAAGAACTGGTAATGGGCCTTCCTTAACTCACCTGCTTGAAGCAACCATTGTGGAAAACTGAAGCCCTCATGCCTGTCACTCCCCAGTGGTGAAATAAATCCAAGAATGCTTTAAAGTGTTTTTAAATAAGGGAATGTTTCTGCTCACCCCACACAACCTGTGACCGCACTTCAGAGACTGCTGGACTGACTCAGTTTCTGACACCTTGTTCTGTGCCTGTTGGAATGTGTTAAAAAAGCTAGCTGACTCGAGTATCCAGAGACACTGCTCCATTTTCTATTCCTTAGTGCAAGCTTAAGACCAGGTTTCAAGATGCAACACCAACAGAATATAGGGCTGATGAATAATCCCCTTTTGAGTTGTGATGGAATATTGTGCATTGCTACTGCACATGGCCAGTTTTTACCTCGTGCTTTACAAAAGGCAGTGGTGGGGTTGCACTCTGTGGTGTGTGATCCGTTTTCTTTGGTCAAATCCTAAAAAGCCTTGAGTAACAGGCTGCCTGCTTCATAGTTTGAGACCAGCAGAGTAGCTCAGCACTAACTGTTGACATCTCTGTATTTCTAGAACGAAACCAGACCTGTGCAGATGATGTTCAAGAAGGACACATTTAACATGACCTATATTGGGGACTTGCAGACCAAAATCCTTGAGCTCCCTTATGTGGGTAATGAACTGAGCATGATCATCCTGCTCCCTGATGCAATCAAGGATGGATCCACAGGCTTGGAAAGAGTAAGTTGTTGAGCTGAGCGCAAAGACAGCCTGAATCCTTCCACGGAAGAAAGTCTGATACGGCACAGAGACCTGCAGTTCGGTTCCAGAGCAATTGTGTCCCTGGTGCCAGCAGAAATGTCCCTTTCCTCCCTGTCCCCTAAGTGAGTGCCCCCCTCTGTGTCAGTGCTGCTCAGGCTGTGTGCTGCTCCCTTAGCCAGAGTCTCTGGAAGAGGAGCTGTCCCTGCTCAGGAGCAGAGGTATCAGCTGTGGTTGTGGTGAAGGCACAGTATGGAGATGATGGAGTGTGGGGAGGGGGATTTTGGGTGGGCTCTTTGGAAGTCCTGTGGCTTGTCCTGTAGATCTTCTGTGCTGAGCAGCTGGCAGGTGTGTGGCTCACTGCCTGGAAGGATGCTCACAGGAAAGGTCAGGATCTCTTTTGTGGTGAGGATAGGATACAAATTTAGTCTCTTTGGCACTCTGGACAAGGAGTTTATTACTAAGGTTTTCTGTGCCTTTTATTCCCATATTAAAAGTGAAAAGAAAAAAAACCCAGTCCTCATGCTGAACGCTGGGAAGAAAAAGATGCATGTTATGTTTTGTGTGCACAAACACATGGTAATCACTACTTTGGTTCTGTAATATTGACTCAGTTCTCATTGCAATTGAGTAAATTTCGGATTTTTCTTCAGCTGGAAAGAGAACTTACATATGAGAAGCTAATAGATTGGATCAACCCTGAAATGATGGACTCTACAGAGGTGAGGGTGTCTTTACCCAGATTTAAACTGGAAGAAAATTATGATCTGAAACCCCTTCTGAGCAGCATGGGAATGGCTGATGCATTTGAGTTGGGGAAGGCAGACTTCTCGGGAATCTCATCTGGCAACGAGCTGGTGCTCTCTGAAGTGGTTCACAAGTCCTTTGTGGAAGTCAATGAAGAAGGCACTGAAGCAGCTGCTGCCACAGCTGCAGTGATGATGGTGCGCTGTGCGATGATCGTTCCGGAATTCACTGCTGATCATCCCTTCCTCTTCTTCATCCGGCACAACAAAACTTCCAGCATTTTGTTCTGTGGCAGATTTTGCTGTCCCTAAGGAGGAGATGTCTTGTCAGCATAGGTGCCATCACCCAATAAATTTACATTTCCCTGGCACAGGGTGACTCCTTTTGCACTAATTGTCTCTTTCAGCTGTGCCTGAACCCTCTTCTGTGGTCTTGATCTTGGGCTTGGCAGGAATAACAGAGCTGCTTAGACAAACACAGCACGTGCCATGTCCTACCCCTCCTGCCCTTGCAGCTGGGTGTCTCCAGGTTCTTGCTGACACAAGAACCATCCCACTTGTTCTCTGAGTGCTTCCTCTGTGCTTGACTTCACTTTTGGTGTCCAGCAAGCAGAGTCAGGCAGTGAGAGCCCTTGGGAGAGAAGAAGTTACTTTTGCTTGTGACAGTGCTGGAGCCCATTTGCAGCTGCCCTCCCCTTTTACCTCCCAGACTCATCCATTGAGTGCCTTGATACATTCCCTGGAGCTGAAAGGAGTGTTTGTCAGCCTGTTTGGGGTATTGCTGAGCATCCTGCCTAGGTGTGGTTTTTTTGGCTAATAACTGGAGAAGCACTTGGGCAAAAACGTTTTTGCAGCATATGTCCTTATAAGGTGTTTATTGGGTGAGGACCATCACCACAGGAGATCTTGAGTTCATTCCCTGTCACCTGGTTGTGGTCCTTAACAAAGAATGTAGTTTAACTGTATAATACCAAAGACAAAGCTGAAACAGCTTTCCAAACACAGAGATGTTTTTTGCACTTTCTGTTTTTGAAATAATAAAAGTATTGTAATTGTTGTAGAGGTCCGTTTCTTTTTTCCACTATAAATAGCACATTTTTTAACCAGTTTTCTGGAAACTTCCATTATTTCTTGTAATATGAGCTACTATGTATCTTGTTCAGAATTCATCACTAAACACAAGATTTTTCTGGGTAGTGAAACCCAAGGTGCTTACTTGGGTTGCCATACATTAGTGGTTGGCCTTGAAAGGATTTATAGCAAGGGAGTTCTTAGATAATAGTTTTTTTCTGGGCAGGACAGCGATGCTTCCTCTTGGATTCTCCCAGAGCTTCAAATCAAGGCTTGGTAGACATTACCCAAAAGGTGCTAGGTGGGCCTATCCTTTATTCAGCATACAGTAACCCAGCTGTCTCGGGTGGTGCCAATAAAAGCATCATTTGTAGGGGAGAGAAGTGAGAGCCAAGACTTTTGTCACCAGGACGCATACCATACACTCCAGTTAAAGGGCTGATGCTATGCACCTGAAACTAATATGGGTAGTATGGGTGGGAACGTCCTGGGAGCCAGACCGAGGGCTGATGGAGAACAAAGATTGCGATAAGCCAAAGAAAACTCTCCATGCAGTTACTGTCTTTGAAAAAAAAAAAAAAAAAAAAGAAAAAAAAAAAAAGCGAAATAACTAGAGACACAGGGTCGGAAGGTAGAGACGAGCCTCCCTAGGCAGCCGGGGTGTCTTTGTCCCGCGGGTCTAAAACACCTGGATCTCTTACCGCTGCCTCAGGGTGGGGGTTGTTGGTTAATCCCGCTCCCGAAGCTCCCTCGTCTCTCAGCCGGGAAACCGGGGACACCCTGACGGGAGTGGCCGCGGGGTAACACCTGCCGTCCCGCCCCCGTCCCGCCCCGGCGGGGTCCCCGCGGGTGACACCGCGGTGTCACTGCGCAGCTCGGCTCCTTCCGATCCATCGCATCCCGCTCCGCTCGGCGCTGCCCGGCAGGTAGGCGGCCAAGCGGCCCTTGGCTGCGCTGGGGCTCTGCGGGGCTGTCCTCGCCTCTGCCTCCGGGGCATCCTACGGGAAAGGGGCGGTAACGGGACGAGAAGGGGAAATTCTTCCTCTACCCCTCAGCGGCGGGGTCTGCGCGGGGTGGGGGGCGCTTCTCGGGCACCGGGGGTGGGCACTGTCCATCAGCTGGTTTGGGTGAAAGGCTTGCGCAGGGAAGTGTAGGTAAGTGAAAGTGAAAGTACGCCTTGGGGCTTGGGTTTGGATATTTTTAGGGGTGTTGGTGGGCTTTCTTTTGCCTAGAGCTCTATAAGAACGTCGCAAAGCTGCCGGGTGTTTATCTGTCTGGCACGGAGGAAGCCGACAGTGGTATTTTGCAATTGCTGTAGAAATACTGTGCAGGAAATAACCAAATTTTGGTGTAAACTCCTCCACTCAGTTGGGTCCGGAGGAGAATAAAACAGGAATCCGGCTGCAAGCAAGCACAGAGCAGCCGGAATCTGAGCTGGGCGAGCAGGAATGTTGCACAGCATCCAGCGGTACCGCCACTGCCCTTGGGTGGGGTTTTGTGCCTGACCCGGCCCTTGCGCCTTTCACCCTTCTGCAAGGGCCTGCTCGTGAGCATCTCCCCAAAATGCATCGCTGCTCAGTGTCAGCCCTGAAGCTTTGTCTGTTCTGCGTTTCCCTTGTGTCCTGGCCGGTCGGTAGGTCACCTGCAGCTCCCGGAGCCCCGGGCTCCCCACCGTGTCCCGATGGATGCGGCGGGCAGGCAGCTCCAGTGCTCTCGGCCGGCCAGGCGGGGGACAGCCGTGCTCTCCACTGCTGAAAGTCAGCGAGCACCGAAGCTTTTGGCGGGGTTGACACAGCTCAGAGACATGGGTTTTGTGCTATGAAGCACAAACAGACCAAAATCCTTGAGCTCCCTTATGTGGGTAATGAACTGAGCATGATCATCCTGCTCCCTGATGCAATCAAGGATGGATCAGGTAGCTGAGAGGTGTCTGAGTGTCCCTGAACAGATATTTTGAATGCCCTCTGTGCTGGATGCAGGTAGAGAAGCAGAGGGAATGCTGCAGGAGGGAGAACCCTGATGTGTGCTGGGTTTGTGAGGCTGAGGGACTTTTGCAGTCCTACCAGCACATATACTTCCAATTTCAGATATGCAGGCAAGATTCTTTTTAAAATAATGTCTTTAAAGTTAGTATGATAAAGAAGATTGGAATATACAGTTACCATGGAGAAAATCCCCTGTTTTTTCAATGTGACTGATTTTTTTTTTTTTAAAGAATAAGGTGCACTGACAATGATATTCTTGCTGTTTCTGTAAGCAGCTGCATCCAGTTTAATCCAGTCTCTACTGTGTGAGACACACAAGGTTAGACAAGGTGTTTGAAGAATGTTTCCCAGGGTCCTTATCAAATGTTTTATTTTTTCAGCTATAACCATGGAGAACCTGCCTACTGCCAACAGCAGATTTGCACTTGATCTGCTCAGAAGGTTTAGTGAGGCCAACCCAACAGGAAATGTCTTCTTTTCTCCTGTCAGTATCTCTGCTGCTCTGGCCATGGTCCTTTTGGGGGCCAAAGGTAGTACAGAAGCCCAGGTGTTGAAGGTTAGTAAAATAAAAGGGTCATTAATTTTATATTTTATTTACATTTAAAATGGTTGTGTTTTAGAAGAAGGAAGATGAAATGAGGGTATTTTTATGTGCTCAGGACAAGATTTCTGTCATGCACACTGAGTCTTCCTCACACTCTGCAGTTAATCACCCTCTGCCAACCCTGCTCCAGAGCCCTCTGCCTGTATTTTTTATGGCCCTTGTTGCTCATTTAATTTCCCTTGTTAATTCTTGAAGGAGGAAACTAATTGCATTAGTCAGCCGCCTTTTAAATTGCTCATCATTTCCAGCAGCAAGGCTTTGTGAGTTTTCATGAGACATTTTGAGAAACTATTACTTTGTAGCACAAGATCACCAATGGTGTGCTCATTGTTAACAATTCTGTGTGTTTTGTAAAAAACACAGTAGCAATCTATGGTGCTATATCTGAAGTGTAACAACTATGATGAT
The DNA here is from genome assembly GCA_013399195.1 of Dicrurus megarhynchus. Taxonomy (NCBI): domain Eukaryota; kingdom Metazoa; phylum Chordata; class Aves; order Passeriformes; family Dicruridae; genus Dicrurus; species Dicrurus megarhynchus. The sequence continues at coordinate 761,162 of VXAD01005103.1, read as the reverse complement.
ACATGGTGGTGCTACCTAAGTATCAATCTCTTACTTAACAGCCAGGCACTCGGGCATCTTGAAGGAGCTCAACCTGCATGGTTATCCTCATCATGGCCTTAGATTGAGCAGGATAGTTTAAAAAAACCTCCTTATAAATTGCAAAAATGGTGCACATAGGAGTGTGCCATTTTCCCCTGAAACCTCTGTCATGGAAGGGACTCAGTCACTGTTATTTTTGCACCCTCGTTAGGCTAACACCTGTAAAAGGGTGTATGAGTCTCCTCATTGCAGTCATCATCATGAGCTTGCCTATGAATAATTTCACCTTTGTATTCTGGACTTTAGGAGGAACTGTTTTATACTGTTGAGTGTTGCTGTGTTTACTCAATAAAATTACTTTCCCACTACTTGTTCAAACAGACTTTGAACATATTTCATGCAATCAGACTGACAGCCCCACCTAGGATAAACCTACTGACAGCAGAAATCATGCAAAAGGAACTTGAGGGGGAAAATAAATGTCTTTCAACACAGTCACCCTCAGCAGGACATGTTCCTGTACCATAATACTTCACTTACGAACACAGTGCTAATTAAAGAGGCAGCAATTAGTAACTGTCAAGAGCTATTTGCAAGCACAGAGAAACTTGTTTCCGGGATCATAATTCTATTGTAAGGTTGCCTCCATGATGTTCCTGCTCAACCATTCACCTGCACAGCACAGCTTGCACTGAGGTGGTCAGCAAGGCCTGAGCAAAAACCCAGTGAGAGAAAGGGAAAGCTTTCCTTTGAATCCAATGACTGCTTCACAGCAGTCTTCCCCACTGCGAAATGCATGCTTTAGGTTCGAAGGTGAATGTCCCTGCTTTGGTGCAGCCTTCCCTGTCTATGAGGTCTGGCAGCTTCTGCTGTCACATCTATAAGCCTTGGCCAGCCAGCTTCCCTCTGGAAAAGGAGGTACTGGTAAAGAGAAAATTGCAGAAATGTGTTTGATTTTAAAGCTAATACTTTCTTTATATATACATATTTATATGTAAAAAAGTATATATGGAGTTTATATGTATTTATGGAATTCTATTTTCATAAAATTATAAAATGTTATTGCTCTAAGTTTTCTTAATACCTCACCTGTGTCAGTAGATCGTATATTCTGAAAATATACAACCCCAGGTTCCCTTGGGCCAAAGGGGAAACCAAGAAAGCAAAAGAGTCTCCATGGCATCATCTCTCATTTTGATTCCTCACCCGGGAATGAGTTCTTGGGCCCAGAGGCCCGCAGAGGAAAGGCCCACAGAAATGCAGACAGGACTGTTACTTTTGGTACCTTTTATCTCTCCAGAATGAAAGAAAGACAGTGAAAATGATGTATCAGAAAAATAAATTAAATTTTGGGTACATCCCCGAAGAGTTGCGATCAAGAAGGGTCGTGATCGAGAGCTTCATCTGTGACTGTGTATAAACCAGGAGCACAATACAAGTGGCTGACATGGGCAGCATAGCACCCAGGGACAGTTTGATTCATTCTTTGAGATTTACAGAAGTCTCTAAGCAGCTTCCAGCCTTTTCCTTTCTCTTCCTTCAGCCTACCTACTGGATCCTGCCCTGCTGCATCAGACCTACCCTACAGAGACGCCGTATGTTCTTTTAAGGCAGTATTAACAGCAGCTAGTTCACTTCTTTTATTTCAGACGCTTCATCTTAATGAAGTTGAAGATGTTCATTCCAGATTCCAGGCTCTGACAATGGATATAAACAGAAGCAATGCTCCCTATCTCTTGCGGCTGGCCAGCCGGCTCTTTGGAGAGAAGTCCTACAGCTTTCTGCCGGTACAGTGGTGCACGTCAGGACGGCGTGTGGTGGGACCTGGGGGGAAAATGCAGCTACTTGAGTGTTTATGAAGTAGAACTATTTCCAGGCGTATTTCTAAACATTACTGGGCAGTTGACAAAAGTATTTCATACTTGCCATGTGCATTTCCATAGCTGTGGGCATCTGTGCCTCTCACCTAAAGGGTGTAACACAGCAAACCCTTTTCTTTTCTTGTTCACTTCTGCTGTGCTTGGCCTCAAGAGAAGAATTTTTCATCTATGTTCTTAGTTTACAGTAACTATCATAACATTCCACTCTGTTGCAACCAGCTTTTTAGGTTGCAGCCTGTTCTGTTCCTGTTGCAATCAGCTTTTTAGGATTTTTATTGCAGGACTAGTACCACATTACTTAAATATTTTGGAAAACATTATTTATTTGGGAGGGGATATCCAATATGTTTTAACAACATGCCTCTTCACCAGTGAATTATAATTTTGTGTGCACATAAGTTGATATTTTTGTCCCTCTTGAGCTATTTTGGAGAGTTATCCTTGCTGTGCTTGAGGCTGTTTCAGGAGAATGATGAGTAAATATTGCAACACCTGCAGTAAGCATCCCATCAGCTCCAGACATGGCTGGTGTACTATGAGGCTTACTCTAAGAGTGGGGAAAAAACCTGTTAACTTAGAACCCCCCAAGCAACACTCTTAGAGCCCCACGTCAGAGAGGGTGAATACACCTTACCCACCTGATAATTAGATGTTTTCTTACCTGCATGCAGTGAAAGCTATTCTTATCATTCCAAAATCTAGGATTTCCTGACTAATATGCGGAAATTATATGGAGCTGATTTGGCTACAGTTGATTTTCTTCAGGCTTGTGAGAAAGCCAGGAAAGAAATTAACCAGTGGGTCGAGGAGAAAACTGAAGGTAAACTACCTTTTAGTTAATAACCAGCAGTGTTTCATATCTTGGGAGCAGGAATGGGCTTTGTTCTCTGCTGTCTTTAGAACAGTTTAATTCTGCCCTGGGATATTCATTCAATGCATGGACAGAACCAGAAATTACCTAAGCAAGACATTTAAACAGTTCCATAAGTCCCGAGAGGTTTTCCATTTTGTTTTTGTGTTCAGGCCATGAGTGCAGGAGAGATGCCCAAACCTGGAGTTTTACTCATGAGTTGGAGCATTTGTTTTAGTCGGTCCTGGTCCATACTGTATATAGATTCCTAAATTCAGTATTCCTTAATGTGGGTGTTCTGTAGTTCTTGTATGATGAGTAGATGAGTGGCATGTGGAAGTTTAAACTAACAATATTACATTTCCATCAAATTACTATATATCAACAGTTATAGTAGTGTGTACCGTTAAAAAGCATGGTGAAGTATAGGGATAGGTACTGAAATACACATTATTACGGGTATAAATTAGTTTCATGTTTTAGTATTTCTCTGGCATCAGTTTCTCTATGTATGTTTTATATGCCATCAACTTACTACATGATTTTGTTATGACTTTTTTTCCTGATGCCTCTGAAGGCAAAATCCCTGATCTGCTGTCTGAAGGCTCAGTTGATAGCATGACCAAGCTGGTACTGGTCAATGCTATTTATTTCAAAGCGAACTGGGCAGAGAAATTTCAAGAAGCTGACACCACTGATGCACCATTTCGGTTAAATAAGGTAATACAGATACGTCTTGGTAGGATATATGTAATGGAAAGGTCAAATAATATGGGTAGTAACGTGAAGCTTTGCTTACAGATAATTAAGAAATAGGAAGTCATTTATGAATATTTTAATTATTTTTTATGGGTTTTAGTATTTGTCTGTATTCAGCAAGCTATTTGTTGTCTCACTTACTGGAATAGTATCAGGGACAATTCTCACCTATGGATTTGGACCTGGTGAAGTTTCTGTCTGCAGTAGATCAGCAGCTAGGAACTGTGTCTGTTTGTGATGCTAGGTAAGCAGTATTAAAATGACAGGACATTTTGATTAAGCCTCATCTTCTTGTTCTATATTCTGTTTATGTTAATATATTTACAAGTTGCTGTATGCAGTCTCCTGCTTTATGCTAAACAGAGTTGATCTTTGTTGGCTTAACATTTTAATTTTTGGGCAAGACAAAGGTACAGCTATTTGAAAAAGCTGTTTCAGTTTCTGTGAGGACTGTGCTATAGAAGCCAAAGGAGAACCAAATATAATACAAACATATTATTTCTTCAGAAGAAACTCTTATTAAACAGGGAGTCAGAAGCCTGAAAAAAGCAGTTTTGTTATGGAGGAAAAGTGTTTACATAAATGCAATTTTAACTTACTTGTTTCCTGTCAGCTCTTCAAATGAGTATTTCCTTAACTGTTACTTTTGGTGCCTTTTATCCCAGAATGAAAGGAGGACAGTAAAAATGATGTATCAGAAAAATAAATTTAATTTTGGGTACATCCCCGAGGAGAAGATCCGTGTTTTAGAGCTGCCTTACGATGGAAGAGAACTTAGTATGATCATCCTCTTACCTGATGACACTGAAGAGGACTCCACTGGACTGCAGAAGGTGACCCATCTAAGCTAATGCAGTTGTTCAATGTTCTTAAGTTCATGAAGCCTTTCAAAATCAAAGCCTTAATGAACCCATGTTCTCAGAGCACCAGATCTATCAAGTGTATTTTTAGACAACTCTCTACTAGTACAGCAATAAACAAAAAATGGATGTACTGTATCAGGAAGAGAAGCTGTGTTCTGATTTTTTAGCTTGTGTTCATGTGTCCTCTGGCTTGCTGAACTGAGCCATGATGGAGACTGAAAACAGAGTTAACTGTGGGAATTAACTTGCCTTGATTGTTTGTTTCTAATGACAGAACTTGTCTTTCAGTAGCTTTGAAAGTCTTTATTTTCTTAACCATGAAGTAGTGAGACTGTTTTCCATTAAATGGCCAGCTTCTTTGAGCTCTCTGATTATGATTTTTGTTACTTGTTTTTAATTAGGTAATTCCATTCAAGTCGATTAAACAGTAAGAAGACTGGGTTGCTGTTGGTGCAAGTTTTTCCCTTCTGTACACTGCAGCAAGAAGCAAATGTCTGCATTACTTTGTAAAGTAAAAACTGCACTGACTCCATTTAATTTTAATAGTATTTTTTTGATCTCTAGCTATCAAAGATATGGCTATGTTCATTTTTGTACAGCTGCTTTACCATTGTATAGTGTTCTATAAACAAAGCCTCATAAATGTTACTGGAAATGAAATACTACACTGGTGGTAAGTAATGATCTCTGTCTTTTTAATTCTAGATGGAGAAGCAGCTTACCTTAGAGAAGCTCCAGGAATGGACACGTCCAGAGCATCTGTATTCCGCTGACGTTCGTGTGCGTTTGCCAAAGTTTAAGCTGGAAGAAAGCTATGACCTTAAATCAGATCTAGCTGCTATGGGCTTGCTGGATGTGTTTGACAGTGGCAAGGCTGACTTGTCAGGAATGTCGGGGGCACGTGACCTCTTCCTCTCTGAAGTTGTCCACAAGGCTTTTGTGGAAGTGAACGAGGAAGGCACGGAAGCTGCAGCTGCCACTGCTGGCATTGCTATGCTCTGCATGATCATAGAAGAGGATTTCAACGCTGACCATCCTTTCCTTTTCTTTATTCGCCACAACCCAACACAAAGCATACTTTTCTTGGGCAGATATGCTTCCCCATAAAAAAAAAACTTAGCATTTGCAACAGTTCCTGCTGTTGGTAATGAAAGCTTTGTTCCTGATTGAGTTAATCCTCCTGTCATGGGTTCCTAGTAATTTGACTGAGATTCTGCCTTTCCCATTAAAACAACCCCAGAGAAATTGAGGAGTAATTTTTTTTTTCTTGAGATTGACATAATTTTTAATTAAACAAGGAAAATACTGACTGTAGGCAGAAGAAATATTGGAGTAGAAATAAATTTTCTTGGAAGAAATGCACATCTTTTAAAGCACAAGATCACCCTTTTTGCATCCTCCCATGGGTTTTTCTGTGTTGACAGCTCCCCATTGTGATAACCAGTCACTCCTTAGTAATCCAGGCACTCCTTATGCACATATACTAGGTTGTTCTTGCAAAACTATTCCTCTCCTAAAATCTTGCTTTACAAAAACACTGTAATAAAATCATTCCAGGCACCAAAAGGCATGTCTTGAACAGCTGCGTTTACCCAGTTCTGTCATGAAAAAGGTCAGATAACATTTGTTTAGAGACATCTATTAATAGAGAAAGGATTAAGCTATTTAAACAAAAGTAACCCCTTGAAGTTAGTAGCCAGAAAACTTGCAACACAGCTTTTGAACGAGAAGGAGAAAAAATGATTAAGAACTTTAGGTGAGATGTTTAAAGAGGATTTTAAAAATTTACAGATTGGTGCCATTCTAGTTACTGAAAACATGAAAGTTTTTCAGGGATTAGAGGTTTTAGGTGCCTTTTTGAAAGTTCAGAAGCTGCTGATACGACATTAGATTCTGACCAGAACCTACGTCACTCCCAAAAGATATTTTAGCTTCCCAGAGGACGACTGGGCATGATCTGCAAGAACTATCTGATGCCCTTCTTTATTTACAAGGATTCTACATTTACTGAGCTGACTTCCACTACCTCTTTATGCTCAAACCCCTGGTACTGTACCACAGCCTTATTCCTAGGAGGCAATGTAATTACATACTGTCATGTTCTGTGTTTATTTTTGGAGGTTATTTGCTTGTATCTTGCGTACTGTAACTTTTACCTGTACAACCTCAGCTCTGAGTGGGGTACAATAATTTATATAATTACAAACCATATTTTAATCTTGTCTTTAAGCAACAAATAAAATTCTTCTACTTAAACTTTTGTTCCAAAAGTCATGTTTTTTGCATGTAGTTTGGTATTTCTATAAAATACTAAACATAAAATATATAAAATAACAGTCTGAAGAGTAGATCCAAAGAAAACCACGGGCACAGCAGGTGCGACCAGCTGTCTGAAGACATTCAGAGTAGATGAAAATACTGAAAACCAAATTACTCAATAGAAGAGATGATTGCATGAACCAGCAACTTGCCCTGGAAGTGTGAGCTGAGCTGCTCGCCCCCACAGAGAACAGGGGCAGTCACGGATTTATGAAATGGCACAACGCTTGGTCTGCAATACCCGGTTGCAAAGGCTCTGGCAGGCTTGCAAAGGAGAGAGTGTATTGCAGCCTGCAGATGTGAATGCAATCCTTTCTGCACTGAGTGCTTCAAAAACACGACACTGAAAACCCAGTGTCTTGCAAACAAAAAAGTACCATGTAAACATTTGGAACACTTTGATGTTGTGTTAGTTCTGCGTTTCTGGGCCTTGTCGTCAGCATTTTAGCAAAAAGAGGTGTTGCTGCCACAGACGGGGTTTGCCAAAGCAAGGCTCAAAAACCTCAAAAACTCTATTTTAATTACATCCTTATCTTTTTTGGCACAAACTCAGTCAATGCATGCAAGATACATGACTGGAGGCTTTTAGGGCAGCAATTACCAGGAAATCAAAAGAAAGATAACACCTTGCATAATTGTACAAACCAGCGTAGCTTTATGAGGAGACTGATGTCTGTCTGCATTTATTGTGTTGGTATCTGAACCATTACATTGAGACAAGTTTGGTTTTCTACAGACAGGGTACACAAAATAAAATCTCAGCCATAAGAATCTCAATAAAATCAGCTTTACATTCAATAATTTAAAAAAACCCAGCAAGCTTACTAACCAATATTCCCCTCCCATAATTTATGTCCCACAATAAGATGGTTGTGTTTTTCCTTAACACTCCTTGTTTTTTTCCTGTGCTCTTGTCAGAACAAATGACTGACAAGGGCTGACTCTGACAGCAAAAACTGGAATGCCATCTGTATTCGCATTTCTAAATAATAATATGCTGCTCCAGTGACCTTGTGAGAAGGATTTTGTTTGTAGAACTCCTGAATGAACACAGGCCTCACTTAGTTCAAAGCAGGGTAATTTTGAGTACAAGATGCTTTAACTGAGGAAAAAGGTAGAAAATGTAATTTTAATGTGTTAAAGATACACAAGATGAGAGTATGTCACCTCAGAAGTCTCAATATAAAATCAGGAGCTTACCCTTAGTCTCAGCTAAGTAGCAGTCATAAATCCACACCCACCACATAAAAAAATACTGCTTACAAAATTTTTAGTTTATGTTAACCCTGAGTAATGCAACATTAAAAAGCCAGCCTGACTGCAGTTAAACTTCCTAGGAGGGAAATTCTAAGTTCTTGAGCACTTTGAGTACTTGAGTACCCTGTTCAAAACCAATTTGCAACAGGCTGCTGGTTTGAGTAGATAACATGTAAGTTTCTTCCAGTGGAATAGGGGATTACAGTAGCTGGATTTCCTTCTCCATTTTGGCCTCTCCTAAGCAGACCAGGCTTTACAACAAGACAAAACTCAGAAATATTTGCTCACTGTGCTGTGATGAGTAATCCAGACTTTGTACTGCTGCCAACAGACTTCTTAGGAAAGCCCTTTGGTTTTGGTAAACAGAAAAACCACCACCACCCACCACCAATTCTCTGCTTTTTGTCTGATTCATACAGTTGAAATTGCTCATCCTAGGAAGTACATACCCTAGAGGGGATAAGGAGGAGAGTTATCTCTGGGTTTTATGTCATCTTATACTAGAGATAAACTTAGATGAGTTAACTCAGAGCATGTTAGTTATACTTTTACTGTTAAATGTTGGTATGTGTCTACATATGACCAAAATCCTGGTAAAGTACATTAGCTTGATCAAGTCCTGGAGATGGATGTTTGTCTCGATTTGATATGGTTCATTATGGTTTATTACAGAAATAAGACCAGTCCAGTTGTCTTGCACCCTTTTTTTTGAGATAAAAAGGTACAACTGAAATCAGAACCTCACTTTTGGTTTGGATTTTTTCATTTGTTTGTTTGCTTGGTTGGTTTTATTTTGGTTGTTTTGGGGTTTTTTTGCTTCTGGTTTTGTTGTTCTTTTTTACCATAGTGAGCCACTAGTTCTGTCATATTATCTCGTGGTACCATCTAAATGCATGTTGTTAGCCATATTCATTAAGAGGCCTATGCAATCCCAGACTACTTAGTAACAATAAAAGATAAAAACCACAGCCAAAATCCCAGAGAGCACAGCCTGCCTGGAAACATGTTGAACATGCAGAGTGGCCGCTGGCAATTCAGATAATGAACTTATCACAGCAGCCAGAAAATGTATCTTCAGGATAGACAGGAATTCAAACAATCATCTTGCATAAACACTTTTATTTTTAAGTCACTTAATGGAAAATGCTAGGCAATCATTTTGGCTGAGGGCTTTTCTCTCAATATGAGAGAAAATGCTCACAGAAAAGGGAAAAAAATGCAGTCCAGAGGTTAAGCTGAGGGTTTAAACTCTTTGTGCACAGAAAACAGGACAAGAAAAATAAAATACAAGTAATGATTTCACATAAATATTTAGTACAAAAGCCCAGACAACTCCTTGCTATCATCCAAATTTTTATCTGTGAGAGTCAAACAAGCTAAATGATGGAAACAATATTCATTAGGTAATTTTCTAAAAGACCCCTGCAACGGAACTCATTTGGGGCATTATTTTATTGATATTTCTGTTGTGGCTATCCGTATCTTTGACATGGGCATGTTACTACTGGGAGAAACAACATACATCAGTACAATTTGCTTCTCAAAGTACTGAATTCTCCAACATGGAATGTTTATGGCATGGCCTTTCTTATGATCTACACTATTTCCTAGAGGGCCAACTTACATAAAAGAGATTGTGGCATGGTGGATTTCAATGGTGTTCCTTACAGCAGAAGCAACTGTGACCTGATGGGATCCAAATCTCATCCCAAATTTCCCAGTGACACTGCAGTATTTGGTATTTCCTTACAGCTCTACACTCTGAAGGTAAATAAATACACCACTATCCCAGCATGCAATTCATAACCATTTTTGCCCTTCAGTGAGCTTCTCAGGGTAAGTCCCAGGTAGTCAAAAGCCAGAACACAAAGAAATGTGCTTTGTGATTTTTAATTTCATTCTTTCAACTTGTGCTTTTGAAGCAGTTTCACTAGGAGATTGGCTTCTGCTTGTTGAAAGCAGCATTGCCAATCCTGTGTGGAGACAGCATACATCCTCCTGAGAGGGAATGGATGTTTTTGCCTTATGTCTGTTTTGGAGGGATGGGAGATGGTGCGGGGTGAAATGTCCATCTGTGAGTGCATCTGGTCCTGATGGATTTTTAATGGAGCATGGAGTTCTTCAAACAGAGGAGATGACCCTCTTTAAGGGAATATAAAAGAGATGCACATCAGCAGCAGGGAGAGAGCAGGAAGCAGCCACTCTCCAGTGCTGCTAACTACCAGGAGGAGGAAGGGAAAAGGTAAATAATACTTTGCTTGGAGAACAGCCATGAGGCACGATGGCTTTGAAACATTAACTTCTTTTTATCAACATTTTGGCAGCCTCTTTGCCTCCATCAGAGGCTGAGGAATGAAACACCACCTCTGAACCCTCTGCCAACCTGTGCTGCCCTCTGAAGGTGAGCACATGCTGCTCAGATTTACTCCAGCACTGGAAAAGACCACACCTTGCCTTATTCCTCCAAATGCATTTCAGAGGACCATCAGGATAAAAATACTAATCTAATTAACTACCCCTTTGATTCATACAATAAGAAAGTTCCAATCAAACAACAAAAGTGAATTGTGTTAAAAAGAAAATCATGCAAATTTACATAAATGAAGCTTGTTGAAATACTTGCTCATCTTTAGAACAACGCTTTGCTCAAAGCATTCAAAAACTATACTTGAGGTAGGAGAACACAGAAATGTTAAAGAATATGAATCAAACCCTCTAACAGTACACAATCATGCAAAAGGTTTATTTTCTGAAACATTTCAGTTACACCATGATCTTTGGCTGGAGTCCTACATCATGCAGAACTTCATATGAAGGGAGTCTCACAACAAAATTAATCTCCAATACAAATCAAAAAGTTTTGGAGGCTATATATCCAGAACTTTTGATCAAGGCCAAGGATCAGCAATCTGTCTTGAAAATTAAGAGCAATAAGCTGAATAAAGTTGGCTTCTGGACTTGGCACTGCATCCTCAGCCCAGAGACCTCCTGGCTTGTGAACATTGCTCTGAATGAACTCCAGATGCGCGGCTGTGGCGGCCCCTCTGATCTAAGGCCCACACAGCACCAAATACCTCTGCTGTCAAGGAACACCCACCTGCAACTGGTGTGTTCCAGACAGGGCTGGGTCCTATCACAGCTGGAGAGGGGCGAAAAGAGCTCGGTATCGCTCCAATGGCCATTTTCATGACTACTCGACTTACAAAATGAATTAAACTTGCTCTGGAAAGCAGGGATAATAAAATTAAAGGGATATCAAATTTTCAAAACCACACTGCTGTCATAGGAGTATTTAAACAAATACATAGACAGTATTTTTAACAGCTTTATTGGTTTAATAACTGTTGAACAAAATTGGTCTCTAGAACATCATAAGAGCAAAAATTACTCTGTAATTATATTTTGTTTACAGTATTTTAGCAGAGGGAGTACAATTTACTGTTTTTCTGGAAAATAACATTCTCAAAATCTGAAACAGAAACTGATTTTAAAAAGCAGCTCAGTAATATTTCTTGTCTCACGGCAAGAGCCAGAAATACAAGTCTCTTGTTTTCTCCCTGTTTCACGTGAACCAGTGACAGCACTATATGGATGAAGCTTATTTTTGCATTTCTACACTGCCTAACCGCATTGCCTAACTGCAATTCTTTACAAAATACCTTCAGAACAACAGCAATAAAACCAGAAGGATAAAAAAGTATCTGGAAGGCTCGGTGGCTTAATCCTTTCAACCACAGTAACAGGCAGCTGACACTGTAAGGGGAATTTCTACATACAGTAGAAATGTATGAGTCATAAAATCAAATCCATTCTGAGCACAGTGGTCACGACTTTCGTTCCTTGAAGAAGTCTGTTCCTTTCAACTCTTCCGGTAGATAGTCCTGCTCCACAGGTTCCTTGTACATGGGGTTGTATTTGTAGCCTTTTCCATAGCCTAAGTTCTTCATGAGCCTGGTTGGGGCGTTTCTCAGGTGCAGAGGAACGGGGGGCAGTGGTCCCGTGTGCATCCTCAGGCATTCCTTGACATTGCCATATGCCCTGTACACCTCTATAGACTTTGGGGCTCTGGCAAAGTACACTACACACTGTGCTAGAATCACCTGCAAACAAGCAGAGGGAAAATGTTAAATGACTTCTTTTAACCTCTTTGGGAAAAGGTCTGCTAATCAGGTTGTTGATATAGCATGGCAGGGATTATGTTTTCAAACTGACCTCTGCCTGCTACTATAATATGAATACTATTATTTTACAACAACTCAACCTCATGGTTTTCTCTACTAGAAAATAACAGCTACTTTATTTATAATAGAAAAAATGGACAGAGAAAAATGATACATGTTCATGTATCACATTTTAACAATAAATACGCAGTGACTTTTATTTTAAACTACAGCATCCGTTTTAAGAGCTACAATGTTCTCTTGTCAAAGATGGGGCATGCAGAATGAACAAGTAACTAAGTCTGCTCTGTCCTTGCAATCTGCTTCTTTTTATAGTTACAGATAGGTTTTACAGATTGCAGAACTTTCAAATCAGTGAATTAACAAAGCCTTTACCTCACATTCTGGCATTCCAATGAAGTGACAGCCTTGATAAGCAGCAACTGCTTGCGTTAAAGCCAGAGGATCTGCCAGTCCTACAGAAAGGGATCAGATAAAAGCAGGCTAAAGTCAATTTACTTCACTTAATGTCTCTCTTAGTTTTTTTTAAATTTTATTTTTTCCTCTCCTGTAAGGTATCCATGCACATTTCAGAGTTGGTTTCTCAGATATTGGAATTTCTGGTACAATACCACACCATACATAAGATACAAAGCTTTCCTTCTTCTCTACCCCTCCTCCCCAGAAAATAAAAAAAGGTCTAACTCGTGGGTATGATTTACAGACTGAATCTGCTGCCACACAGTGGCAGCCTGAGCAGTAGCTGACCACATATGATTTTCCTACTTTTTGAAATTGATAAAGAAATGGGGAAATATTGCTATACAGACATAGCTTCCCCAGATCTCCTAACTCTTCATCCATCACATATGAGCTAAAAGTGTTGCTGGATCTGCTACTTTGGGTAAGTCAATCAAGATGCCTTACAGCTAGGGGGGCAGCTATCAAACCTGAGGTTTGCAGGTCAAGGTAGGCATTCACGTGCCAGACACATTAGAAAAATCAGACATCCCTGAAATACACACTCCCTGTGGCACAAGTTTACTGGTGACTTACAACCAGCAGGGCTGAAAAGAATCAATATTAATACACACCAAATCTGACCTCAAAAACATTTGTCTCTCCTGCAATAGGTAATCATCACAATGACCACATGCAGGTCTCTGCCTGCATATACAAAGTTTTTGTTGCATGTGGAGCATTTCAGTATCTTGTACCTATTTTGCATATAACTGTTTTGGGTTTGTTTCTTTTTTCAAAAGACAAATTTTAGAAACCAGAGAAAGCCTGGCAGATCTTCATTCAATGTGATGTTCCAATGGGAAATACTGCAAATACTGACCTATATCTTCACTTGCAAACCTCACCAGCCTCCTTGCCACATAGAGTGGATCCTCACCGCCCTCAAGCATTCGAGCAAGCCAGTAAAGGGAGGCATTTTCATCGGAGCCTCTCATAGACTTGTGCAGGGCAGAGATGCAGTTGTAATGTTCTTCTCCTGTTTAGAATGGGGGAGAAGCGATACATAAAGCTGTTAGGAGGAAATCAAGTGGAATGCATTAAAGGGAACAGAATGTATTTCACTAGATCACATCAGTAACCATAAGCTGCTTTTCCAAGTTCTTATTACGTATATGTGGTTGCAGCATTCATTAATGTTTTCAGTGCCTTCATGGCTTCCCATGTGAATCATACCCTAAGTACATAAGCAAAACAGAGCAACTGCTGATGAAAAGGTATTTTTTTTTTAAACATTGCAAGGTAAACAATTTGGGTTTTATACCCTAACGGCCTTCCCTTCAAAAGAAAAAAACAAAGAAAAGCCCAGATATTTTAAGCAATTAAGAAAACTCTACATAAATAGCTCCTAATTGCCAAAGGGTAAAGTACAAGCACATACAAACAACTGACCATTGCTTTTGGACACACACACAGCTCTGAGAAGACAAGACAAGAATCAGAGAAATCCAGTGCTATATAGTAGTGATATTTTAGAAAAAAGAAATTTCACATCATTTAAAACTTGGAAATAAAGTGTGCAGTAAAACATGAGTTTGATGTGCTATACAGGGGTGAGAAAAAAGGAAATGCTGTGGATATACAATGATGGAACATTATACAATTTGGAGAAAACAGAACTGCAGTGAACAACCTGGCAAACCCCTAAGAAATGCTGAGTTCAACTGTGGACACCTGCACTACTACAACAATACTTGAAATGCTAGACTACTACATAAAAAGTGGGAAGACTGAAAGAATTACAAGGAAAATTTTTTTTAACAATAAAGTTTAATATACGATTAGGTATGGACTCCAAGGAGAAACAAAGCTATTCCAAAGATCTTCTGAGGCTCCACTTAAAACATTGAATGAGACCCTGCCCTGCTTACAATTTTCCTCCGTGTAGCTGGTTTTGATTGTTATGCATATCTTTTAATCAAACTTGTAACAGTATTTTGCTGCAATACTGTTGTTAAACCTTCCATGTTATCTGCCTTTTTTATTTTTTCAAGTGCCTGGCATTCCTTGGCTCACAGCTAAGTATGTATTTTAAAGGCAACTGGCTGCATGCACAGCCATCTGTTAATATTCCTCTTCTTCCTAAGGCTAAAAGGATTTACAGCCTGAGGGCCATATCAGAACACACCAGTCACTTGTAGGCCCTGAAAAATAAAAGGGCTGCATGCATGAGTTTGAGAACCAAAATCGCCACGCTGCTGCAGTTGCTCCTTTTGTAGCCAGCAAGACCTCTACCTCCCAGGTCCATTCCCCCCATCTCTGCTCCTGCTGGACTGTGATTCTGTGGGGAATTCAACATGCTGCCGGCGAGCACAGGCAGTCAGACAGCTATTTTTGCTAGGACTCCACACAAAGAGCCCTGGTATGTAGCCCTCGCTTGAGCCAACACAAACAGCATATCCGTGCTCCATCATAACACTTAAGTCAGTAGCAATAAACCCCAAGCAGCTGAACTCGCATCATCCTCTTGCAGGAGGCGTCTCTTGGTCTCTTAAAAGTAAGGAAGATGGCCTTTAAATATCTCTAGAGGTTGCACTAACCCAGATTTTTCTGCTGGAGGCTTTTATATGCTGTTTGGGCTACTGTAAAGTGTCATACGTGGGGATATCAGCTGGAGAGGCAGAAGGAATCCAGCAGATAGGTTGGGTCTAGATATATATACCTGCAGGGAACTTCAGGCTGAGGAGGGAATTAGCTTTCTCCTTTTACTTCCTCCCTTACAAAGTTGATATTGCTGACAGAGCCACAGTGACAATACTTATACATAGACTTGCAGTTTCAATTAAAAGCAAAATACATTGATGTGCGTTAGAGAAAGATCTAACATTTCTGTCTAAAAAATAGTTTATAGATAGCCTGAGATACCAGAAGCAGTTAAAAAAATTAGAACTTTTAGTAGACCTTTATTTATTAGCTCTCTCAGGCTAGTTAGCTAACATACAGATTTTGGCCTTATCAATTCAGTTGAGAGACAGACACATACCAGCTTATCTATCTCTGCTATTCTGTATCACAGATGACTCTTGAAATCAAAACTATGAAGAGCTTTTGGAATCAAAATACATTTTCTCTACGCAGTTCTCAGAAAGGCAAATACCTTTCTGAAACAAGATCCTACACAAGAGGCTTTGTGGAAGAGAGGGCTTTCTAGGGTCTGACATATACAGATGCATAAATCTTGTTGATACATGCCCACAGATTGCTTTATGTGCTCATGAGGAGTTTTCACGCTAGTTTAAGATGCCAATTTATCTAAAGTCATATTAGTAGAAGGTAGAGAAAAGGTCTTGTTCACTGATCATAATTAATTTTTGGGTTTCTTAAACAATCCCTGTTCACAAGGTAGTGGGCAAAAGTAAAAATCACAGTCCCCATCTCACATTATTTTTTCTCTTAGCCAAAAGTAAACATCAACTGCTCATTGATAAAGAATAGAAGAAATCCTTGGAAGTAAGACTAGAGCAACAGCATGGATAAAAAGACTTCTCATTCTGATCCAGCAGAACAAAACTGAGCTGGAAGAAAACATTATGGTGTGGATGTGGTGGTTTAACACCAGCTGGGAATTCAACTCCAAATAAGCCACTCCCCTATCCCAGCAGTGATGTGCATGGTATGGAGTAGCAACTTAGCCCTGCCCACATGGCTCTAAGCTCTGCCCCAAGAGCAAGCCCTGGGCAGGGAAACACCTTCTCTTTTCTCCTCCAGAGAAGGGAAAGGAAAAACTGTGTTCCAGATTGCAGAATGAATTAAATTCAGCTCAACACATTCCCAGTCTTTACCATAGCTGATGTTACCAAACAGACAGTGAAACTACTGACATTTATCTTATTAAATCAGTGTTAGCAGAGTGATACAATATGTAAAAAGAAGGGGCAACAATACAACTCTATTTAAAAGATCTATTCGCTGCCCATCTGCAGGTAAACTTCAATGAATTTGGTTGCTACATCATTTTCTAAAAGGATCAAAATTTTAACAACTGCAATAAAGAGCTAAAATATGATTAAATAGTTTTTATTTCCTCTCACACTGCAAGGGCTGCAGGTGGCTGCTGGCAGTGAAATTTGATTAAAGTTGTTTTGTTGTCCTTCCAGCTAAAACGCATAAACTATCTGCACAAAGATCTCTTCTTTACATGTCTGCACATAGATCAGAACAACAGCCTAACGACTGGATGACGAATGACTTCTTTCCTAGATTACTTGATGAAAGCAGAGAAGAGAATGCCCAACTACATCTATCTGCCAAATTTTGCAGAAGGGAACAAAAAAAATTATGTATAATAAAAATTTAATATTTACACAGCTCTGAACACTAATCAATTACTCAGTGCTTTCCACATGAACATGCTACACTCAAATGTATGTTGCTGCTATCATGATTAGACTCTCCGCTTTATGAGGCTGAAGCATTTTATTTTAGGGGATTGTAGATCTCATCACCACAGCTGGGATTCAAAATGTATTAGCCAGAACATGCTACCAAAAATCCAAATCTTTGTATACAGTAGCTGCTATCTGGAAGTCCTTTGAAATTAAAAGGACAAACAGCTATCTCTACTATGGACAAAAGTAGTCAACCTGGAGTCAACAGTCAGTGGTCAACACAGACTATTCCACAGAAGAGAGAAATTCTGTAAAGGCATCTACTTGGGCAACCTGCTACTGTGACAATATCTATGTCAGGCTCTTTGGCACTTATACAATCCAGAAAAACACAGTTTTCACTGCTCTCACTACTCTGAAAATCTCTGACCAAAAAAACCCACAATAAACCACAACAAGGATTTCTTCAACAGAGAAGGGCCTGACACACACTACCCAAACTTGATGCAAGCCTCAGGAAGAGGCAGTCTGTGCCATCTCTACCTGAGCAAGATGATGTAGAAGCGCTGGGAGCAATGGACACAGCCAAGAGTTTTGTGTGACAGCGGCCACAAGGCGACAGCAAACACACGAGGGACCTACACGGTGCAGGAGACTCGCACCAGTGAACTGGTCAGATTTTCCGCTTCCTTCTAATCATGACCTCTTCCTGCCACAGACCCCATAAAAGTTTTCTTCTCCCTCCCCCTGCCTACCCTCAACTTCTCAGCTGCCATTAGATCAGTATCTGCCCAGCTGCCCTTTTCCTGACAGTGAGTCATCATTACTTCTTTGTAGCAAGAAGGCTGCAATTGGGCATATGTTACAACCAACCTCAAGAAACCTCTCATCACAGCTTTTGAACAGCGGCAGTTAATGGAGCATATCAGAAACAGTGGCAAAAAAAAAAAGGAGAAAATAAATCAGTTCTTCACATACTGCTTGGCATAATCATTTCATACTGTTGTGCATAGTCATTCAAGTATTGCTGAAGAACTAGCATATACATTCAAGGGGATTCACCTAATCTCTAATACTCACTGACTTTTAAACCTCTAACATAAAATGCTTTAGTGGCCAACTACTGTGATGCCTAAGATTGCAAAGTCACAAATTTAGCAAGAGTAGTTATAACACTAGGAAGCCTTAACCGCAATTAGATTTATGTGGCCTGCCCTAAGCAAGCTACAGCATTCATTACCTTAAAAAGCAACTCTAAAAATAAAGCAAACTGCTCAGGTTTTGACATAACGTATTGCTGTGAATGTGAGCACTTCCAAGACTTTCAAAGGAGTAGAAGTGCAATGGAAGATAACCAACCCTCCAAGAAAAATGTCCTTATCAAATTCTTCTGCCTCTTTACACTGAAACCCTCATAGAAGACAATATAACCTTAAATAACAAATAATTTCACAAAAACACCAACTGTTTTCAGGACAGCAAACAGGTCTTTCAACTAATCTACACTTCCCAGCTGCTAAGAGGAAACACTGTTCAGAGGGAATCTCTGGCTGAACTACATTGTAGAGGAAAAGTAACTTCTGGGACAAACTTTAGTACAATCACTGTTTCAGTACAGCAGCTGGTAGGAAAAAGGGAGAAGAGAAATTAGAAAGGCTATCACATCTTGAGAATACTGCGTCTCAGAAACTGTATCAGTTACTCACCTGCTCGGTCATACAGGATGTGAGATCGCTGGAGCCCCTCCTTTATATGCTCTTCTGTTACCAGAATGCCATCTGCAGCGCCACCTTTGGTAGCTTCCAAAGGAGTGGTCCTTCCCGCTGCTACTCTGGCCTGAACTGCCAACTGGAGCCCGTTCAGCCCAGTCCTGGCATCCCCGTCGCAAAGATAGGCAAGTGTGTTCAGAGCTTTCTCCTCTATGTACACCGGGAATCTGCAACAGAATAACCACACACCCTTAGCCCCTATCACAGTCCTCTCCTTGCCTATCCTGCTGGAGATGACGTTTCTTTACAAAGTTTCTTGAGACACACCTGGGTTTAAATTTGTCTTAATTCATCCTGCAGAGCCAGGGGCTGACCCTCTTTCTGCTGCTCCAAGCCTGCTAAATACAACTGCACATGAAAAATGTATGGCAGGAGCTCTCATCTATTTAACCCCCTTATTTTTCCTCACCTCATTAAATTCAACGAAAACTAGGGTTAGGTTTTTGCCAGAGCCCAATTCTGACACAGCCAGCTGAACTTTACAAGGTTTTACTCCATCAGCATTTCACTGCTAGCACTTCAGATTCCTTGGTGGAAGAACAGTGGGAAGGTAGGAAGCTATCCAAATGCAGGTGAGAGAATATAGTGAGTTATAAAGTAATTAGCATAAGGCTTTGAACTAACTACTAACTACAGCAAGAGGTGCTACCAGTTGTTCTTTAAAAAGCAACAGGAAGGATTGTTTACAATGTAAAACATACGCATCCTACTTTTTTTGGTATTACAACTTAGTCACTGGGGTACAAAAAAAAAATCTTACTAGAAAGAAACTATATCCCAATACATGCCCATCACTCTTCTTGCCATCTACTGCTCTAAGTGTGCCAGAACTACACAAACACATCATCCTGGTTTGAGACAAATTAAGGGAAACACTCTGGGAGGAATGTCCCCTCTAAAGAAGGCAGGTTTCAGCCACCCTTCCCCCACCAGGTTTGGAAAGACAATTCCTTGGACAAAAGTGAAAAAGGAAAAAAAATATTTATTTAACAAGCAGAGTGCACGCAGGCATGGGAAAAGAATAATGCTAAATAAGAAAAACTTCTCGCAGTGGAGAGAACCTGGGTAGATTTCAGAGTCCTTTGTGGACTTTCTACTTTCTACTGTGGTGCTTTCTACTCCCTGGAGCTGGAGTTCAGCATAGGCCCCTCCAGGCCTTGGTGGAAAGGAAAAGAAACCTACAGCACCCGGTATTCCCAGGCAGTCTCCCATCCAAGTACTAACCAGGCCCAACCCTGCCTAGCGTCTGAGATCAGATGAGATCAGGCTTTCTCAGGGTGGTATGGCCGTAGGCAATAGTGAAGCTAAGCAAGAAAGGCCTCCCAGTGAGGTTCTGATGGTCTGGTGTTCTGAATGGTCCAGAAGAGAAGAAGAAGAAACCAAAGTCCCAGGAAAACCTCTTTCCTCAGCTAATGGAAGCTAGCTAAAAGCAAAAGGAATGTAACTCTGCAGAAGCAGAGCAGCCAGGCAGAAGAAACCAGCAAGCTTATCTGTGTATTGAACACGGCGCCAAAGGAATTCCACCGGCTCTCCTCCCTCTCTCCTTTAAAAGCACAGAGAGACACAGGATTCATGTCTGGGCATAGAACAGGCGATAGGGGACACACATCATAAAGTCACCCCAAGACACACATGAAAAAGGCCAAATTCCAGCGAGCTCACAGTCTAAAGGAACAAGTGAGATTAGCTCACTTGCGTGGAGCATGGCACTAACATCAAGGTTCTGGTTTCAATCCCTGTATGGGACGTTCACTTAAGAGTTGGACTTGATGATGGACACCTTGTGGGTCTCTTCCAGCTCAGAATATTCAGTGCTTCTATGAAGATGGGAAGAGCTGAGAAATGCAGCAGCAGGATCCCGAGATCTTCTAGTGGGTCCATGAAAAATCTGTGAGACCAACAAAGTCCTCAAGTTTTGTCTCTCGGTTTTCACCTGCTGGGCTGCAGTCACCACTGTTGGGGTGCATCCAAACCAGTTCACCTCTGCAGGTTTCACAGGCACCCTGTTGAGGATTTAACCCTCACACCTTAGTTACGTAGACAAGGTAACATCTAAGGTGTTGCCAGGCAGATGGTGTAACTGATCTGATTTGGAGACAGCAGTTAATGGAGTTAAAACATGGCACCAAGTAATGGCCCTAACTGAGCCACTTCTAGTAGCTGGACTGTAAATCAAGAGTGACAGGTATCACTAGGGATTAGCACATAGAGCTTGGTGTGAGAGGCCATTTCTTATGAAGCTCTTGTGTGACAAATAATTAAGGCTTCACAACATCCCTGCACTTCATTTACCAAAAGATATGTTACTATTACTACCAGTGGTGTACAAAAAGGCAACGCCAGGGTTCCTGGACACACGTGTCCACTGATTTTCATTAATTGCCTTCTCTTCCTCCTTGCAAACCCACTTTGCATTTGTCACACAGAAGAAAAAGACCGTAGGTTCTGGAAAAATTTCAGCAGTTAACATTTGAGTCCTCTCATGGCCACACATAAAAAGGAAAAACTAGTACAGCTGCAATCTTAACTAACCACTGCAACTGAAAGCTGACAAATGTCTTCTAGGGCCAAAACCCATGCTGCAGAGAGTAGACAGTAGGAATCACATCCTGGGAAAAATAGATCTATATACACATGCATCTTGTCATGACTTTTTTCCATCTCCTTATTTCTCATGTATTTGATAAATCTAGAAAAAAAAATTAACACACACATACAGTGGCACTTTTGCCGGGATGTTTCAACCACCATCTGTGAACAAGGAAGCAGAAAAATACAACTGCACAAGGACTTATTCATTTAATTATCTCAAGCATCAAATTCCTTGAAAATCAGGAAGCAACGTTCACCCCTCAGCACTACAGATGGGCACCAGATTTTTCATACGCAATTCAAAAAGCCAGCAAGGAAAGGAAAAGCTCTTTTTAAAAACCCAGCAGGCACTGCACACAGACATCCTGCTGCTAATACCTCCTTCAACAGGAACAACCCCAAATATACAGCACACTGAGCAAACATTTCTCATACACCAGCAGGGCATGCTGAAGAGGAGGTTTCACCTGCAAGGACTAAACTCTTTGCCTGCAGTTTGCAGAGAAGAACAACCTGTGCTTGAGGCCTCCTCTAACTGATACCACAACTGCAGGCAGTGACTGCAAGTGGAGGGGAAGCATTGAGAGCACTAAAAGGCAGGTACTACCTTGGAAGAAGCTAAGTACAATCTGTCCCAAAGAAAGTTGAGGCCTCAGAGCATTTTTGCCATTTATCTGCTAATTTAAAGCTGAGTTGTACTCCTGTCTCTTCAGTTTAACTATAGGACTCTAAGTGCCCTGTTGGCTCAACAAAAGCAATTTATATTACAGGAATTGAAACAAATATTCACTAGAAAGTATGAAAAATCTGGTTACAAGCAAAGGCCTTGTCCATTTCCATGGTGAAATTTCAGTTGCAACGTAACCATAACGGCAATTCCAATCCAAATAATGCATTATGTATAGGGCTGATCCAGTCCATGCATACATTAGCACGACATGCAGGATGTGATAAAGGACAAGAATAAATGGAGAAAACTTCCACATACAAGCTGTTTGCACAGCACATTGATGAGAATCACTGATTGGAAATAACATAATGCTTCCCTGTTGCATAATCTCAGCTCCATGCACACTCAGTAATTCAAAATAATAAAATGTTATACTCAGAATAACTGAATTCAGATTTTTTTTCTGAGCAATTAAAACCTTAAATTCCATTTTCTGATGATTTAACTTTAATAGGCAGGAGTCTAATTTCAAAATCGGCATGGCAATTATTTCAGTATCTTGGCTTCGAAAAACCACTTCCTGTATTTTACATTTTTAAGCCCACCCTGTCTTCAAAAGCTCAAGTGCCCTACTCCCTCCCACTTTACCCAAACTCTGCACCCATCAGAACTGAAAGGCAGAATAACTTCCATGCTTTCTGACTTCTTTCCAAGCTCCTGATACTCCTGCAGATGGGCAATCCCGTATTTTATTCAACTTCCAAAATTAACACTGAACACCCACTGGATGCCAATGGTCAATGTTGGTACCTTGTAACCGATGATACTTGGAGACAGAAACATCAACAAGCCAAAAGGGACGTGCTGGGATCCATCACTCACTGGGCTGAAGGTGATATACTAGCTCAAGGAATGAAAAACTACTACAGGATAATAAATCCTTCTTCCAGTTCATCTTTATCACCATAGCCTTGAGACAGTTTGTGCCAAGAACCAACACAAAATGTATGATGAACTACCTGTTAAACCCATACAGCACTGCAGCAACTGAGCCAATGACAAGAGAGCATAAACAGCATTAGGGAGTACATATAAGGAAGCCCAAGCAAGGAGAACCTGTATGATCAAAGATTTAAAAAATAAGCGAGCAAAACATGAGATAAAGTACCCACTGCTTCTTTCCCATATAAATCAGTACTTTCTTACTTTCTCAGTGCAATTACTCTCACTACATTCACTCTCTGGCAGATTGCAACACTTTTACAGGCAAACAGTTCTTCAACTGAACTACTGCAGTGTGATATCACTGCTTACTGCCTTACAGCATTGTCTTCCAGTGTTGCCTCTCACCTCAGCAACCCATTTCCTGCAAGGAAATTGAATGGATGTTTCAATTAAGGAATATTTTTCAAAAAAGTATTGAACACTGAAGATCCAAAGGAATTCCATCTTCAGTGTTGTGATTTATGAACCAGTGAATTCAAAACGCGCCAGAACTTGTAATACAGCCAGTAACAAGCTGAACTGCATGATGTCTGGGCTTGCCAACAGGAAACTGGGGTTCCTTCCATTTCCCTCAGCTGTGTGCCTTCTGTGCTATCTAACTTCAAACACATTAATCAACCATCCAGTTTACTGTCTGACTTCAACTGGAGATATCACTCTGAGGGCAGCACTTGAATGACAAAAATAAAAAGCCAAGAGAAGAATTTGGTTTCTTCCACCACTGACACAATACAAGTGTAATGTATCAGTGCGCACCTGGAACAGCTGGTGCTATTACTGACACAGCATAAACTGCAGAAAGCACAAGCAATTGCAGCAATAAAAAACATCTTCGACTTCTTACTTTTCTTCATCGTAAGCATGTTTCTTCCTTTCCTGTTCCTCCATCTTTCAGCTTGATTTACTGCAGACTTTAGAGGCACAGTTTACAGATGGCAGTAATGCTGATGAAAATATTAACAAAAAGCACATCTTATCCTAAAGAAATCCAGTAATTAACATAAAAACTTTCTGTCAAAGAACCTTTATGGGCCACGATGACATAACAAATAGAAAGATATCAAAGTAGGTAACACCCCCTGCTACTTGGTTCAGCTTCAGAGCAAGAAAAGGGCACACTGGAGTGAAAGAGACTCCAGGTGATCTAACCTTATCAGAAACTTGCAGCAATGGTGGAAGCAAGATAAGGAAAAAGCCACCAAGAAAATTTAAGGAAACAGATTTGGGTAGAGCACACTTTCCTTTTGGAGTGCAGATGACGAAATCCACTGAATCACTCAGGGATGCCTGTAAAGACCAAGGAAGATTCACCTTCACCCTATTCTTCAAGGTAATAGGAGAGAGCACAAAGAATTGTTCTCTCCTTCAAAATCTTTTATGTAAGTCATCCTGTCAGACAAGTGATGTGATACTAAAACCATCTGATTAACTGAGGCCAAGCAGCACACACAGTACTTCAAACTACACTGCTGTGGCTTGGAAAGGGAGACTCACATGGGAAACGAAACCCAAAATTCAATGTACATGTCTCTTATGCCTTCTTGCTAGATCTCTGCAGCATTTTCAAAGTGGGTCCCCCACAATTTGGGGACATGCTGCCTTACAGATCCTTTTCTCACTCTGGAATAAAGATGAGCACCATTAACAACCAAATCAACTGTAATAGGTGATTTTCATTTATTCCTCAGGACAGTATAAACAGTCACCTGCCTGTATCTAATGACAGTCCTGTTTCATAGATGCAAGGGGGTAAAGAGATGAGACAGCTGCTCCTGCAGAGTAGTGGAGAGGAAATGAAGAAGCAGAAATGGTATGGACACTGAAGCAAGAAGCAGGAATTAACGAGGAAGCCAAAACAGAACCACAGTATGGGACAGGATGGCTTATAAAAATCCAGACTTATCAGCAACAGAATGTAGGACCTGTGGCCCAGAACCAGACTGCAGAGAGAAAGCCAAGAAAGGCCTGACACACAACTGCAACAAACCTTCCTCAATTCAAACCCCCATTTATATTTTTAAATGCTTGGCTCCCATGACTGCCTTTGGAGTGTGGCCCTCTCTCCTCATGGAGAGATTTTTGAAACTGTCTTAGTCTGACAATCTGCCTGCCAGACTTCTTTCAGTCTGATGAAGCACCGTGCTGTTTAAATCATCCATAGCTATCGGACGGTTACAGACATGGAGAGTCTGGCGAAACCCAAACCCAAACAACTGCAGCTGAAACTATGCCTTGTACTTTAATCCTGTACAGAAAGAAAAGTCTCTGAACCAGGCAGGGTGTAGTCACAAACACAGCTGTGCCATTAAATTAATGCTGACAAGCAGTAGTGCCTTCTCTTCTAAAATTCACATTACTACAACACGTAAAAAAAACAAATTAGTAAACCATGAGGCAGAGTAACCTAAAAGTAAAAAAGGAATACCTTTCCTTACCTGCCATGACCTCAGCATTCATGTTGGCAATGCTTTGTGCTTACATTCTGTGATAAAGTTCAAATGGATTCCCTCTCATTTATTTCATACAGTCACCACCACGTCAATGCACTGTACATTACTAGGAGTGCAGCCAAGAACCAACACGAAGGAAGTGTAATAGCTTGCATTTGAGTACCACAGAACAATGCATTTCTCTTACTTGCCAACCTCCTGTTTCAGAAGGCAGATAACATCTCTTGTAGACAAATCTGGATGCTGTTTTTTCCAAAACTTTCTCAAGTGTTTAATGTGAATTTATCTGTCTGGACATCAAGGAGCAGAGAAAAACAAAGTCTCTCTTAAAACAATCTATTAACGTCTCACAGCAACAGCCTCCTCTCCTCACAGGATAATCTAAAACCTAGCACGGGACTTATCCTGCAACTAAAGAACAGAAGCAGCAGCATCCTCCTTGATCTTATTAAAAAAAAATTCTCAGAAAACAACAAACTTCTGGCAGGCACTTCCAAATTAAAGACGGGATACCCCATCCACCTCTTAACAGTAATGTGATACTTTTACAATTGGTAGCAAGAAGTAATATACATTAGGACATGACAAAGACCCAGCCACAGGCTTCCACAGCAAATCCTCAGCAGCAGAACAGATTTAAATATCCTGAGAGGGTGAGTCAGGAGTTACGGATACAAGTATAATATTCTCTCCTAATCCAGACGGTGAGATTATGTTTTGGATGGAGAGAGTCAATGCTTTGAATTCTCTCTCTCTTGTCACCCCCGCCCCTGCCATATGCTGCCACATCTTTTCTTTACTATCAGAAGTGGCTAGGGTTTCTCTTCCCACCCCCCAACTGCTTCATTCTCTCCCTGGCAGGCAGTCAGCTCCTCGGGCTATGCATGTTAACACCCTGCAGCCCATAAAGTACTCACTCCGAGCTCTTGCTGCTGCTGCCAGTCGCAGGGGTGCCGTGCTGGTCGCCCTGGCCCAAAACCTGGAGCCCTAAGGACCTGACAGCCCTCATCAGAATTGCCTCCATCGCTTCAACCGAGAGCTTCTCCAGGACGATCACCCGGCACCGGCTCAGGAGAGCGGCGTTGACTTGGAAGGAAGGGTTTTCTGTGGTCGCTCCTATCAGGGTCACCGTCCCACACTCGACGTGAGGAAGGAAAGTGTCCTGAGCATGGGAGGGAAGCAGAAAAAGCTGATCTCGATCAATGACAACCTGAAACTTCCCATGTGAGTAGGCTACATTTTTTTTGTGTCTTGTGAGAATTTGGGTTCCCTTTTGATATGACAAATAACCACACTGACAAAGCAGTTCATCTGCACAGATATGGAAATGATTTAATTTCATGCACCCAACACCTTAATAGCAAATGATTGCACTGAGAATGACCCTACCAGCTGAAAAGAAATAGGGTAAAGAAATCTGCAAATTTTTAGTTTGTGTGACTTTGGTTTATTGCATGGCAGCATAAGAAATCATGAAATTGCCTTATCAAGTATAACAAATAGTGAGGCTACTCCTAAATGTGCTTTGAATCAACCTTTAGGGCTACAATTCCCTACCTAATTCTATAGGATGGTTCAGAAAACTACAGGAAGATTACTGTACGGTTCAATTTAAAAACTGCAACCTCTAGTAGAGAATTCAAGCTTTCCATGGCACAACTGAAAAAACCTTATACCTAGGAAAGGAGAAAGAAAAAAAAGCCCCAAGTGATGGCTGCAGTTTTATCCTGAAGTACCATGCCACAACTTTTTTCTCACACGGAAGAGCGGATAACATTAAAATACTCACCTTTGGCACATTCACATTCCAGACCTTTGTAAAGGTAATACAGAATGCTACCCCCCTTTTGGAGGCTGAAATGAAGATGTGTGCAGCAAACATTACTAACATGGCTTTGCAGAAATAAAATTTCATAAAAATATCATATACAGACTGGCACATAAGTCAACTATAAGTATAGCTCAGAGTCTTATTTAAATCTTTGAATCACAATAATTAAATGTTGGTTGGAAGTTAGCTAAGGAATTAAATTTTTATGTTTCTCCCTAGTTCATCTACTAAAAGTATTAACACTGAAATCAAAAGCCCAAAGGAAGAACACAAAAAGAAGGTATCACCTTAAGGCCAAATGGGAGTGCTGACAAAGGCTTTTTCAGAAAGCAGTGTAGTACAGTACCTGCTGAGATTTATTGAAACGATGGATCTCATCAATAAAGAGGATAGTTTTTCTCTTGAAGAGTCTTTTTTCATTCTGGGCTTGGCTGATGACATCTCGAACATCATTTGTCTTGGCACTTGTGGCCGACAGTGTCAAAAACCTCGTGCCATTCTTTTTGCTGCTGTTGGCTATGATGTGTGCCAGTGTAGTCTGAAACAGCAATAGGAGAAAGCTTTGTAAAAATTGTTTCGGACACAGAAAGTACCAATCTGAAGGAAATATGTAAAGAACAAAGCTATATATTTTGCACGTAAGGACAGTGTTGACAGTTTACAGAGTAAGGCATTTTAGCTCATGCTATTCTAGCGCACAGAAGACTTTAAAACTTCCTGCTAGAGGTAGCTGCCAATTCCTCTGCTGCATTTCTAATGCCTGCACTTTTACGTACCAGACCCAGTGAGCCTCAATACTGAAAAAGACAGCACTGACAGCTGTCTCCTTTGTCACGGAAGAAGAACTCTCTGCCAAATACATTTCTGTCACAGAAGACGGGCTGACTGCAATTCCCTGTGCAGTTATTTTGTGGAGTATGTTAACGGATAAAGAGCTGGACTACCCCAAGACACCTGCAGAAGAGTTTACAGTGCAACTGCATATGAGAAATAAAAAGCTAAAATGTCATTAACTAAATACTTTTATATTTCCAATACACATAAAAATGAAATTAATCAGACAGTAGTTTCTACAAAAGCATGAGAACATTAGTATTGAAAAATTACATGTGTACTTAAGAAAATGTAACTCTTAAATCTAAATAGTCAACAGTAATCAAATGCTGGCCCAGGGAAGTAAAAGGCAGCTGACTGAACAAACTGGCTGTTTTTAGTGAGTAGCCATGTTGTTTTTTCTATCCTTATGAACAATCTCTTCAAATCCAAATTTATTTATAGACAATTTCACTTAGCCTACCAAAGCACAGAAGCAACCTCCACCAACCTCCTGGGTAGATTTGTTACACCTGAACATATCATAGACATGATTTTCAGACTTCCGTTCACAACCCTTAGTAAACACAGGTGTATGCCCTGAAGAAAGTGTATTTCTATCTGAAAGTACTGCTAAAGGTGATTCTTCCATCAGCTCACTCTTCTATTGGAGAAGGATCCCAAGGAGACTGAAGACAGGACAGCCTCAGCAGATGAGGAGTGGGACAGGTGTCGACAAAACCACCTCAGAAGATATTCCAAGTGCTGAGGTTAAAGTAGCAGGTGGTGTCAACCTGATCCTCCCGCAGGGAGGCTGCAGAAGCAAGCACCTGCCACTTGGCTACCAGCAGTGTTGTAGTACCCTGCTCTGTCCCTTTAATGGATCTCCTTGTCCCTGAAATGGCAAACAGCCCAAGTTAGAAAACGGGAGGTTAAGGAGAAGGATGTATTGTTATTTATTCTTGCTTCAGTTTTAGTAAGGGCTTCCTGACTGCCTTCAGAAGTGGTGTCATTTCAGGTCCTGATACAAGACTTGCATGCCATGTCAGATCCTCCCTTGCTTCCTGGAGCTCAGACCACCAGCCCATCCCCAAGCTGTATTATTGCAAAGGACGAGACTGGAAAGACACTTGGAAAGCATTTGCAGCAAAGCCATTTTTCAGCAAAACCTGAAAGATCTGAGAAAATAAACCAACAAGCAACTCCCCCCAAAAAACTAAAGAAAACTGTCTTTTAAACTAAGCTACCAAATTAAAATCAAAACTTGTGTTTCCTTACAAAAGGCCCATGATTCAGAATGTACCTTCAGAGGACGTACCCATGCCTTAAAAATCTCTGAAAGCATGGAAACACCCAATACATCAATTTTGAGGATGAAAAAGGAAGAATGTACCTTTTCCTTCTCTAAAAGTGGCAGTGGTGAGAGAAGGAAGAAAAACCCCAACAAATCAGCTATTCTTGTAGCTCCACTTGGACTGGTAGCTCACGTTGTACCCTGTCATTCAGACAGTTTTTTTATTTACAAAAAAAGCAGTACGGACTTTGTTTTAAACACATGCATGCACAGGAGTCCATATTTCTAACTCTAATTTAGGAAAAAGAAATGAAAGAGATTTGTTTAAAAGTTCTTATTAGACCAAGAATCTACTTGAAATCTGCTGCACAGATCTCAGCCAGCAGATACCTCTCCCGCTCTGCCAACTTGTGGGTCACCAAAGGTTGTAATAAGAATAACATACATTGCCTTTCAAATGCAATGTTTGACAAGGACCAGCATGTTCACAGCCTCTTCCTTCTGTTCTGCACAGTCAATCATTGAGCAAGTCAAACTGCCTATTACATATATGTCAAACTTTCCTTGGTCCTCTCAAAGACTTACTTCCCACGAGTTCAGGTTTTTTATGCTGCTTTTTGTCCTACCATCTCAAGCAAAAGTCTGTAACAAGCTACAATTTTCTCTCTGTTACTTCAGGTTAC
The DNA here is from genome assembly GCA_013399195.1 of Dicrurus megarhynchus. Classification (NCBI taxonomy): domain Eukaryota; kingdom Metazoa; phylum Chordata; class Aves; order Passeriformes; family Dicruridae; genus Dicrurus; species Dicrurus megarhynchus. The sequence continues at coordinate 731,099 of VXAD01005103.1, read as the reverse complement.
AACCTAAATGAACACATAACCTAGTGGAGAATTCATGTAAGCAAAGTAGCTGAAGTATGAAGGCATTAGCACAGAACAACTATAACTCATATGCTAGACTCCTAGTTTCCCTCAGGGGCAATGTATTTAAGGGACAAAAAGAAAATTAAAAATCTGATATGGAATAAGGCAGAAGAAAACACACTGATTATCTCTTGTCATCTAAAATAAATTTTGAAGTTTGATTCTTACATTGGAAAACAAATCTTTTAAAACAGTGACACTGATGTTGCAATTTAATATGAATGAGTACATCTATATCAGAACCTGCAAAACAAGCACAAAAAGGAAATCATAAACAAGTTAATAATGTGTCCCTTTTCTTATATAGGTGTTTCTTATTTAGCTCATGTTTTTTTTTTCCTTATGGGGAGGAGCAGGAATATTGTTTCCCATCAATTAAGGAGTGATCTAGTGATCCTGCAAACTAACTTTTTGCTAATATCACTAAAAATTACACCTTACAGAGCCCACAGTGTAATATCCTTTCCCCTTCCACAAGCCATTTTTACTTCTCTTCTACTATCACACCAAACTATTCAAACTCATACCTATTATCCCAAGTTTTATGCTGAATATTGTGAGATCTTACTGACTTAACTGTTTAGACAAGCTAAGGCATTGACATCATAAAGCTGTTCTGAAACACAGAAACATTCACCAAGAAGCTTCTGAAGCATTATTCACCAATGAATAACACTTAACTTCAGCCTGTGGTTATTTATTTCCAGACTCATTACACACAGAACAAACACTTAACTACTGAAACCCTCCTTCAACATCCTGTGCTTTGTGTCAGACCAAATGGGAATATCCTTTTCCAAAGGCTGATATCATCTGAGATTTACAAAACCCCAGCAACAAAACAAAAAAAATGACCAAACAAGCTCACTCTCAGCAACTATGCTATCCGTTCTTCCAGGCTTTGATACAAGTTATGGATGAAACAAAAGCAACCCTCAAAGCATGCTTGGCTCCACACACCTCCCACTGTCAGAGCGGAGAAATCAATCAGATTTGCTATTTGGTTAGCTGGGTTTTTGTGCTAGGAGACAAGAATTTTCTATATACCCACAAGTTTCCTTGACTAGGCAACACTAACAATAAACTATTTCCCTCCTCTCTGCACTGCCACTAGTCAATGCTACCTCACACCCATGGCGGGAAGAAAACAGTAAAAAAGCACATACAAGTTAAACCAGTCTTTTTGATGCTGATGTTCAATGACTACAGTATCTTCTTAGAAGTAAGGTGGTCTTTTTGATTTTTGCAGACCTGTACCAGACCATTAATCTATGCCCATCACTTTAGCTCACCAAAGCTCCTAACAGGAATGAAGAATGGTACTGCCTAGCTCACTTCAGAAAGTGGAATTGAAAAAAACTGGGAAGGGATTAGCACATATGGTTAGATCATATCAAGAATACTGTCAAACTAAGGTCCTTCCAACATACACGCTTTTCCCAGAAAGTCTGGAAGGTTATAGGCTCTGCCAGGCTGTGTTTAGGTGACCAAAGCAGATGTGGCACAGATTGGCACAAGTGCAGCGTAGCATGGATTATTCCTGAGCACGGATAATCTAGCCGGCATGTAGGTTTCCCCAACAAGTGACTTTGCTGGTTTGTTCCAGAGCAAACCACAGTGTGAATTATGTTTGTGGCAGGGATGACAAGAGACTGATAACCCTAGTGCAAAACACAACAGGCTAGTTACACCTACAGACTTGAAGGGTCTAAGCCATGTTATCAGAGCGCTGAACTAGCAACCCGATTTTCTTTGCTGATGTTTGACCGTTACTTTCTGGCTATTTTTTGCTCTTCCTTTATTCTGGCCAGGATTTCCATATCTCTGTTTACATGGTGTTGCCATCAATGGCCTCTCCTCACCCTCAACCCTCCCTTTGCTGGCAGGAGGGTGACACCGTGGTTGCCAAGCAATCAGGAAAGGCCATGCCTTGAGGGAGACACCAACAGCACCCTTGGACGCCGCATAGGGCAGCAGTTCCCTGGGATGTAGCTCTGTGGATGTACTCTGTACCACACTGCGTCACAGGAGATAAGTCAGGCCGTGTCTAAAGGAAATTGGCAGCCTAGCAGATGAACATGGCCTGGGGACACTGTCTATACAGATAAACACAATCAAAGTAGCAGCAGTTGGCATTTATATAAGGGCAGATGCTATTCTTACCCATCTTGTTTGGTTCCTCACACCCCAAATAGCCCACTGAGATACTACTGGAGGAGTAAGTGTCACTGAACAAGAGCCACAGCATGTGCTTTACAGCACTTCCAGAACTCAAGCCCAACCAAGCATAAACAGATGCAAGGTCATTGCATAATGTTTGTTGAAATGGAGCTGTACCTCCATTTGCTGTATCCTGATTTGTGTACTTATATTCCAACAGTTTTATGAATACAATTGTATTTTCTCTTCCAGCTTTCTCTTCCTAGAGAGCCACCTCAAGTTATTCCTGATTTAGGTTGGCATAAGCAAAACCAAGCACACTGTATTAGAATACTGCTCTCAGGCAACTGCAAAGACAAACCCATGTTTCAGAGTTGTCCTGGACTTTCGGTTTATACTACTGTGAAAAACATGATGCATTTTTGGTTAAAAATTTCATGCTAATCAATCGAAAGAACTCATTACTTCAAATGGTTCAAATCAGGCCCAAGCTGTATGAGTAAGAGAAGATGAAATACACTCAAGCAATCAAACAGCCTGTTAGGTAACCACTTGAATTAGCAAAGTAGGAAGCACTGGAGGGAAGGGATGATAAACACGCTGGCAGCAAAACAGGTAAATTGGACTTGCTGTCTGTGTTTCAATGTGTCATTTATTGAATACAAACAAAGAAAAGAAATACAAGGGAGTCCTAGAAATAAAATATAATGTCAGAGAAGATTTGATAGAAACTTCAAAGACCACTTACTGGGGGTTTTAATGTTTTACACTCATTTCAACATAGCATATTTTATCTTATTACTAGAGTGCAGACATGAACCTCAGAAAATCATGCATGAATGCTCTTTGTCTTATCTTCTGTAAGGAGTAGGTTCATGCCACTTGCGACCTATTATTTTTTTGTTACACAGCAGACATAAGAGGGAATGTTTACTGTATTTAAATACAGAATGCTCCGGTTTATAAGGCTTAAACTTCATCTGTGGCAGCAAAATTATTTGGTGCTCAAGTTACGCTGTGTCCCCCTGCTAACTCTTTACTAAAATTGGTGCCCCAATGGCAGACATGCAAAAATCTAAATCCCTGTATTAAGGTGCCATAAATCACAGTACAGCTAACTCACATTACACTCGGATTCATACAGGCCTTTAAAAATTTGCATGGTCAGGATGAACAAGCTAACTGTTCCTAAGTTAATAACCACGGCATCTCTTTGAGGCAGTGTTTCTTCTGGCCTGAGTGTGGTCAGCTTCTTAAAAGCAGAAAGTAGGCTCGCGTTCAACGTAAGAGTGACAAAAGTGCAACCAAAAAGTCAAAGTCTTTTCACCCAGAGCACCTTGGCTTCCTAAGAAATTAGGATGACAAATTCAAAGTACAAAGATTGCGTTCCATTGAAGTAAGAGGACTCGGTATGGATGGAAACTCAAAACAAAAGAGGATTGCAACAGAAGTACCTCAGTTTCGTCTTTTCAATTTTGAGGGTGCTTCCTTGAATATTCAGGTGCATCTGAGGCCAAAATTGACTTGGGCAGAGCAGTTACATAGCATACATATTTTTACTCCAGTACATAGCTTTATTGTTCTCATGATAAAAATCCTCCAAAAATATTCTTGACCTACAATATGAAATATTGCATTTATAGTACTGTAACAGGCAAGATTATTTTCCTCTTGCTTAGAAAAAGTCTGTTGAGCTATCTCATAAAGGTCCAGACTGAAAAATAATACATAAATTCATTTGAAATTTGGCCCTAATGATTTATTCCATGTTCAGTTATTTTTTTTTTTAACTTAGTCCTGCTCTACCCTTTTCCAAAGTATCAGTTAGCATGGCATTTGGCTGTAGAAATGGAAGAAGGCATAGATGGGCTGCAATAACCAGATTCCATGGGCAGCAAGAGCATGAAGAGGTTTAAGAAGTGTATGACCATCTTACACAGCACTTCTGAATTTAGACCAACATATCTAATTATGCTCCTGTTTTAGCTCTTTGGTGGGCAGAGCTTAGCACGCGGCCTTATTTCATATGAAGCTACATAACATGCAGCTATTTCTTAGTATTTTTCCTGCTGAAAAGGATGGTACTTAACAGAAGAAGCTTTTGCTGATCAGTTCAACCAGGTCCTGAGGCAGTGAGAATACTTACTTCTCTTTCATAGGATCTTTCAAGTTTTCAAGCACTAAGTTGCTTTCTCAGGCACACTATATACATACAACCCAAATAATACGTGAATGGGATAGGCAGGCACGCACAGATCTCCTTTTCCATCTTTAGGCAGACTACTTTGCTTGCATGTTAACTCTGTTAGGAGAGGAATTTTAAAAAACAATATCCAAGAAAAAGATAGAACTTGCAGATATTTAACTGAGACAGACTATGATTTATGGGGAAGAAGGCCTGAGAAAAAACTATACTCTAGCACCATGCTAGAAATATTGATAAACATGGTTGAAGGGGCAAAGTTCAACTTTTTGTAGGAGTTTCTGGTTCAGCCACTAATGGATGTTTTATCAGGAGCCAGCTGAAAGCACATAGACTCAAAACTCTTTGCTGAGAAGGAATAACCTAGAAAGTAGATGAGTTACCCAATAGCTTAAGTACTTAGTGAGTAAAAATATAACAGACAAGTTGTGGAACTGTTCTTCGATGGGTCAGAAGGCACAGAAATGAAGTAAGTCAGACAACTGAGGAGCAACAACAGAATTTAAACTCTGTAAAAAGCAAGCTTACTAAACACAATTCTGCATAAAAGCATATGGGTGAGGAAGATGGGTCATATGAGAGTGAAAGCTGTGATATTACAGGCATAAAACAGATCACCCATTACTCAAAGACACTTTTTGTGCCACCAAAGGTTCCTAAAGACCTAAAACACAACTGTTAAGCTGTCACAAGCTCATGAAAAAGCACTTCCATGGTCAAAGCCAGGTACAGTCATCAAATCACAACCCGAAGGCCACTGAAGTCAGTGCCAGTCTGCAGAGACTGTACTGCAGCCTTTGCTTTGCTACCACTGTACTGGTAACAGCTTTTTTTCCTGAACAAAGAGGGCTTCAAGAAAGAGCAAGCACATGCTGTTGACAAAGATAACAAGAAACAAAAGGCAGGAGAGCACAAATAAATACAGAAGCAAGCCCCTGAATGTGTTACTCATTCAGCAAGGAGAATTCCTACTTACTAAAGAACTGAATTCCACTTTTCTCTCTGGTCATCTTCAGTCAATCCACCTCCCCTTTAATCAGTTTTCAGAAACTCATTACTTTCAGGAACAGCCCTTCTTCACCCCATCTATTCTGAGCTCTTGCTTTCTGCTATTACTTTGTTATTTTAAAGTAAGTGGCAATCATTTAAGTTCACTAGTTGGTTATTTTCAGATGTATGTTATCTAGCCTAAACAACCTGCTGCATCATTGCTAATGGTATTCATCTAATTCTAATGCCTGCTCCTTATTTACTGTGATTGACTGGCATTATTACTCAAACACTATACATAGTAAGTCTTTATTTTTAATTAAGTATGCTGAGAAGAGCAAGCTGCTACTCTGTCCTTAACTTCTCTGCTAAGCATTAATTACTTCCCCTATCCCAGATTTCTCTAACACATTCTGACAGAGCCAACACACCGAATTTTATATATATGTGATACTTAATGCTGTGAACATATTAGACTGACAGAGAAAACTGTGTATTTTGTTTGCCCTGCCACACCACAAATCTGAAGTACGTGGAACCACAGGACAAAATTAAGGCAAGATCTTAAAGAGTCCTCGACCACACCTGAGGAATTCCTTTGGTCTTTCCCTCACAACAACTGTGAATCCCTTCACTGCTGTGCTAGAGGGCCTTTTGGGATTCACAATGGCTCCTGGTATCTTAAAGGAGGCGGAACAAGAACATGCAGTGGTCAGATCCTGCAAAGACCCACCAGCCTAAAAGCGTTTGAAAGTGGAGGAGTGCCTGGCTATCTCCCTTCCACACCAGTGATGCCTTCTCTGGGGCAAGAATTCGTAGGCTAAAGCAAACCCAGCACGCGAAAACTGCGCTCTATTAATGTGCTGGTATCTCACCTTGTTTCTTAGACATATTTACAGATCCTGTGTTGTTCCTGTTTCTCAGCTTCTCAGTCACTAACTAAACCACGGCTTATGTTTTAGGTACAGACTTTGGAGTTGCGAAATCGGAATTATCTGAAATCCAGAGAGGCCTTGTGCAACCAAAGTGCAAACTGCATGGAGTGGGGCTGGTGGGGGTGAACCAACTCTACTTTATTCATGAGGCAGGTTGTGTCTTTTGTAATCTTAAGTGAAAACTACTGGACATCAGCCAACACAAGGACACTACAAAAGAAACCAAGAAGACAGAGGGGCGAAAAAAAGAGCGAGTCCGGAAATCACCAGGTTTTAAGTTCACCGGCCTCAAGAGCCACGTGAAGCAGCGCCGGGCCGAACCCGCAGGCTGCGAGCCGGGGCTGGGCGCTCGCCGCCCGCACTCACCTTCCCGCAGCCCGGCGGCCCCCAGAGGATGAGCGAGGGGATTTCGTGGGACTCCAGCAGGGACCGCAGCAGGGTCTGCGCCCCCAGCACCCGCTCCTGCCCCACGTAGTCCCCAAGCGTGTCCGGCCGCAGCCGCTCGGCCAGGGGCTTCCCCTCCAGCTTCTGCGCCAGGCTCTCCCCGCACAGCGCGGCCGAGCATCCATGGCCCGGTTGCACAGCAGCCTCGTCCCGCCCCGCGCCGCTCCTCCCGCCGGCGGCTGCCGGGCTCTGCCCGCCGCCGCGGCCCTTGTGGAAGAGGGAGAAGACCGGGGGCCCGGCGGCCGGACGGGCCTCCTCCGGCTGCCCCTCGGCCTGGCTGCCCGGCGGGGCGGCGGTGAGGCGCGGCCGCTTGCTGGGGGGCTCGGCCTCGGCCCCGCCGGCCTGCAAGCAGCGGTCCAGGTGCGGGTTGATGTCGGCGTCCGGCAGCTCCCGCAGGCACACGGGGCACTGCACCAGCCGCTCCTCCTCGGCGCCCTCCGTCGGCTCCATGGGCTCCCGCGGCCGGGGCAGGAAGCGGGGCCGCCCGCAGCCCTTCGGGAGCTGTAGTCCGCCCGGGCCCGCTCCCCGCCCCGGCAGTCGGACTGTCCTCCTTCTCGGTGCCGTGCTGAGCAACATCGCCAAGGTCTCTGGACTGGGGGGTCTGCCTGGTCTGTCATTGAAATATGTGAAAACGTCATTCTCTGTGGGAAAAACCATCAATACATTATTATTTTTTTAAAAAATTAGATTCAAAAACCAACTCTTGCATTATGCAGAATGAAGGGCAGGTTGTATTTCAAAAATGGGCACAGTAAGCAGTAGCATTCGCATCCTAGTTTACAACCCGAACTTGACCCATTGGTAATTCTTTCCATATTACATCTTGTTTTCTTTCTTAAAGTATATGTTTAGGTTTAATTATACACCGTGACATAATAGTTACCAGCTTGTAAAATTCAGGTCAGTCTAATGTCAGCTGTATTAGGAGGTAAACAAGTCTGCCTACTGCCTAACAGTACCCCCAGGCTTAAAATTTGAAAATGGCTGGTTAGAAAGTGGCCAACAGGTATGAAATAAAATTTTTATTTGAACTGGTGATGGAGGCCAAAGGACTGAGTTTGAAGCAAAGTGCTTTACAGCCCATCATGTAAACCTAATTCTGAGTGAAGGGATTACAATCTAAACCCAGATGTTGAAAGTGAAATGGGTTGTTTGTGGGTTCTACTTTTTGGCTAATACCTATTTGCCTATCTATTTCTGTTCCCGATCAGTTTTATAAACATTTACTATATTGTTTACATTTTTATAATGCAAATATATTGATTTGCTGCTATGGGGCAGAAAAAGCAGCAGGACCATAGGTATGCACTGCCTGTGCTTACAACTAGGCAGTGGTTTTATGACACGTGTGGTCTTCGAGTGTGTAAGTGAAAATGTGGTTCATGAAGCAAGGTATTTTCCTTGAAGTGAGAGATTGGCTTGCTGAAGATGACCCAGAGGAAAGTATCTCCCAGGCCAAAGCTGGGGAATGTAAATGATTGGGGGAAGGTTTTCACCCTCCTTTGGGGGAAATGGAGCTTCACACCATGTGAAGGTCAGAGTTTCCCATTGCTCAGTGGCACATGACCAGGGTGAGATTTCTTCTCTGGGGCTTTGGAGGAGGCACTTGCAAACAAATTTCACTCTCCATTGTTCAGCTTTTTGTTTCAGGGATGTATTAAGGTAATAATGGTGGAAAGGACAATCACGTTTGGAGTCAATCATAGTCTCTGCTTGGTAATAGAGCCCAGTAAGACATTTGAGCTTGCCATCCCACTAATATTTTCCCAGATAACTGACACACTGGTCAGCTTGAAGAAACGTGTCCTTTAATCAGGACATGTCATTCTCATTTGATAGATGGCCACATTTGGTGATCAAAGCACAGAGGATGATGTGCTCTTTTAAGAGCTATGGAGAGCCTGAATCAGCTTTCCTTGGTTGCAGTCCTGTAAGGCCACAAGCAGTCTTCGCAGCCAGGTCTCTCTAAATCACTGTGGGATTTGAGTAGCTGCAGACATGGAGGTAGCAGGAGGGCATCTGGAAACATTTTCTGATTTTTCCCCACAGCTTTTGATTATATTGTATCCTCCCTTGTCATGGAGTAGATCAAAAGATCCATAGAATAATGGCTCGAAGGACAGACTGAGCCATTGGGTATTTCATCTGGAATCGTCAGAGCCTTTAAGAAAACCCACGAACCTGCTTTTGAGAAATGGTAGAAGAAAATCTCATAAAGTGTTCTTTCAGCTGATGGCGATGGAAAGGGAGGGATGCCAGAGCTGTGAAAGCTGGTGAGAGATTCTAGAAGCAGCAGACTGGACATTTTTATATGCTGGGTGCACAACTTCTTCAGATGATGAATGTCTTACAGTCCCATGATGGTGTCCCTGCATCTCCCATATTAACAGCACAGTCTAGGACTACAACAACATGGTAGCAGGGATCTCTCGGGAAGGCTCACTTGAAAACTGCAAGCTTGTATGGTTCCTTGCTGTCCATCATCTCTAAATGTCACCACTATCCAACCATCTCCTGTGTCACATGGCATGTGGCATCTTTCACATCTGGGAAGTTTGGAGGGATAACTGTGGGCAGACCAGTTAGTTGGTGTAGGTACACATTTAATCTGCTGCACGTGCACAGGTGTGGGGTCAAAACACTGAGGAACATTTTCTGTTGGAGGGTGTTTGGGTGAAAAATAACTGATTTAATTGGGTCCTTGGTTGTACACTGAAAGCTGTTTCTCTGTGCTGCCAATGACTGTAAGGTTGTATATAAATTCTTAATTACACCATATAATTTATGGTATTTATGCAAGTTAAATTGAAAACTAGGAGTTGTGTAATGAGATTTAACACATTCAGCTTTCTAGAGCTAAGGCATTAGCACTGTGCTTTTGTAGCTGCGTTTCCAGAACAGTGAAGGAAGGGTTGCAATAATAGCAACAGAAATGTTTTGGTCCTCTATTTCCTGGGTGTAGGAAGAAATGCTAAGTGAAATTTTAGAGTAGTTTGTCTTACTCTTTTACAAAAGTGAGTTGTTCAGAAGGACATATGTTCCAAGTGTAGCCAAATGATTACTTGAGGTGGGAACCCACGACCTTGCTGTGCAATAAAAGCCTTCTACAGAGAGTCAATGCTAACAGCTTGAGTTGCAGCAGCCTTCCAACCAATTCCTACCATTAGACAAGCCTCGATGATCCTACATCCTGTACGTACCAGGAACATCGCAAGGGCCTGCAGTGGGGAAGAACCCAGCTGAGGACTGTGCTCTTCTACAGCTTTCAACAGAGGGCCAGAAATTGCCACCATTTTGGCAACTACCTATTTTTGTGGTACAGGATAGTGGGAAGAGAGAGGAAAGGACTGTGTTCATGCCTGTACTACTTTGTCTAGTATCTAAAATCTTTCTGGACTTAATATCAGGGTCCTTGCATATCAACTTGCTGTAACTGCAACAGAAAAGAAAATATGTTGAGCAATAGGGAACCACTGAGGTGGCTAAAAAGTGAGGAATTCTCCATAAGCAAGGTCTGCAGCAACAGAAGTAGGTATTGATTTCATTGAGCTAAATAGTTTCTATGAACAAATTAAATTATATCGGTCTTGTAGCCTGCTTGAATTATCTGGTGTTCAATGTAGGATGGTCTTTGTGAACAGCCAGTGCTGTATACTCTGTGTATTGGTTCAGCAAGTATAAGGAGAGAGAGAGTTGAAATATAAAGTGTTGCAACACTTTTTTTGGAAAGCGAAAATGCATGAATAACACTAAGCTCTCTTATTTGTCTTTCTTTTGTACAGCCAAGAAAGAGGAGAAATCAGAAGTTACGAATGTTCACTGGTTTATGAATCTAAGGTGGAGAGGAGAACAGACAGTAAATTAACTGGACATAGTATGAAGCTACTTAAGATTAACAGGCTGGAAGAGATAAATACACGATTCAGCACAAGCAGACTAGAAAAAGCAGCCTTTTTTCAGAATGTGGAGAAAATGAAGATGACTAGAAGCTTTCAGGAAGAAAAATTCAGTCAATCAGGTCCTGGAACAGAAGACAAAAAGGTAACTAACTGCATAATTAATTTCGCTTTCCCAAATCACTGCCTCTTTCTTTTTTCAGCTAGTTAAGGAGTTTACTATGTGTATTTCCCAGTAGACTCGAATTTTTCATTATCATCTATGAAAATGTATTGCAGCTGTGAGAGACTGTGTTAAGACCTGATTACGGAGAGATGCCTCTGCCCAAATTAAGGTGCAGATGAGACCATATGCCAAAGTCGATAGTGTGGATTTTATTTCATAATGAATTTGAGGTAGAGAGATAGAAATGGAAAAAAGGAGGGGGGGGAGAGAGAGATCAAATAGAAGCTAGTCACCACCTCTGAATCAAATGGCATCCCACTGGTTCTTTTTCACCCATGGCTTCTCAGTGGTGGAGGTCCTGAGGTCATTCAACACATTTCACTATTTATGTATCTTAGCAAAGAAGGGAATTAAGGTTTTCAATGAAGTTCATTGGCTACACAGTTCTCTTGTTCTATTGGTTAAATGATTTCCTCACTTCCAATACTGAGTAGTGCACATGCTCAGTCTTCCTCTTCTTTTGGGTCAGTGGGTTTCTTGAGTCGTGGGCAGTTGCAATCTCCTCCTGCCACAATTAATTTTTACCCAGTCAGAGCTGATTTCAGCACAGTTGCTGCGTTGGCTTTCCTTGTGGCCCATAAATTCTGCATTCTTTGTGTCCATTTTCAGTGATACATTCTTCTCCCCCAGCTTTGTTAACCTTCTTCTTGGTCTGAGATAACATTCAGACAATAGTAACATATTTGTCTTGTTTCAAGTTCTCGAAAGTCACAGTGGCTTAACTGTTTGTGGGAGGGCTTTGGTGGGGGCAGATGCCATCTCTCCCATAACTTGTGGTGATCTTTGGCTGGTGACATAAACAGTTGCTTCCTTACAGTTTGCCACACTGGGAATTTTTGTCTGGATGAATTTCCAAGTATGTGCTAACCAGATCTCGCCTCTGCCGGGTCTGGAGTTAGCACCACACTGTTGCTCTGTTCTGTGCTTATCTTGTGGCAAGGTCCTTTTGTGGCCATAACAGTGTTTGGGACAGGCAACTGTGATCTTTAGGTTCTTACAGACTGGTCTGTATCTTTTAATCTTTTGTGTTCATAGAAACAAGCACATGTGTTGTTATTCTGGGGTTTAATTACTAGTGGACTTAATATTCAGAAATTGTAAAAGGGTTGTGTGGTTCTCCTCAAAATCAGAAGGTAAACATGGATTTTCTTGGATTCATGTTTTGAAAGTATTTGTCTTGTCTAACAGCTCTGGAGTTGTGGACACTGAATGAATCCTATGGAACAAGCAGATTCCCCAAAGGAACTGAGGGAGCTTTGTCCTTTCCTCCCCACTGCCTGGCGAGCAGAGCACAGTTACACTCTGAGTGCCACATCACGGGGCCGAGTGTTGTCAGTGTCATATAAGTAGGTTGTGTTTATTTTAAAGAGTTTCATTTAGTGTTACAACGAAACTGAGAATTAAAGAAACACCCCACAATTGGGTGGTTGGAGTTTGGAAGATGTTATTGGCTCTTTTAAGAGAGTATACTTCCAGTGTGAAAATAACAAGTTGCACAAGTGAGACAGCAAAAACTGCTGTTTCTTCCATGTAGCTCTTCCTGTGATCCTAATGATCAGCAAAAGGACTGAGAGCTGCTTTGCCTGTGTTAATGTATCTTAGCTTGATGCTGAATTGCAGATAGTCACTAAAGGTGCTGGGATTTTTCACCACTTTGTGCTTCAGCATCTCTTGATTCATTGTCTTGATGTTTGGTTCTTTATTCTGATGGTTGGAACTGGCCCTTTCTTAAGAGTGCTGTAAGAAAGGGTAAGGAGGTTTTGGTGGTGCAGTAGAGGAGAAAGGAATACATTTAGAAAATGAACAGCTGGTGGCTAGTTGCAAGCTGGAGAAATAGCTCTGTATTCCCATTTTAGCTCGTCAGTCTCCTGGGAGCAATAATTCAAAGGTGAAAGACAATCTAACTGAACTCTGGTAATATACCTCACCAGAGTGAGGCTTCCAGATACGTAAACATTGGTTATATTTCCCCTAAGCTTTTAAAACTTGACTTTCACACAGCATTTTGGTTTGGCTTTTTCTTTCGTTTTTCAGGAATTTCTCAATGGGATAAAAACTTGGGCCCTAACTGTCTGTTAATATTGATAAAAGGAAAACCAAGACCTTCTCTTAAAAGTTCTTAGCTTGGTCTGCTGGCCTGATGAGCAGTTTTATTACATTCATTAGGAAAGGAAGGAAAGAAGAGGGTGTTGGCAGGAAATGTAGTAAACCTTGCCCGGGTATATGCACTTATGTGTGTAATTTCTGTGGATGAAGGTGAAAGCAATGACAAAACATCCATTCACGTAAATGGAAACATGTTGGAGCTCAAGAGACCATCTAGAGGAGAGTGGTCAAAGCCTGTATTTGCTGGAGGAAATAATTCTGTCTGAAACTACCTGATTATAATTAAAGAAAAAAATGATCCACTTCCTCAAAACAACTGTTTTTCTAGATTTTTTTTTTTAAGTATATAAAAGCAAACACATTTTTCATCTTTTGGTACCGCATATTTTTGTAAAAAAAAAAATCCCAAACACAATGTTGTAGTAGTAGCAGTAGTAATAACAATAATAATCATCATCATCGTAATTTCATAGCTAGTAGAAGGCTACTATGGGCAGCAAACCCCTCAGTCGTTGACCATCAGTTATGAGTGATTGGTGCTGTCGAGGAGTTGTGCCGTCGGTGCCCTCTAGATGGCACCCTTTGCCACTCCAGCTCTCCATCGACCATTTCCCTCTTGGACAGGATGGCAAAATAACTCGTGACAAAACTGCTCCTTACATGTTTTACGTGTACTTTGTTCAGATTGCTCTCTCGTCCCCCACTTGTACTGTTGGCAGCACGTATCTTTGTGTCTTGGCTGAGTTCTGTCTTTAATGAACATGAAGTTTTGCTTCAGGTTATACATTAGCAAGTAAGAGACTTTTTGTTTTCATGTGTGAGAACCAAATTAAAAAAAGACTAAAAATCCAGACCTGTCCTTGACCCATTGCACTTAATAGACACTCGAAGGTGTCTGAAGGTGCTGGTCCAAGGGAAGGGGTAGGAACAGGGTAGGAACAAGCAGGTGTGAGAAGGTGAAATAACTGCTTTTGACAAGAGCACCAGCTTATACAACTGTAAATTGATTGTGAAACTGCCACACAATTGGCCCAGCTGCATTAGGTCCCAATGAGCTCCATGTTTAACACCTGGGCTGCTTCTGATGGCCCAGCGAATGCTGCTCACTGTTGATCATCACACCTGCTGGCTCTTCCCTCTGGCTCTTTCCTGGTTAATATTTGGTGTCAGAATGCAATTCAAGTTATTTGATCTTGAATGGCTATCTGCAAAAAGTGGTCATGAAATTATTATCCAGTGTGAGTGGGTTAACTGGGTAAAGAGGAGCCTGGGATCTTCTGTAGTTCTGAACATTGCTAATATAAAACAATCAAGTTGCACATGTGAATTTTGAAGCTGGGGTTTAAACACAAGTCACTAACCCCAAAGAAGATAATCTTACAGCATTTTCTATGCAAAGCTATCCTTTTGCTGATATTCTGAAAACAGTTTAAGGACTAGTTTATAAATATTTAGTTCATCTAGAACTACTGGATACCCTCAGTATTTGGGGTTCAGTTAAGCTAGGCCTGGGGATGGCTAATTGTCCTCTAATTCACTGTTTCCAGACAGAATATGAGTATTGTCTCCTTTGAGCCTTCTTTCACCTCCTTCACCATCACCACCATTTCTCTAGCAGTTACTTTCCTTGCAGGTTCTGTGCTGGAAATGACCCTGGTGGTAACAATACTTTTACACGTTCCTTTTTCCAGGGGAGGCCAGAGTCATGGCAATATTTTGTGCAGGAAAAAAAATGATCACTGTCACATTATTAACTCAAAATAACTCTCCTGTGGTCCCTAAAACTGTTCAAGATATTGAGCTATATATTTTGACAGAAACCTCTTTCTGGTTTTACAGTTTTAGTCAAGAATGGCTTTTTAACAAAACCCTGTAAGAGACTCAGTACATTTGTAGTAAAACTTCTTAACTAATGAAGAAGAGATCAAAACCCTCAAGGCTTTCTTCAGCCTTGAAATTGAAGCACCATGTCTAAAGCTTGCCTTGGTATGGTCAGGAAATTGGAAGTGGACTTCAGCCAAGTTTGGGCCCATTTTGTTTTACCAAGCGCCTTTTCAGCTCGCTTGGAATGCTGTCATGGGATACCGCGCTGCCAGCCTCAGCCTGGCGCAGCTTTACAGAATATCCTTTTCATGGTGCCTTCTTCACGTCCCAAGTTCATGGCACTCTCTTGTCATGTGCCAGTGTGTGTGATTCCGTGATTCCAGGAAGCTTTGTTTTACCTAATGCTCCTGGCTCCCATGCTTGTGAGAATATTTGTCTGTCATTCTTAGTAAGAAAGAAGGGAATATCAATGTTTCCCAACTGAAAAAAACCCATCACTGAACTGACCCTTCCCAACATAACATTTACATACAAACTCAAAGGTGATTTGAGAGTGCTCTGGAGTCACAGAAGTCAGAAGCAGACTAAGGCAAGGACAACAGTCATTAAAATTTTTTAATCTCATGACTTTCTTTTCCAAATGATAACATGATTTTTGTAGGCTGATTTGTGAATTTTTAGCACTTGAGATTTCTGGTACTCATGTTCTTTCCTTATTCACCTCTGATCAGGTAAATACCCAAGCAGAGAAGAAATGGTGCTGTTTCTTCTTACTGCTTCATCTTCTACAGTGACTCTTAGTGCACTGTAATTAATGGCAGCTGTTGCATTGAAGATGTATAATCCTTATATGTAGGGATTCCTTCCATAAGTATAGACCTGAGACCTTATGCAATGGTTCTTCACAATCCTTCCATATGTTCTTATATCCTTATATATTAGACAATAGACCCCAACATGCTTTGTTCCTCAGATTTTTATTTTGTGATCTCTAGAAATAAATCTCCCTGGGCTTACAATGAAGCTGGTAGCAGGAATTTTTTTGTTAAAGTTACTTACCATTTCCAGTTTTAATACCTTGTTTTTAGTTGTTTAGAAATTTCCCAGGTTTTGTCTGCTCAAGCAAATATTTTCCATGCAGAATTTGCATTACATTGAATTGCTTGGGAAAATTCAACTAAAGCATTCTAACTGCTTCTGGGAATTTTAGGGGAAAGAAGATATTTTTATGATAATACTGAGTGTTTCATATCCATTTGGTTGAAATAATTTGGTACCTTCCATCCTTTGGATCAAGGAATTGATGGTTGGCAGGTGAGCAGATGCTGGATATGACAAGAGGAGGCAGCTAGGACTCCCTTTCTGCATGGTGTTGGTTTGGATATGGGAGCAATGTAGATAGACTGCAAGCACAGGAACAGAAGGGACTGAAGACAGTAAAACTACAGCATTTCGAACTGACCTCTCTATGCATATGCACCATGACACATTTTAGGTTATTGTTTTGAATTTTTTTTTTTCCATTTCTTGCCTATTAAAAGGGAAAAAGATTATCAGTGGCCTGAAATGCTAACAGCAAAGGGATTGTGCTAACAGTTTGCTTTCATTGGAGAAGTTCTGGAATGTCAGAGTAATTGCCTTCAAGTGTGTGCAACACACATCCCGTGTAGATCCCTGCACCTGTTTCATGCTTGTCAGTGATCCATCACTTCTTTTCCTTATAGGTTCAGGGAATGCGTTGAAGTGTGAGATGGCATTCTGCTGTGTGTCCGAGCCTTGTCTAGCTAGGTGGTACTTACAGAGCTGGGGAGGGTTTTGAGGGTGCCTGCCAAATTGCATCTGCTAGAGCCGGAGAACCAAGTTAATAACATGATTAAAATTAAAGGAATGGATCTAATCCTGCAAAGAAATGCTTCCTGGATTGTAGGTAATTTCTGCCTTTTGGCTTCATATCTCTGGCAAACCTTGTGGACTGTGTTAAGCTGTGGAAGAAAGAAAGGGATCCCTGCATCTGGAAATGTACAGGTAGTAGATATACTTTTAATAAATTAGATATATTTCACTGCTCAGTATCAGTGTTGTTTAACTGGATAAATGCTGCTTGTGTTCAGATGTAGCCAGTTAAACCTATTTGTTTTTTCCTGGAGCGGCATTTATTTATCTCTTTCACACTGGCAGTATGTAGGTCTACCCGGCAGTAAATCCTAGGCAGATGATATGCTTTTCAGGAAGGTGCATCTCTTCGGTTGGAAAGCTTTGTCTTGCCATTAAAACATCCTCTAGTGACCTCTGCTGGGTGCAGTAAAAGGGAGTGCCTCAATGTTACCGTCCGTGGGCATGGTGGGAAACAAGGTTTCCAGCCCTTGCTGTGGGACTCAGAGATTCCTAGTAAGCCCCTTATTTTCCTGTTGTTGTCAAGTGAATGTAGAGTTATCTCCCCAAAGAATTAGCATCACTAGTTATTACATCATGTTACAGAGATAGTATACATGTTTGCTGTGATTTCCTAGAGAGTAATGCAGGGATCACCCATCATGTGGTAGCTCAAGAGTTTTTAGAAGAGTTCCTAACAGGAAACATTACTTAAACAAAATAAATAGATGAATTTAGAAAGGCAAAAAGGAAGACACTTTTTTCTGAAGTATCTCCAAGGATGTAGATTGCCAAAATGCTTAGCATTTTAATTAGTTTGCTACAAATTACGTTTTTCTTTCTTTCTGGGAAGAGATCCGCCTACAGAATCTCAAAAGTGTTTTCATGTCAAAGGTTTAAGGTCTGAAAAGTCTGCAACCTCACACTTGTATATTCTTTTAGTGTTATCAGCCAAAAGAGTCATGACCTATTGTGTGAATTTATAGAAGATTTTTTCGTGCATAGCGTAAGGACCTCACAGTATAGTGATAAGGAGAATAATTGAAATATTGCTACACATATCAGCACTCAAGATTAATAAGATTCACAAAGAAATCACCTGGCAAATAAAAAAAAAATCTGTTGTTGGTAGTTTGCATTTTGCCTGAAACTGTTCCTGAACTTGCACATGAGCTTGAAAAAAGATCCACTCTTTTCTTTATGCCTAGCTCATTAAGATTTTGCATTTTCTCTTGAGTGAATTGTAATTTGAAATGAAAAAGAAATTAATTTCATTCCACTGTCCTTCCTGTTAATTTCCTTCCATTTGTATTGCACTTCTAATGTTCTGCCATGGTCAATTTATTTTCAAGTTTTTAAAATTTAAGGCAAACGTAATACATGGTATTTGGTAGCAAGAGAATTATATCCATTGCACTGTGAAGAAAACACATTTTAAAATACCCTGTATTAAGACTACCAGAGATCATTTTCTAGTCCTTATCAGCACTAAAGTATTTTTTTCTGAATTTGGCATAAGTCAGTGGCTGTCAGAGCTCTTTGCCAGTTTTGTTGCACATCATGAACCCACTTTGGAAACTCAGAGGGGTGATATCTGTCAGACTTTTTTTTCCTTTTTTAAAAAATTTCTCTGCACATGTTACATTTGTTCTTTTGAGTTAAAAGGTCCTTCATGAAGTGAAAATTTCCCAGGCTGTCTCCTAAGTCCTCATAGATAGAAAGGTGGCACGGACTCCCAAGTATTCCAAGGGCAGGGCAAGTGTCCTCTTCAGGAACTGTCAGTAGGGCTGTCCTTATGCTGTAATACTCCTGGGTAATTGGAATCCTTAGCTTTGGGAGGAAATGAGCCAACAGCTGCCTGAAACCAAGATTATTGTGTCATCTCAGGACATGTCCATTCCAGACTCATCCTTCCCTCTCCCTTTCTAGAGAAGCATTGTTGTCAACTGCAAGAAAACAGTTCCTGGAGCTCCCTTGTCCCTCTGCATGCTGATATGTGTCCCGTGGCTCTCAGACCTGTGAAGGTTTGGAGTGCTGTGATGAGAAAGGCTGGAAATCTTCACCAGCATTCATATTTGAGAATGGTTCTTCCTTGAACTCCCAAAGTAAGCAAAACCAGGGATCGCATCAAAAGAGCTCTGTGGGTCTTGCTCATTTTTCTGTGGTTCTGGTGAAAATATGAGTTTGGCTTCCTAAGAGAGTTTAAGGGAACAGTGCTACCCTTTGATCATGGTGCTCCTTCCCCAGATAAGTGCTAATTGAGAAAGAAGGTTTCGAGCTATAAAAAGTAACTAGCAGTAAATCTATTTTGTTTCTGTGTGTGATACTACAGCAGAACATTACTGTCAGAGGGAGGTAACTGTACTATTGGTAAGCCTGTTTGTTCAGCAGGTTGTAAAGGGCTTTTGGCAATAATTATATGTGTTATTATGAGCAAGCGGAGTCCCTAACTCTGGGATTGTGTGAGGCTTAGTACAGGTCGGTTCCACTCCACAGAGTTTGTTGTCTAAACAGCTGGGTAAGGGAGAACTGAAATGAGAAACAGGTATGGAGATGGATGAAGGCTATGCTAAGGTCATGCTCTCAGTCAGTGACATCTGTGCAGAGACATCTGCAATATGGAAATGACATTGCTGACTCTGTCTAGTGTCCTTTTTACATGGCTATATGCTGAGAGCTGAGGGGAGGCATGCTTCTGAACCCTCAGCCTGCTGGATCCCAGACATTTCATGAGTGCTGATTACTTTGCAAAGCTCCTGCACACCATTTGGTCCAGGATCTAAAATTTCAAAAATCTGTAGCATCTTCTAGATATCTTCTTTATTTTTCTGGTGTTCATTTACATACAATTCACTTCTTCCTCACCCTGTTAATTCTGCTTGTTTTTTATTTAGATCCTATGAATACCGTGGTTAGAGGCTTACTGTAATCTTTGGAATATATGATTGTTAAAACATCTGAAAATTAGATAATTTTCTATACAGCAAAGGCATATATATTTATTTGTCTGCAAAAGATGTTGCATCTTGTCTATCTTCCCTTAAAAACTTCTTTTTAACCTTAGGTGCACGGCTTAGCAAAGAATTCTTTTGGCCATGATCATTCAGAGGTGTCTTGTTACAGATTACCTACCCAACCAATTTGTAATATACATGGAGGTCCGGGGAGAGACGTTCACACTGTCCCTGTGACCTTTCTCTTCTGGCACCCTTGTGTGATGCCTTGTGGACACATTTAGCAAAAGTCACGGTGCAGTAAAAGTGACTTTCCAGCACTGAGTGTGGCATGAGAATTCCAAACAAGGGCCCTTGCATGGGAGAGGTCACATTTCTGTTACCTTGAACGGAAACCTCACATGTAAGGAGCATTTTAAGGGGTTCAGTATCTCCATTTTCCCACTTATGTGAACAACCTGATGTTTGGCCCTGCTGTGTTTGCTGAAATTTTTTTTAACTCTCCAGAGTTAAAGAAATTGCTTAATTGCAAACCTAAGTTTGGCATGGATTGTATCACTTGTAAGGGAGGATTTTTTTAAGTACTGTGTAGGCAGGTACATTAAAGTGCTTATTTGAGAGAAATTTAAATGGGGCCTTATAATATGACCTTGTGCTAAAGAAAATGCACGGGATGTGGTTATAGTACGCGTAAATTAATTTGTTATTGACAATAAAAAAGAAGACAGTATTTTTCCATAGTTCCCCGTCTTCAAGGCTAACTAAGCAGACACACTGGTACACGAGATCTCCCTAACACCATGCCTGGACTAAACAGTGATAGAGCAGATATGTGGACAGATAGGTTTAATTTCAGTTATGACCCTACCAAGTTATGAGTCTGTCTAGTTTACCTCATATCTTAAATAGTGAGTGTAGCTGAAGATGATAGAGAAAATCTCAGCCTTTAAAATTAACTATTTTGCAGGGAGACAACAAGGTGTGGGATGATTTTCTCTTGACCTTTGATGATGCCATAGCCCTTTCTATCATCACAACATTTTAAAGGTCATATTCACTAAGGGAATTATTGCTTTTATCAAATCAAACATGTTCTGCTGTCTTTCTGCAACTCGTAGTAGACCCATGTTTGGTAATTCTGAATCTGGAGCAATTGCCTAAAGCCTCTTGCTCCTGCATGTTTTAGACCATAATAGAAGGCATCCTACATTCTCCTACTTATACCTACCCTATATATTTCTTCCAACTCATATCTTGGCAGGATTTTATAATGGTTTCATAAGAAACCTATTCTATAAGAATAGAAATGTACATTATGGAAGTGTAACTTGATGGTGAGAGCATCTAAAGTGTTTGGGGGTTGAAACGTAACTTCATATAGTGTTACTAAAATGGAAGAATGAACAAAATTCAGAAGATTAGGACAAATGAATAGGACAAATTGACTAAAATGATTAATTTATGTTTCTATTTTAGTCACTTCTAATCCTTTAAGCTGTCCTTTTTTCAAAACAATATTCTAGCCCCTAAAACGCGTCTTTCCAGCACTACATCCAAGACCTGTATCTTTAATCTCCCTTGTGTGTGCACTTCATTTTTAGTTGTAGAATTATTCACTGTCTGTTAAAATAGAGAAACATGGAAAGGCATGAATTTATCCAAAAACTTAAAATTGGTTTTTGAAAGCATTTTATTTTCCTTGTGCTGATTCAACCTGCAACTACTGCCTCTCCTGTCATTGTTAGTAACTGGGCTTGTTAAACATAGTATTTAGACCGCTTTTCTTACTTAAGCAGAACACCTTGTGCACTTAAAGCTGCATAAAAATTGCACTACAATTTTTTGGTCAGCTGCTCCAGAGAATAGGCATGAAAATCTTTAGCTTGGTGTTCTAGCTGCCACTGATTGCCAACAGATTGATTCAAAATGTTTGAGGGCCAGCATGGGACTTGTAAAGAAAGCTTGTGCGATGCACTATTCCTGGCTCACACTGTGCTTTACAAGGTCCCCCTGCTTCATTAGCATTAATTTCATGGATGGTTAGATATTTCAGGAGCCGGCTCAGGATGAGAATTCGTTCCTGATATCCCTAGACAATACAAAGTTTCAAAGTATCAGAGATTATTTATGCACACTGTGGGTGACAGTTGTCACATCAGAGACACGACAGTCTAAGTAGACAGGCTGTTATGAAACTGAGTGGAGAAGCAGGGGCTTAGAAGGATGGAAATAAGTATCCAAGGTCACAGATCTGTTACAGAAGCAGGGATGGAAGTCAGACTTTCTAACTTCCAGACTGGGGGGCCTGAGTCATGCTGCTACTGCAGCGGGACCCCCTTGCAATGAAAAAAATCTCTTGGTTATCACACCTGTTTCTTATATCTGGGATTGTGTTCTCTGAGACACATTGTATGAAAGCCTTCATGTTATCAGCTGGCATTTGCCAAGTATGTGGGAGATACTTTTTTCCCCCTCAGGAATTCTTCAGTCATCTCCATTTCAGCATCATGTGACTGCAGTAGAGAATACTGGCTTCTTAGCTATCTTTGGGTTCCAAAATCATTGGAATGAATAATTGAAAGAATATGGGTTGGCAATAATAATTTAAGCTCTATTTCCATGTCTGCCAATCCTCCTGTAGTTCCCAGGATCGTCCTGTATCTGGAATCATACTCTTAATGTATGCAGTGTCTGAAACTATGAATTTTCCAAAATGTTCAGCAGACACCATTAAAAAAATTAGACTCTTAAAAATAACCTCTCCCTGGCATAATCTTTCAACAACATTTGACTTCAGAAACTGCATTTTGTCTTTTACCTTGGAAATCATAATAATTTATGAAGACCATCAATGCACGGGAAGTCAAGAAGAAGTGTAATGCAAGTCTGCGGTGTTACAAACAACTTTTATCAGCATGATTTTTGAATGAGAATTAATGTGTCGAGAGAAACACTGAAGTTTATGCCAAATAAATGTTTTCTGGAAAAAGAACCCCAAAAACCACTGCTTTGGAGCATCTGTTTGTCCATTGTTCAATATCTGTCCTGTTTTTTTTTTTTTTCTCAGCTTGTAAAAGCATGCTTTGTTTGGTCTTTGTGGTACTCCATGTAGCTCAAAAGATTCATTCAGTATTAAAATGAACTAACTGAAACTAAAGCATAGCTTTCTGAGCTATGCAAGACATTTAATGTCCAGCTCTCTGTTTGTTAACTATAATTGCAAACAAGCAAGTATGCTTTGTTCCTGTGGAAAGATGGGATTTTCTACCTTCCAGTGAGTCCAAATGACATGCTAAAGAATATGGCCAGAGGTGCTTCACCATGTGGGTAGTCTCAGATTACACATTATTTACAGTGAGTCTCTTCACATACTTCAAGTTAAGCATGTGCTGAAATGCTTTGTTAAATCAGGGTTGTTTGGTGTCATGTATTCATTTACATTGAGGTTGTCTGAGCGTACATCCAGTGGAAAGACAATTGCATTTTCAAGGAGCTCATATTCCATGTGCAAATGTAAACGGAAGAATGACACAACAAAGCAATAACATTATTGTTCAGTGAATTTGTTTTTGTAGCTAGCCTTTGCTTGGCAAGGGTAATGCTTTAATCACATCAGAGGATTTTTTTCAAGCTTCATTCTGCAGGATTTTGTCTTTGTTAGGATTTTGTTGTACCGTGGATTGTGTGATAAGCCTTCAGTTGCTGATTCCTTGTAATAGGTTAAAGTACATGAGAATAAAGAGAAAAATAAAAGATAAATCAGAGGACTGAAGAAAAGCTGGTCCCTTTTAAATTTCTTTCAGTTTTTCAGACACTTAGATTATTTGTCTTTTACAGAAGTTCTCAATTTAGATCAAAGCAGGCCAAACTCCTTTGGTGTTATTGTGGTTGACACAAGCCTAGAATTGGTGTGCTGTGTTTCATTGAGCAGAAAATACAGAAACCTGCATTGGGATGATTCCCCTTCCATATCAAAAATCATAACATTGGTGTATAAAATGATGTATTTCAGATAAAACTTGCCCAGCTGTCACTGATTTATTGTCAGAATTGTGGTCAAGTGGGAGTTTCAGAAATGTACTTGAAATGTAAATTCTTTGTTTATGAAGCTGCTTGTTTTTTTTAATACATTGGGAATTAGCTGAGCTCACTTATCTTTATTCTGTTCCAGTGCTTTCATACTTATTTCCCCTGAAAGTGGCCCACCACCTCTGTTTTGTGAGCATTGGCTGTTCCTTCTGATATTCATATCAGTAGGACTCCTACAGCATGAGAGACAGGAACTCCAACTAACCTCCCTCCACTGTCTGAGCATCAATTTGAAATCAGCAATGTATACAGTATGTATACACTGCTATCTGATTGAATGTGGTGGGCTAGAAAATGTTTGAAAGATTTTCCCCAGTAATGGTTATCTGAATGCAATGAAATGAGAGAAGAAAATTGCATTCAAGATGAGCTGTGATCTATGGATTCATAGGCTATAAACCTTCAAACCTAGAGGCTTTTGTTTTTATTAGGAACTGTTGCCAAACATTTGACTTTTTTTAGAGATCTTAATCCTAATGCAGGTAATCCTACCCATGTTTTCTAAAAAAAAACCCCAGGATTTTCATGAGTTGCAGTAATAGGTTTTCCATTGTGTCCCCATCACCATAGCTGTTGTTAGCTTGCCGGTGATCAGGGAGGGTGTCTGCAAGACCAGTAAGAGAGGCAAGCTGACGTGCAAAACGAGGCTCTTGTGTGTAGGAAGGCACATGTCTCAACTCTCAGCAGTCTGCCAGTTGCTCTGCTTGGAATGAGTTGGAACAAGACTAAGTTTGTCTCCAGCAAAGACAAGTCCTCACCAATTAGCTACGAGTGTTTTTCAAATTCTCTACAAGTGATATTTCAGTTCTGGCTCACCTCGGATCCTGCATCCTAGATAACTTGCCTGCAATGTTTTTTTTTCTTTTCTTTTGGGCGGCTGATAAAGAGCAACTACAGTTTACAGTGACCTCCAGTGGTGAAAACCCTCTTTTGGAAGAAGGATAGAGCTAATACCCAATTTTGTCTGAAAGTCATTCTTCAGAGGGTTTAGGTGATGCAGCTTCACTTCTATAAAGCATAATGCATTCCAATTTATCATGTTTTGATCTGTGTTTCTGTTGCTGCTTTTTAAAAAATAACTTTGGATTTTTCTTCTTTCTCCTCTATCTCCTCTCAGAATCTTCTTACTTTTTGGATTGACAATAGTTGACAATAGTCCTACTGGAGCCATATTGTATATGAGCTGTATGAAGCTTTGCTTGGTTAGGGGTCTCTTTGTATAATGGCATGAGATCAATTCTGATCTTCTTTCCCTCAGAAATCTTGATTTTTTTATAGTCTGCTGAATGCTCATAATTTGTTTTAAGCTTCTTCTACATCTTCTACATCTTTCTTTCTGTCTTTCATATATATTTACATATGTTGTTCATTGAGGACTTTTTCCATTTCGCTTAAGCTGGTTTCTTTAGTGGTCTGTGTTGAGAGTTGATTCTGCGAGTGTTTAGCTATTTGGCTAGCCTAGACCCCACAAATAATATGAAAGAGTAGATTTTTGGAATTGATGATGCTGGAATATGCCATTGGGGGTGAAGGGAAATTATTTCCATATTCTTCAAGGCAGAATATACCTTTATGCTTTAGAGTCCCTCACAGCAATTTTAATGGCGGTATATTTGTCCTTGCCTACACTGACTTCTGTGCTATGGGCAGCACAGAGTAATTCTTTACTTCCATTTCTCAGCATTACTGACCTTTTCCTGTAGAAAATAGACAGCTATCTTCAGGAATGAAAATGGAGCTGGATTGTACAAAGAGCAGTCAAGATATCAGGTCATTTGTGGTTTTATAGGGGTGGGGAGGAAATTTTTGCGGGTTATTATGACACAGGAACCACTTGCCTTTCCCAGATGGTTTCCATTCTTTTGCACTTCATATACCAAGTAAATGTGCTCTGTGGTAGACATGAAAGGGATCAGAAATCAGCAGACTTAAGACAGCTGCTGTGAATGTAAATTCCCATGTGCATTACTTGAGTGGACATATTCTGAGTTGCCAATATGGTTATACTGGGAGTTGCCTTTTCCTGGAAATATCTAGATAAACAGAATAATACCCAAGCAGGAATGAAGATCAGGTTTCTGAGTTTGCACAAAATCTTGTTTGCTGATTTTCTGAACTAAGTTTGTCTGATTATAATGGATCTTTAATTCTCATTGACTTTCTTTGGACCTCTGAGATGGTATTTGAGAAGTTATTGGAGTGCCTTGTCTTCCTTGGGATATGCTAGAATTTGGAAAACAAACTAAACAATTAAATAACACATCAGAGCAGCCCACTGAAAGATAAAGCACAAAATATTCTACTACAAATTGTGCTTGGGCTGGCTTTTCTCTACATCCTTCCCAAAACAATCTTTTGGGTGCTGTCATATTTCTTTTACAGAGGTTTTCTGTACCTTTGCCACAACCCCAGTGACTGACAGTGAAAGATCCTGTTGTCATTGTAAAAGAGTGTGTTGACCACATTTCTGCATTCCTTACTCTGGGCTGCAAGGGGGTAACTATGCTTGTAAATGGGAATATTCAAATCCTGTAGGGAAGGAGGTTGGGTGTCATGCTGGCAAGGTGCCAGCTAGCTTCCTGGGAATCTCCTTGTGAATCCTGTAAATGCCTTGAATTTGAATGCATTTTTCTCATGGCTGTGGAGTAAACATGTATAGAAATAGTCCATTCATCTGATTATCCAGGCCAGCAAAAAAGCAAGGCTCAGATTGGAGCTGAGATGAAGAACTGGTGATAGACATAACCATGGATGGTTCTGCTGTGGCAGGCATGTACTGCTCTCCCTGTAAGGTTTCACTGGTAATCTCTGGGTAGTGGAACACAGACATCAGGTTTCATGCCTTTCTGAGAGACCATGGACCTCTGAAGAGATGCTGATGATGTCAGAGCAGCTTGAAAAGTTAGAAGACTGTAGTTGTCAGCAGAACAGCAGGTGCTGTAGTGACAAAGGTTCAGACCTATGATATGAAATGTAGGGGTGCAATGGCAGTAGCTGGCTCTACTCTTCTGGCTTATAAATCATTTACATCAAAGCTAATTGGGAACTGAAGTACCTGCAGAAGATGATGAGTCCTGTGGGCTTATGAGACTTTCTAATTGTGGTGTTCAGCGATATGAATGTTAACTATAATGAGTCCACCTCTCCCCAATTGTTTCTGCTCCTTAAATGACTCCAGTCATATTTCTTTATCCCTGCTAATAATAGATGGGATTTACAGATGGCTCATATGCCAAGGACTTAATACCGAGCACTATCAAAATGTGTCATAGCTTCAAACCATAGTTTTGGATATTCTCCATGAAGCTACTTGTGCCAGAAGTGCTTCCTGAGGACAATGGTGTTTCTTTTTTGGTTCAGCAGTGGTATGCATCTTGACAATTAATTGCTTTCTGAGTGATACTTGAGAATCGCAAGGTGATCTTTAGGAACTAATGCAAACTAATTAGAATACACGATTATAAGGTGGCCATCCTATCCTAAAGTCTACAGATCTGTGGCTTTGTGTATTAGCTTAAGGAAAAAAGGTAAAGCTGCTTGCATCCACCAACCTTATTTCCCAGCTCAAGATAAAGCAGGGCAGAAATGAGATTTGTGCTTCCAGATGATCATTGTCTAGGTAAGGAGTGAATGATATCACTGTAAACAGAGCTTCTGATGCCTTCCTTAGAAACTTGTATGTATCCCACCTTGGATGAAGGAAAGCTGGGATGCAAGCCACTGAAGCTCTTTGCAATTTAAAGGCATTTGCAGGGTTTCATGTTTCAAATGACAATTATATTTACCCGTAGTTTGGAGAGGCAAGGTGGGGGGAGAGGAATGAGGGAATAGATGGATTTCTTTTTTTATTTTTTTTTTTCATTCTACCTGTCTTTCTTCTTTGTATGGTGTTGCCTCAGATTCTTCTGTTAAGTGTTTAAAAAGAAAAACTAAATTTTAAAACTATTGTACTCAAATAGTCTGTCCTGAGCTTCAGCAGACTTACAGTGCCATGAGAGGGAATGCATCACTAATGAAACATCTGAAACTTTTACTTTGCTATAAGGTTTAACTCTGTCTCTGCAATTTCTAATGAGTCCTGAAACCCCGAGAAACAAATTGCATTGTTTATTCCTATTAAAGCCTATTCATATTCATATCTAAGTCTCTGTTTGGGACATGTAAATTATTGTACCTCACAGTGGACTAGGGTATTCAAAGTTCATGTAAATTGTTTGTTGTGTGTAATGCTCCCTCAGTGCCCTTGCCTGGTGAAATTTTTCCTTGATTTGGATTAGTCTATTCAAGTGGGTGAACATGTGTTAGAGCACCGAAATGGTGTGGATTTAGAGCCTACCAGGTTCTCCCTACTTAACCTTCACTTATTCAGTATTAGCACATGGATTAAGTCAATGATTCTTTGAATGTTTCTTCATTCTTTGAGAGCCTAAAGGTTGCTCTGCATGGAGTTAGTGTGAGGCAGGGAGCATGCTGCCACTGGGTGTTCTGTCAGGTCCAAACACCCAGGTTACAAGATTCAAAATATTTGCACAAAATGCTTCTCAACAGGGATATCAGCACAGTGATAATGTGTTTGAGAGGTGCAGATGGCTGACTGGTCCTTGATATTCAAGTTATAATCATGTCTTGAGATTTCAAAGAATCACATCACTTTGGCTGTTACTCATGACTTTGTGTCCATAGCAGTAAGCAATCATATGAGCACTTCTTCAGAAAGTGGAAAGGTTAAAATAGATTGCTTACTTTAACTATCATTACTCAAAAGAGGCATAATTGTTCTTTCTGTTAGTGTGATGCATATCCGCTCCACTCCAGCTCTGATTATATCCATGGCAGTTAATGTTGCTCCTGTGGAGAGCTTTCAGAATAACAGTCTTGGCATTTTCATGGCCTGATGCTTCCTTCCAATCTCAAAGCTCCTCTGAATGATATTTCTGTATTATTATCCCTGTTTGAAAAAAAGGAGAAACTGAATCAGAAAGGTATTACACAGCTTCTTCAGAGGGATGCACAGCAAATTAGTACTGACTGACTTTAGTTCCCTGTTATTTTCCCTTGATCTCAAAAATCTGAACCTGAAACAAGATACAAACGAGAGAAAATATTTCAATTTGTTTTACTATTAAAAAAATATCCTAGGATTTTTTTCTTCCTATTTTTCTTTTTCACGTTCTACTACAGTTTTGGCTAAGTCTTAAAGCACTGGGTATTCTGATTATATGTTCAAGAGGAGTAGAGGGCACTGGCAGGTCCTTGAGATTCAAATTGAATGTTTTCAAGAAATTATGTCACTTCAGCTCCGTTCAGGAGCACCACCACTTAAGTTTGGGATGTTCCCTTGCCATTACATGCATTCAAGATGTATTCCTTAAGAAAACATACGAGTACTTATATATTGAGCAGAAAGCCAAAGTGTCTGGAAAGATTAACTGCACACACAGAATTGCAGCTGCTGCCTGCCCAGAGACACACCTGCATGAACAAATCAATATTTGGCAAAGAAGCACTAGGTTCCCCCAGGAAGACAAACATTTAGCCTCCTTTTCCTTTGCTGGGTTAGTCCTCGATGCCCGATGGTGAAGCTATGGAGACACAGCCTCCCCACTGAGGTCTGGGGTGGGATCCGGTCCCTGCTCTGCCACACATGACCCTTCATTCCTGGCAGTTACAGTCCTGATCCCTGACACTTGATTCTGGACGGTGGCAATGCAGACATCTGAGCCTTCATGCTTGATCTCTGACACTGGATCTCTATTAGGAAAATTACTGGTACCTGATCTGCCTGATTACAGCTACTTGATATATGGTGATGTTCCCCATTGTGGCATGTTTACCACTGAAAGTAAACTTGAAACAGCTAGTACAGCAGAACCGAAGAACTGAAGAATTTTGCTGTGCTCTGCGGATACTGTGGATGAAGCTTGATGTTAAGAAACACCATCTTTTAAGGAAAATAGCAGGAAGTAGTGATGCAGGGTTAAAAGGAGAAAAGAAAGAGGAAATATTGAAAAAATCAGTGCAGATCTCAGCACTTCTACCTGTTGTCAGAGCTTCCTGCTCTGATATTCCTGCTCTTAACTCTGTATGCTGTGTTCAACACAGACTAGCATCTAAAACCAAAATTAGCTTCCTTCAGCTTCATGTAAAATTGTCTTTTTATGTCAAGTTTAGTTGATTCTATTTCACAGTAAATACATTTCAGTTCAGTCAGTGGGTTTCCAGAAGATAGAACAAGCCTTTGACTAAGCAAGCTGGTTGAAATTAGTTTGCAAAGAAATTTATAATGTGGCTCATTTCATAAGGTTTTGAATTTCATTGTAATAATTTCACACCCTTGAAGAGAGGGCTGCAATAGAAAAAGTGCACTGAAATGAAAAATAGGCATGCTTACTTCAGGGTTTGCAAGTATTGCTCTGCCTTCTTCCCTAGTTAATTTCACTTGGAAGAGCACATCATGTGTTGATCAGTCTTCTGTTTTCATGAGCCATCATTTTCCAACACATGCCAGTGTTTTGTTTCAAAACTCTTTGGTTAGCTCCAGTGACAACTATTTTTAATTCTCATGTTGGATCATATGAATTGATCAGGGAATAGAGGCTTGCACTCTGGGTAATCACAGTTCATTTTCCATAGTGTCAGATGAAAAATTTAGGTAAAAAAAAATGCAGCAGTCATGAAATTGAAGCCCAGAGGCAGTAAGGTGAGTGAGGTCATGGCAAGGCTTCCAAATGTTTCCAGGCGCAAGCACTATGTTCTAGTGGCAGAAAGAAAGGCTTACAAGCAATAAAGCAGTGGTTTTCATGTGAATATTTTTGAATTAGAGGTTGGCCAGCCTCCCAGCTGCAGGTGACTAGTAGCAGTACGTAAAATTGGGGAACATAAGATGAGATTCTTACCCAGGGAGACCTTTTGAGCTTCAGTCAGACAGCAGCCCATGGCCAGAAGACCTTTGCTATTGCCTCTAATGCAGCTGTCCTTCATAATTTTGTCCAATGCCTTTTCATCTGCCCTTATTCCACCACCTCATCAATATCCTGTGGCAGTAAGCTCCTCCACAAGTAATTAGGGTGAGAATCTGATTTGAAACTGATGTGCAATACTTGTTTTGAGTGTCTGTATCCTCTTGCACTGGGAGAGATGGCAGTCAGTCATTCCCTATTAATCTTGTCACAACGATCATGATTTTCTAGAGCCATGACACTCTTTACAGGTGTATGTGTGACTCTTTAGTGAGTACTGAGATTAAGTTATAAGGATTAGTTAGAAACTGGGTATTTCTTTAAAAAAAAGGGGAAAAGAGAGCAAGTGAGAGAGGAATGAATGTTTTATGAAACCATTAAAACAGCTAAGCAGACTAATAAGAAACTGAACAACATAACCTAATTGCAAAGTGAGGTTGCTCTGTGAAATTGTCCCACCTTTCCAAAGACTGTGGATTTTTTCCAGCTTGTGAAAATTGCCTTTCCAAAGAGTGAAAATCAGATATTTTGAGAAGAACAATCTCTTTTGCAGTGCTCATCTGTGTTGTGTGGGCAGAATGATGAAATAATTTGTGATTCCTGATCAGTTCGCCTATATTTCATACCCTTAGAATAAGATTTAATCCATGATTCCTGCTGATGCCATTTTTCCAAACAACATTCATGAGAGTTACATGATAGAAGTCATGATGAAAATACCATCTGCCACATCTTCTCACAAAATCAATGCCCGCTATTTGATGTTCTGAGATGAGAATAGGCTGTTTCATTGTGCTCTCTCATGAGAGCCTAACATGACAGTGCAGTCAGAAGGAAGGTTACAAAGCTGGCTCTTGCCCGGGATAGAGACAGACATAAACAATGCTGAAAGCCACGATTCAAGTTTCTGTGATGACAGACTGTTTTCTAAGCTTTGTTGTAGTGAGGGCAAAAGGTGAGATTAGTCTTCTCTGCTGCTAGTCCTTGAAACAGTAACAGGTTTCCTCCTTTAGTCAGGAAGGAGAGCAATACCACCTCAGATATTTCTTTCAATTTGTCCTCCGTCATAACCTGGGGATGAACTGTCCGGTAGACATTGCTCACTTTTTCTCTCCTTTGACTATAGAGAATGCCTACCTCAGGCTAAACATCTTTTAGATGACTAGAGTTATCTTATGGGGTCTAGAGGTTCTGTAACTTTGTTTTCCTTGTGTTTATATTCAGCTTTAACAGGCGTAATAGCTGGCTGTCCTGCTGAGGACAAGAGGAAAGCCAGACAGGGCTATCATTAGGGCTTTATCTATCTTTGCTTTCCCTTCAAACAGGAGAGAGAAAGAGGATGTTACTTGTATCTGTGATCCCAAAAATATTACACAGTTTAAAAGGTAAAAAGGCCTATAGCATAGGCTTTCATCAGTTGCATGAAGTGAGAAGGGACCATTTTTATCTTTCAGCCTGCCCTTCCATGGTGTAGAGGCCATGGAAATTGGCCAGGGGTTTCTGATTTTGGGTTTCTGTATGGAACCCAAAAAGTTGTGATCAAATTAGAGTGTGTAACATTAATGGAGTTCTGTAAATAGAAGCAGGGAACAGATGAGGATAGGTCAGGGGAAGAGAGGAAAGGGACTTTGAGGTAAGAGGAGAGTTTGTTTCATAACATGGCTGCTCTTCTCGTGTTTCCCTGTTCCAGAGGCAGTCACTAGACACTCAGGAATCCAGATCTGATCTTTCATTAACAGAAATACAACAAACCTATTCTAAGCGATGTTATGTTTCCTTTTTTTTGGTACAAAAAATACCTAACAATTTAGCTGAAAACACTTCAGTAAATGCAAAAGGTCTGATTCCTAGGAAATGTTAGTTTTCTTACATTGCATAGGTGTAATGTTGCTTACTCCTGCTGTATTTTCAAGACAGAGTTTCCTATTTATGAGGTTTATAAAGTATTATACTCCTGCATAACACAGGATGTTCACTGTGGTCAGCTGTGCAATACAGCAAGAGCCCTAACATTTCTGGTTGCTGTTTCTTTGCATTTTAACCATTCAAAGTTAGAGGGCCTATAGCCCCTCTTATGCAGAAGTTGCGAAGTTACAGGTCCAAGTTGTGGAGAAGTTACAGGTGCAAGAAAACCACGCTGTCTAAACATCATCATCCCCTTTTCTGTTCTCAGATAGGATAGGAAATCCAGATAGTGATTGGGCCAACTACATGGAGAAAGTGGGAAAAGTAAGGGTACAAACTCTTCACCTGTCTTTCTTCTTGCTGGACAAATTTCTAGGAGAGCACTGCTCCGACCATCAGCTTCACTAAGGAGCTAGGCCTGCTTACCAGTGCACACAGCTGGCGTCCTGCATGAATTGTTCAGAATGGTCTTTTCTTCAGCTTCTGAAGGGTTCCCACTCCTGTCACATGGCAGCACAGTTGTTTTCACCTGAACACTCCAGAAGGCTTTAGAGTTCTGAATTTCATACAAGTATGAGCAGCAGGCAAAGCTTCTCCCCAAAGGCTTTTCAAAAAGCAGTCAGAAATGCTTCTGGATGCAGCTAATGACATCAGATGGTGAAACACTCTGAAACATGACTACTGTCAGCAGAGGTTACTTTGCACCTGTTCTGGCCACCTGTGTGGATGGGCCCTCCTAAATGGTTCATGCTTCAGTTCTGGTGTCTGTAGCTTAAAGTTGCCCTCATAAAACGAATGCTGAATCCCACAGCAAGGACCAAGCAAAGGCTTAAAGCCTCCACTTTGGTGGCCTGCAGGTGTGCACTGTAACAGAGTTTTAATTTGGAGCAGGTGACAATGGGAAAGCACAAGGTGTGCATTTTGGCAAAGAAGTGATACAACTGCTGAGCTTTAGTAGAC
The DNA here is from genome assembly GCA_013399195.1 of Dicrurus megarhynchus. NCBI lineage: Eukaryota > Metazoa > Chordata > Aves > Passeriformes > Dicruridae > Dicrurus > Dicrurus megarhynchus. The sequence continues at coordinate 697,513 of VXAD01005103.1, read as the reverse complement.
AGACTGAGTCCGTTGGTTTGGTTATTCTGTACTCAGTGAGAGAAAATATCTGGCCTTCAGCACTTGTGATCTATCTGAAGCCATTCTGTTAACACAAGGCTTTCATTTTGGACTCTAGTTTAATAATCCTGACTGCTGAGTTCTTTAAAGTCTATAAAGACTGCATCAGACTTTCTAGAAGTAAAAAGAAAGAGAAAACTCTGTTAGTTGCATGAAATCAGAGATTTAAGAGGTAGGACTGCAAGTGTGTAAGTGATACAATGTGGTAGGAAGGTGAGGCTTCTTGGCAGGCAGTATGGAACTAATAAAATATTTTTTTCCTAAAAAGAAAAAAACAGTATTTCTTCAGTATTTACAGGCTGAAACACATTAATATTCAGGAATATTAATGAATCAGTAATACCGGCCTCTGTTTTATTTAGCCAACTTCTGTAACCCTGGTGTACTTCATTATTTACTCAAACTGCAGACTTATCCAGTGTTACATGTTGATAAAACTTCTGTGAAAAGAAACTTCTGTCTGGGAAAAGCTACAGCTGGGCAAAGGAAGCGCTCTTTTTGCTTAGCTAGTTGGCCCAAAGGCCAAGCACTTTAAATCTTACATGATTTTACTTAGCCTGCGCATTAAGGTAGAGAAATAGTGTTTCAGTTGTGGGCACTGTGATCCAACTCTGTGTCCTTTGGGTCATTGTGCTCACCAGATGCCCAAACTGACCTTTGAAAGCAGTTTTCCTGTAGCATCACCATGAAATAAAACCTTAGCTCTTCTTTCCTGAATGACACAGCTGTTATTTTATTCCTGGCCTGCCTTAAGGAACAGTGCTTCCCAAGAAAAGCACTTGAAGTTGAAAAATGGCAAATGTGCAGCCTCAGAGTTTCTCCCCCTGTTCTTTTGGACTGTCTTAACATCTGGATGCATACTACTTTTTTTGGGACCTTCCTGGATGGTAAACAGAAGCCTGTTTACAACAGCTTGACTTTCAGAACTTCTGTTTCTTCTTATTTAGTGCATCCTTCCTCATTATACTCACTCTGCTACATTTAAACAGATTCTTTACTTACTCTACAATGCCTGAAGGGTGTCGTAGAGAGAAGTGAAAGCATGGGAGGAAAAGATATTACTGTTCAGGGATCCATTTGCCAGGGCCAATGTGGGCTCTTGAAAGTGAAAGAAGCATCTGCAAGGTAAATCCTGCTCAAACTCCCTGCATCTGCCAGGAAAGTCCTCCTCTGTTAGTAAAGGCACATACTTGACAAGAGTCCTCTCCCCAGATTTTGTGTAAATGGTCATAAGAATATATTGAGTACACACGGAACATCTTTTAAATTTTGTTTTTTCTTGGAAATAATTTAACTTGTAAGTTCTCAAGGCAATGAGGCCAAGACTGATGCTCACCTTTGGAAGTTTTCAAGCTGGGCAAAACCTGGCAAATTAAAACAAAAAAGCTTTATTCTAGAAGATATTTGGTGAATCTCAGCTAATTTTGTGTATCAGTGTCCTACCAGCTACAATAGAACCTTTTAGAACTCACCAGGTAATCCAAAATTGAAGAAGTGACACGCTGAGTCTCTGTAACAGCTGATATTCTTAGTTTGCTGAATGTCTTTGGTTGGGCACTGAATGTGGCTAATCTTTGCAGCCAGGTGGCTGGGCATCTGGAATGATCATTTAGTTGAAATATGTGAGGTTTAGAGGAGACAAAAATAGGTGATGATTGTGATGGCTTTCAAAGTTCAGCTATAAGCCTGGGAACTTGCCATGTTTCATTTTGGAATGAGCACTTTAGGGGTGAAAATAGCTAAAAAAGAAGACATGTAGCTAAAAGGCATTTCTGCTGCTGAAAATACACACTAGTGCAAAACGGTATTAGCATGTGCACCCTGGGCAGAACAGGAAGACAAGGAGAAAGATTTCTGTGACCTTTATTTACCTCATGTCCATTCATTCTGTCATGAAATTTAGCAGAATGGGAAATTTGTATTGGTATAAAACAAATAGATCAAAGGGGAGAAATACTTTAATACTTAGCTTCCTGGATTTTAGGGCTTTTTAATATAGACCAGAAGTTAAATTTTAGGTAACACCGTTCCTTTGAATTCTTCATCCCTAAAGCATAAAGTAATGCTATGGAAACTTGCCAAGCTCAGCTTACAATCTGTTAAATTATCGACATTCACCAGAATTAGCCAACCCTACAGGTAAAATAAGCTCAAATTGCTCCTTTCCTAAAAACACTGGGTGCCACTATATGCATCTCATGGTGCTGCTTCTTTTTTCTTTTACACAGTCCTGGATTCTGACATCCATGCTTAATATGAATGTGCCATTTATTTCACTTCTTCTGATGCTAGGTTTTCAAGAGATGAGTCAAGGCATTTTCTGTATACAGCTTTTTGTGCTGATTTACTTAGTTAAAGTCTGTTTAATTCCAACTCTGGTTGCAGTCATACTGGTAAAAAAATGTTTGCTTCAGCAGAGTCTGCCTGAATAAATAACCGGTGCCTTGGCTTGCTTGCAGAATGAGTGAATTCCTGTTTTTTGGTGCAGTAAGTGTATGATACAGAATTGGGCTAATACTAATTGTGGGTACTGTTTACTGTTATTCTAAAGGAACAAACAAGCAAAAATCCACAAAATTTCCTTCCCACTTCTGCACTGCCGTAGCCAGTCTCACAGTAGAAGGCAGCAGGGAACAAACCACCACAGGTGAAAATGAGTCAGTAGTCATTAGCCAGAAGAGCACTGCATTCCCCTCTTTGCCACGCTGGGATCTTCACTAGCCTGGTGGTGTTATCTTTGGAGTGTTCTTATAGCAGAAAATATGGGTTAACTCTGGGGGAATCAGAAGATAATTGCATTGTAAGGGTTAGTTTGTAAAGCCAGCTGATCACAGAGTGACAGCCCGAGGCACACAGGGGTCTTGACTGCTTTGCTTGTTTAGTGGGCAGTCACCACAGAGGATGTCCACTGTTTCTGACCAGGGCTCTGATATTGTAGACAGCAGGTAAGTTTTGCAGCTTGAAGAAAGCTGAGCTATCAGTGTGTTTCTTCTGGAGAGTATAATATATATTTTGTAAAACTTCTACCTCCCAACAGGACAGGCAGCTCTGGGGTTCTTCTCTGCAACTCTTTTAAAGATCTTTTAATCAGCACAGTTTCCCTTTCTCACTGAAATTGCATTTACTGTATTTTTAGTATGTTCTGATGGAGGGAAAGGTGTTACTTACATCCAATTTTCCATATAACCACTTCTGATGACTGTCCCTTTCAAGTCTTTTCAGCCTATCCATCCTGAATTAACTTTTTTGTAAGAAAAGGCCTTTTGTGGTTTATAAATTTTAATACAGGATGCTAGCTGCCAGAAAGTTTTGGATTGCAACCAAAGATTTTAACCAGTCTACCCAGCAGATGAAATGAGGTACGGCTCCTGCTGCACCTGGAGACAGTACTTCTTTCATTGCTCTGCTTCAGAGTTATGACACCTCTGCTTTAGCCTCAGAAAGTCAGGAATTTTCCTTTAAACAGGCTTCCTGGAAATAGAGTTTTAGGCTACTAATGGGTAATTTATCACACAGTATTTTTCAGCCTTAAGAAACTCTGGGTTTTGAGGTTTGTTTTGTTTTTAGTATAGTTAATTGGGGACAGAGAAGCAAAGGTGAGACTCATCATGTGATATCTTGACAGCAGGAGATGATAGTGGAGACGGACCCTCAGTGAAAGAACACTCTGCACTTTGATGGTGAAGTGCTTTGAACTTTGGCTTTTAAGCAGAGAGATGCTGATTTTGGTGGCTTTTTATGTGCTGTTCAGTTGTTATTCATCCAAAGAAACCCATTAACAATGGGATGTAATGTATGAGTTAGTTGTTGGATAAATGTTGCATGCTGCACTATGCAACCTGCAGTTGCGCTACTTTTCCTGTGCAAATTCTTTTCCACATGAACAAGATCTGCAGAGTTCCAGAGTACAAGAGATTTCACCCCCAGAATATGGATTTTGCCTTCTGTTATAATTTTCATCTTCAAAGGTATTTTCTACAGAAGGATGTACAGGTCAGTTTACATTTATTGTTCTGCAAAAGGAGGTCACATAAACACTTACAGAGAGGCTCAGAATTTGAAGATGGTAGTATATCTAAAAGACCAGTACCAGACATCTGCAGATTGATCACTGAATTGTAATAGGATCTCTCTGTAGTTTGTTTCAGGGACTTGCTCTCATCATTTATCACTAAGATATTCCAGGGTACTTAGTTACCAGAGTAATTACAGTAAAGGAAGTCAGAATTCATAATTAATTAACAGGTTGTAGGGTAGTTGTGTGCAGAGAGCCCTGTGGAGCAGTAAATTCCCTAGTCCTACCTCATGAAGTTCAGTGCCAGACTTTTCTTGCTGTATGCTCCTGCACTGTATGAAGCTGTTTCCTTTTCTGACCCTAAGCAGAGCTCCAGACAACTGTTTTGGGCAGGCCCCAGAGCAGCCATAAAGGTATATCACTTATGATACAGTATGTCACTTAATCTTAGGCACACGGTTATTTCAGCCCCCATGGTGAAGGAGTCCAACATGACTGCTGATTGTAGAAATACACCACTTTGGATAAATTTCCTCATCTATCTTGATGGATCTTTTTTGATTGGGAAGGATGGGAGGAACGAGGGCAGGGGTAAGAGAATGGTTTTTCTGTTCTACCATCAGGGACATCTGTGAAATTTCAGTAAACAGCATGACTTTCTGAGTCTGGTTCATAGCTTTCATGTTTGCTTTTTAATCTGTTTCAGAGCTGAGCAGCTGTAAGCTTAAACTGTTTCTCAGGGAGCTGTTTTTGTGTACCAGAGAAAGAGCAGATGTGCTTTAGGTCTCACGTGCACTGCTGTGTATGTTCTCTGCTTTGTGACTAGCACATAGAAATCTTTGAGTATTTTGGATAGTGACTTTCCTGTTCCCCAAAGTCTCCTTCTTTGAGACTTATTGAGATATGGATCTCACTGAGACTTCTACAGAAATATTCTGTGCATAATATAAGGGTTTTCTTCAGAACACCTCGTTTGCAAATGATTAAAGGAGACAGACTAGTTTGCTAGGGATGTCTACAGTTTATGACCACTATCACAATAGGGAAAAATACAAAGATGTGATTTATCTCTAAAACACAATTGGTGATTCAAATATAAAAGATACTATTGGAATGCCTTTGTGGTGTGCTCTGACCAGTGCAGCCACAAAATATGCATTTCTGTGGAAAATCTGAGAATAAAATTAGCATTTCTCTTGATCAGAATTTCAGAAAAATGAGTGGTTTGTTGGTTGGGTTGACCTTTCTTACTTTATAAATGAGTTTTCTTTTAGTGAATGCAGATCAACCATAGGATAAATGCTGAAGACAAAATGGCAGGAGATAATTAATTTTAAGGAAGGAAGTAGAATATGGAAGTTCCAGATATATAGGGCAGGGATATATAACGCATGAACTAGACATTGAGAAAAATAAAAATAAATGAGAAGTCAACAGAAAAGTAAGATTATTGTAGATAATCTTGCAAAGGTCTTATTTTAACTCATTGAAATATAAAACAATGGATAGTAATTTTGTTATGTGGGCTCCTGAAAAGCTGACTCATGCTATATGTTTATGCAGTTTTTATTTTCTCTGTTCAGAGGTTTTATTTTAAAGATTTAAACAAATTCTTTAATAGAAAAGAAGATACATTGTTCTAAGGAAAGCCAAGTCTAACATTGTTTTCTGGGAGATACAGCATAACATGTTAGCTTGTACCATTTTCACAAATGAATTTATTAAAAATCCACAGATTATCTTCAATTTCTTTTCATCTAGGAAGGCAACTTCTCCAGAAAAAATATTCAAGATAAAAATCCCCCCATTTTTCTTAATACTGATCACTTCTAGGAAAGGGTAATACGTTTTTGTGTGCAAAGTAACTATATATTTGAGAGAATACTGAGAGGGAGACATAATACACTTCAAATACATTAAATGTATTTGCAAAAGAGAAGAGAACAAATTATTCTAGTCACCCATTGGATGGCACAGGAAGAAATCAACTTCAATTTCACCAAGGAAAATTTAGATAGTGTTTTAGGAAAACTCAGGAAGTCAGAGCTAATTGTTCACATACCTGCAGCCCACTCCCCTTAATATATTCCCCATTTAAACCCAATCCTTTCCAGGACCTAGGTACAGAAATGTCAGGAGAACATATACTGCTTACACATGAGTGAGGAATGGCTGGAATGTGGAGCGTGCATCACACACATGCTGCAAACTCATGCGTGGCAGGTGGCCCCATGGTACTTCTGAGGGGAAAACACCTCCTCCATAGCAGTAAAATACTAAACTGGATATGAGAGTTTTGGAGATAACTTATCTAGAACAACCCAGGATTGATGAATGTGTACCACGTTCTCCAGATAAAGTTCAGTGTCAGCAGACTTCCACAAAATATGGCATATCCTGATATATGGCTTACAGCCCAAAAAAGTTGGAATAAGAGTCTACAACTCAAGCATTTGCACTTGTGTTCTTGTTTATAATGTTTGATGCCAGCAGACATAAATTTATGGGGTGCACTGTCTGGACCTTTAATTGTTAGGAAAAATGAAGAACTGAACTGAACTAAATTGAAAAGACTGTCTAAAAAAGCAGGGGAGAGAGGGTAACTCCTGGTAACATTGGTCCAGTAGAACAAGATAAGGTAAGGCAGGGTAGCTAACAGCTCAGCTATATGATCAGAGGACCAAGAATTGGTGAAAACTTAGTGAACAACTTTTTTAAGCAGAAAGCAGGCCTTCTTTGGACTGATGTTGTCATGTGAAATTAAAAGAACCACAAATATTACGTATTTTTACTGATTAGAAACTGTTGGATGTTTTGGGCTATGATATTTTTTCCCAGTTTTTTTTCTCTAATGCCTATGAAACTGACATCTAAACACTGTGGAACTGAGGTCCTCCTGCCTTTTGTAGGCTTTGGGGCAGAATGTGCTAAGAGCTTGGTCTGGGCATCTCTGAACTGGAGGATCACTTTCAGAAGCAGACAGATAATAGAGCTAGGGAGCAAATAGATGTGCTGGGATAATTTCCTAACGCTAGCCAGCTTTCCATATTTGTGTGTGCAGACTGGCTGCAATTTGAGTTCAGGAGAGAAATTTACTTCTCCAGTCTGTCCAATCTTCACCTATAGCCCATTTAACTATGTCTATATAAGGTACAGAATTTTATAACATCTCTTACAGGCTCACTGTACCATGTCTGCAGATATGTTAAAAATGTGAAAGTCACAGCAGGAGCAATGTATCTGTTGGTACTTCATTGCTATTTCTTCCAAATGTTCAGTGCCACTACACCTGGAAAATTATATACACTGCTATAAGGCCTTTTCCAACTGACCTTGAAATAATTGAGAACTACAGGTTAATTTTCTTTTATGTAAAAGCCACTCAAAAGAATCCATCATCAACAGGGCAGCAACTGTATGTAAGAAATTAGGCTGTATGGCAGATTATCAAATACCATACATTTTCTCAATTGATTAGCAGGTGTTGGTTACACCTGTGTGCAAAAATTGCCAGGGGTCAATGTCAGCCTTTGGGCTCACATGGTCACTGCCATGGTGCAGCGACCTAGTGTTAATATTCTGAGTTGTAGTATCATGCAATGTTGGGAACATGGGGAATCATGTAATCTTTAAAACTAGTGGAATTTCTGTCTTTCCAAAGTATTTCAGTCATCTGTGTTTCTCTTTTTTCAATTCATGGAAAGTAACCATTGCTGCAGCTCATACCCTTAGTTTCCAACAGACTTTTAAGTAGTTTTGGTGCTGTGCAAATCCAATGATCAGTCATCACTAAATTTTGTGAGATGAAAATAAGAATGCTGTTACATGGGCTTATTTTGTGCATTTATGATAGGTATAGGTGCTAAGAGATTATTTTCATTACTAGGAAAACTGCATTCAGCTATTTGGTTATTATAAATGGCTCAAATGATTTACATACGGTATTATTGAATTTCATAGTGTAGCAGTAATAGTTCACAGCACTAAGAAGGAAATGTTCAAATACTTTAAATTACACTAATTTTTACAGATCACTTTCCCTTAAGTAATTAATTCTCACTGTACTCCTGAAAAGTATCTGGATATGTAAGGTTGTTTCAATTTTACAGTCCAAGAGACAGGGATCACAGATTCCCGGCTGTGAAGAAGTTACTGGCAAGAACTTTCTGAGCCTAGAAAGCAAGCTGATGTTAGTTTACTTTCATTTATTCCTGTTTTCAAGCCCCTACACAGCAGTTTGCTCTTTCAGTTCACTTCAGCTTCAGACAACTGCTAACATACTGATGAACTTTTAATGAAGCATTTTTATAATTTGCTTTCTACCCTTTCAGTGTCTGGCATTTTTGTATCTCATGGTAAAATATTAAATCAGTAGGATTTTACAGATGATACTTGATAATAGGATCTTACCTCACAGAGCTTAAAACTTATATTAGTGTTTATAGTACTGGTTTGGGGTACTTCACATAGCATTTCCCTGGGCGACTGTTAGGAGAGATTTAAATGTTTAACATATGTGGCTGTGCACAGTAATATAACACATGTTTTTACCACTGCTATCTGTATGTCCTTTTCTTTTTTCTTTTAATAATTTCTTGCTTTAACAAAATATTCCTTTTGGAGAGGATCCTTGTGCCTAACAGTCTTTGCCTATGAAATTCCCCAGACCAGGAGTCCTAGCTGGATGGGTGGCAAGGTCTAATAAACCTTTAACCTATTTTTTTTGTGTGCAGGGAGGACAGGGGACAGGGGAAAGCTGACCATGAACTCCTGCAGGGATGTTTCATCCAAGATAAATGGCTTTTCAAACCTGGCCAGTTTACAGACATGCAAATGCCTCTTCTGGAAGTTTGTGTCCAACAGGGGCTTCTGCAGATATGAAACTGTCAGGAGAGTTTAGTTCATATTTCTAGCAGAGATGAACAGAAGAAGAAAAAGAGCTTCAAACATAACTACTCTGCTGGAACTGATGTGATGTTCTTTGCTTTGTTATTACTTCCTCTTTTTTAACTGCTGTCCTGTATATTATTCTTTTCATGAAATAGAGATCTTTAAATTGTTTGGGTTTTTTTAAAATCCTGTTTCCTATTTTAAAAATATTTAACCTTCTCAGTCTGCTCAATGAATATGCTGTGCACAGTAACTAACACATGATGGCCAGCTCTTGGTCATGTCTGTTATTTAAAACATTCAATCCATGTTTTAGGGTCATGCATGAACACAGTTCACTTTCACTTGCAGTAACATGCTGATCCCAGAAGGTGACAAATGTACTTATGAACCTGCAGTAACTGGAGAATAAGCTCCTGAATTAGCTTATCCTTATCAACACTCACTACATTTTGAGTCACAAATGATTGTGGGAGAATGCCTTTGGAAGCGTTTGAAAACTTCAGCTGTGATTGACTCTAAAAGACACATTTGGCACCTAAAATTGAAGAGAAGACCATGCAATTTTGAAATACTATTTAGTGTGTTAGGTATTCAGAACTCACTATGTCCCTTACCTAATTATTCCACAAGCTCCCTGTTTAAAGGATGGAGAAATTGAAGTTGGCAAAAGAAATAGTTCAGAGGGACCACAAAAGAAGCTCTTTATCCTTTGAGCAGAGAAATAGTCTGGCTGTTTTTCAACCAGCTGGCCAACTTTATGTGTTTATTTCTATAAAAGATGTGGCAGCAGTGCAGACTGACCTATGTGTGGTCAATCTATGACAGTAATTTGTCCAAGGTAGCTGGTGCTTTGTGTTTCAGAGGCAGCCTGTCTCCATCAAGCTGATCCATACTGATTTGCTTCTTGCTCCTGTGTAGTATAGCTGAATTGAGATGAGAAATGCTGGTTTTATTCTTTCTTTCAAATTCTATTTTTATTTTTCTAACCAACATGAAAGGTGTTCAACAATTCTGGCCTACCCTTAAGGGAATCCTGTTCCTAGTAATGAAATTTCTCTTTTGTCCAGTGTTGTCTTTCTGAAAGAAATGAAAGTCTTTTGCAAAAGCAAAACTTAAATAAACTATTTGAATTAGGAATACTAATTACTGGTCACGAGACATTTACTGTCAGGCAAACAAAGAAGAGCTGAGTCTCTAGCAAATGTTCTATTTTGGTATTTGTATGACCAGATCACAGTAAAACACAAACCTCTTAATTTGTAGCAAATTAGAACAGTCTTGATAAATACAGAACTAAATTAAGATATTAACTATGGAGGTAATTACATGTGCATAAAGAGCTACCTATGTGGTAGCTGAGACATAAGATAGATAAAAAGGCTCTGATTTCTTTTTTCCCCAAATATTTGCATTCCAGCATCTCCTTCTTGTTTTACTTTCTTTAATGTATTTGTTTTGTAACCACTCTATTGACTTCCTGCCTGGCATAACAGGCTTTTCAAGGAATAGAAGTTTTCATCAGAAAAGTTTACCTTAAAATATAGCAATTTCAAGCAGCCACATTTAAGTTCCCTGTAAGAACCCTAAGGGGTCACATTACATGCTAGGCTTTTGAAAAGCAGCAACACCACTGCCAAATTCTCTCTACCCTAAATGACTTCTCAGGTATCACGTAGCCTTTTTGCTGTCAAATGCCATTGGAGTGCAAATAGTTCAGACCTTGCTAGGGCTGATATCACCGAAGCGAGTGCATTTAGGATATGCATCTCCATATTCACTTAATTTGGAAACAGATAGATATATCTATGTAAAGAAAAGAATGGATGAAAGGCATTTTTCTCCTAAATAATTTGAGTGTCTCTTTTCTCTGTTTTAGTCAAATATATGAGAGTAGTTTATAAATTAGTTGAGCTGGAGTTGCCAAACTTAGCTGTATATCTGAGCAGCCTGGATGGAAAGCCTTTGCAACTGATATTGTCCTCAAGCAGCTGATCATCAGAGCGTTTCCTTCCCATACCCAAACCAGCAAAATGACCACATCCAGCAGGCAGAGCTCTTCTACGTCTATGGTCAACAACTTGGCCAAAATATTCGATCCAAACACTTTGCAAAACCATGGGCCAGATAATGGAATGGAACCTCCTCAAATTCTTCATGTTGCGAGAAGTGATGTCAGCACACCTGAAAGTTTCAATATCATGGATGTGAAGTTTGCCTCCCTTGAAGAGAAAATTGATAAACTGTTGACTCTGCAAGACAATGTCCTTAAGAAGCTTAATAGTGTTTCCCAAGAAATCTGTTGCATTGTGAAAGACATTGAGATGGTAAAGGCAGAAGCATCTGAACCTGGATCAAGGATGGAAAGAAACAAAAACCTGAAAAATAATGAAATGAAGAGACTTTGCCTTAAAATGAAAAAATCTCTTTGTGATATAAACAGGAAAGCAGAACAGCAGGTTAAAAGGTTAGATGGACTTGAACAAAATGTTTCTGGACTACAGAAACTTGTAGGACCTCTGGTAGAGAAGGTGAAAACATTAATAATTCATAATTCAAGTGTAAAACATCATGTTAAAAAAAGGAAAGTTTGCAAAGCGGGAGCTGGACATCCGTTTAGGATGCACATCTTCTCGGAGACAACAGCTGGTGACCTGCTCAAGAAGAAAAATGAAAAGGTGAGCCCAGGTTTGTGTTCCATCTTGTCAGGAATCATTGCAAGCTACGGATATGTTCTGCTATATGCTCAGTTTTTTCATTTCGTTGACGTTTAAGAAAGAACAACCAATGTGCTCTAGAAGTGAAAAGTATAAGGACAAGCTGAGCAAGTTTCAGTGGAAAAGATATAGAAAAATCTACTTGTTATACAGACCTTCATTTTTTCCTAATTATTCCTTTGCAGCTGTAAAACATAACAACAAAGGACATAATAAAGATTGACAGACTTCAGGAGTCTTGGGTCCTGGCCATGAATTTTACAATGATCTTTTCTGGATTTATAATTATCTGGGGAAATCAAATTGCAGCAGTCGTATTATGAGCACCAGGGTCTAGGGATTAGTGGAACTGGTAAAAAGCCTCCTTGGGTCAGGGCATGTACATATGTTTGTCCTTTATTTCAAAGAACATCTTAAGTGTGCTGTTCTGATCTGGTATTTCTCTGCATTGGTAAGGACTAGGGGACTTCTAAACTGGGATCTGAGGTAGGGTTACCGTAACTGGAGCTGTGGCTTGTGTAAACTTCCCTTGGTAAAAAATGCCTGTGTTACCATAATGAGAGTTTCACCATGTTCTTTAAAGTTCAGATCAAAAGCCACCAAAAATCTCTTGAAAGACTCTATTGACTCTAATGTAAGGTAGCTTGAATATTCTTTTTTTGGTAAAGAAAATTAAGAAATTTCTTCTGACAAAGTATGTTGGTATTTAATTAACACAGAGTGAACCAAAAAGGTTGCCTTTCATACTTTGTTCTGTTAATTTTTTTCTCCCAAAAAGTCACATGCAGGCTTTACTCTTTGGTTCATTTAAAGAATAGTTCTTGAGTTTGTTTTTCTAAAGTTTTTGAGCAGGAGAAGCACCATGTGAAAGTATTAATGGAAACAGCATTCCTAGAAAAAAAGAAGCACTGCACCCAATATTATTCGGAATGGCCTGGTCAGCAAACAGTGTGCTTTTCAGCTTGTTTACCCTAAAGCAACCCCACTTCTTAGACAAGAAGCATTTGAGCCTTCAAAGGAAACTATAAAAATATCAGTCAGTGCTGAGTAGCAACAGAGGAACATCTTGTAAAGCTCTGTCAGCTGAACTGACCGATCTGTCAGTATGTAAGAATATAAATTGCGCATCCTTGTTTCCAGAGCATCATTAACTGAAGAGAAAAATAACTTCCTTGCCAAAGAAGACTGACAACAAAAATCGTTGTTATAGGCCATTCTTGAACATCAGGCTGGATTGGTTTAAAAAAAAGGAGTTTCAACAAGAGAGAAGTTTTCTCGTTTTATACAATTGCTTTGATAAGAAAAGATTATTTATTTTGAGCATCTGAGTTTAGGGCTTCTTTTACTTTTCAAAACATCAATGAAAACATCTGTTGTAAAAGTCCCATTGGAATGAGACCCACAGGTCATCTCTGTAATGCTGCCATCTCTGCAGTTTGTGGTAGAGATCTACCTATCTCAATGAAAGTATATATTCATCTAAACTATTTATAAATGTAAACTGAATCAGGCCTGACATGTTAATAAATTGGCAGCTCCTGGAGACCAGAGTAGGTGCAAGGCTCTCTGCAAGAGAAACACAGGTTTGGAGAAAGGAGAGGACCTTGGAGGCTTTGCTGGTGAATTTGTGGTAACCAGCAGGTGTAGCAGAACAGGAGGAGCTTATGCTCCTGTCGGGTCAGAGGGGAGCCAGGATGGCAGAGATGCAGGTGCCCCATGGAGAGTTCAATGCTATAAAAGACCTGGAAGTAGAGGCAAGGGGCCTTGAACATGATGAATACAGGTAGCCTACTGACAAGGACACAATAAAGAGAGGAGCAAGTGGAGTCTCTGTCTTTTTCCAACAGCAGCTACATTTGTAATCCCCTCACTGATTCATTTTTGTTTAGGCAGACTCTTGGCAATGTTGAGTGGACTTGGTAGGAGCTTGTCTAGCATGTGGGCTTAGGAAAGGCAGCATGAGCATGTCTGGAATCATGCTGATGATATTATTATGTTGTTTATATTTTGTTTGTTTTATGAGATAGCATACATATGTTAGCTTGTCATTACCTCCTCTCTGTGCGTTTGATTTATTAGAAAAGGACCATCATAAAATTACCAGGCTATCCTGTGAACAACAGCTGGCTTTGGTAAACACTTAGTCATCTTAGGTTTAAGTAAAAACAGACTTGAAGTCAGCCCTGCATTAGGAGCAACAGAACATGGAATGATATCCTTCAGCAGAGACTGCTGAGCTCGGCAGTCAGCTTAGTAGGAAACAGTGTGTACCAGCATTTAGGACAAGCAGGCTCTCCTCTGGGTGAGAGGGTAAGAACAGGATCCCTGAGCAAGTTAGTCAAAATACTGATCCATGAGGCACAGTGAAGTTGGTTGCTCATGCCTCCATGTTTGTACTGGATCTCTGTATTTTTCTGTATGTTTTATATAGTTGTGATTCAAGTAAAAAGAAAAGCAAAGGAATAGAAAAATAGAACTTGAAGAGTTTTACACCTGAAATGCACCACTAATACCTGGTGACGTAGAAATGAACAAATTTACCCAAATGTGCAGAAACCAATCCTCGCATCTCTTAACAGAATCCTTGTTCCTGCCTCTAGTCCCACCTGATGATAATTTTGAACAGTGCTGACCCTGTAGAAATGCAAGCTGCCAGGCAGAAAGAACAACATCTCTTGCATCCTAGGTGGACTTTGTGTGGCAACACTGAGCAACCCTTCAATCCCTTTAGACATGCACAGTCCTATTCTGTTTCTGTACAGTCACAAACAAGGACATCCATTCACTACAGTTAGTTCAGAAGGACAGTACCCACTTCTATGCACTACTGGAGACGATCAGATGTTTTGGATGATGCTCCTATTTGTCATCCACCCTACTCCAGCTATGAATAAATGCCATCTCTTAGTTCTAACAGCTGAGCTGTCTGAAAAAATGTTTGTCTGTCCCCAGCCAGGTTCTGCAAAATAATCCAGTCATAACTTATGAATGAATTACTAGTAGATGGTGCAGTAAGTGGCCATGGGTGCAACTGGATAAGGCTGTGAATAGTGTTTACATACTGCTTACCTGTCTTTCCATCCTTCCTTCTCTAGAGAGGTGCTGCTCTTTGCTTAATGTAGTACTGTTTTTTAATTTTTCCTAACTGTCTCTTTTTACAGAACCATATTACGTAGAGAGCTGTGAAAGAGGCAGAACAGAGAGGGAAGAGGGGGAATGAAGGAGAGGTAAGGAAGGGGTATAAGCAGCTGGGGTGTGTAATTTCTCTCCTGGCATCAGCAGCAGCTGGAACAGTTTCCTAATCACAGACTCCACAGGCATATTTTGTGCTCTTGCAAAACATAGGGATTGCTCTCTTCTGAAGCAAATTTCTGCTTTCCTGCCTTTTACTGCCATCCTGAAATACCTCCACTGCCTCATACAGGAGTTTAGTTTCTTTCTGGTTTGGGTTGAAGTTGTAATATGGTGTAGCTTGGAGACACTTCATGCTTTGTCGATGCTGCCAAATGTTTCCCAGGCATTTTCCGCTGAGTGCAGCATGACCTTATCACCACATGGCTGAGAGGAGTAGCGTGTACTACTTGTCGTTTAAGTTATTTTGTCACTATTGCCACTCAGGGAAATCAGCAGTTCTACAGTAAGCGTCTTTAAAAGCCTTGAGGTTTTCCTCAAATTCACCTTTTTAAGTAGTCTGATAATCCTGTTGCAAAATGTTCCTGTCTATAACTCCATTTTCAGTCCTACTTCTTCCACTTATAAAGAAAGAGGGTAAAATAGTACTTCACTTGTTTCCTCCAAATTAAAAAGTTTAGAGATTCTATACTATTAACCTGCAAATACTCATCTGGAGAGTCAGAAAGTCCATTTTGTTGCCATCGTAAAGTAGTGTTGAACTTCCTGCAGTTACCTGTAGGTGTCTGTAACTTTGGTTTCCTGACATTTCTACAGGCTTTGCTTTAGGAATAACAACCATTAGCAGTTTGGGGCTGTTTCCCACACTAAAGACATGCCAGCGGTGGGAGCTGTGTTTTCTGCTTGAACCCTATGTACCTCCTGTGCAGGTATCACACTGCAATTGCACGTCACTGGCTGCTTTAGTAGGAGCCCACAATGAAACTGCTGTTTGCCACGTGTGTTTTAAGATCCATTCAGCCTCAGTCTATAACTGTTCTGGTTCCTTCATTTTGCCTACAAATGCTAACAGGTCCCTTAAGTATTATTTAAATTCTCTCCAAACTGGCCATGTTCCATCTATTTTTCATCTTTCAGCCAAATAGGTAGGAATTGGGGTTTTTTCTTTTTTTTTTTGAGAAAATGTGAGATATTGGTTTTTTTTTTTTTTTTTTTTTTTTTTTTTTTTTTTTTTTTTTTTTTTTTTTTTTTTAATATATTTGCAAGAGTTTCTGCTGTGGTCAGTGGTTTCAGGAGTAGAGATTTCTGCTGAATCGCAGCAGATGGGTTGTGTGTTGCTTGGGCAATGCAGCTGGTCAGCACCCTCAGGAGCCATTATACTTGAGAATGCGCTTTTTTCCCTCAGGACTGATGCCTTTACTTAAATATGTTCTTGGTAGAAGAATTTGAGCTTTTGAGTGAGCTGTAGTATATCAGAGTTAAAATTCTCTCTCTGACTGTCTATAAAACTGGTATGTTTTCCCAGGACAATGTTTTCATCTTGTTTTGCCCTGTTCTCTCCCTCACTGACAACCATAGGAGTTGTTTCGTGCCTTTTCAATTCATAATGCTGTTTAACGTTGTTTTCATTTACACTCAGAACTTGCCTTCTGCTGTACAAAGTTCCCTGCGTAGGATCCCATCCTGAACACTGCTGGGATTTTGCTGTCTCTACAAGCCTGAAAATGTGTGAAATCAGAGTAGACACAGCTAATTCCTAAATACCTACATGCCACATTGGATGGCTTTTGGGCATGACATGAATGCCTATGTGTTAGAGTGACCTTTGTAGGAATCCATTACAATTCCTTTGCAAAACTAGGCAGACCTCATGATGAAGATAAAGAGGTAACTGGTAAGTGCAGGAAAGCAGAGCAAGGCAGCTCGTCAGAGAGCAGTCCTGTAAAAGCAGAAGGTTCCGCAAAGAGGTGAGACAGTGGTAGGAGGGATTTGCTCAGGGGGGAAGACGTTGTCCGCTGCAGCCATCTAAAATTCACCTTTTGTCGTCAGATATCCCAGACATTTAGGCAGTTTTCTGGTAATGACTCCTCTCAGCCCCTATCAGAAAGTGTAGGGATACCATGCTTGACTATATCCTCTGGTAGGAGAGTGCTATTGCAACTAAATGTGGCATCTCCACCACACTGAGTTTTAATGACGAGGATGGCTGCTCTGAAACACAGCTAATTTGGTGCCATCCTGGCAGCACCCTGGGCTTTGCATACACATGCAGCAGTGAGAAGGAGCGGGGATGGGTGGCTGGGCAGCAGCCCCAACAGAGCCTGGAATGAGCCCCACCACATTCCATTCACTGGGTTCTGCATGGTGAGGTGGCACAGGACTACAGTCTTTCTATAAAGGGAAAATTAAAAAAACCCAAACAGGTCTTTCCCCTCAAACCAAACTCCCTTGTTAAATGAATTGTTAGGAAACCTGCATTTCTGGATTCCAATTCAAAGTGAGTCATCAAAGCTGTAGGAGATGATTTCTTAAGTTTATAACCCTTTGGATGGAAATCTCACAACTGTGTGATTTTGGAGAAAAGCTTAGGAAGGGCAGTTGATGAAGTCTTGAAAATATTTTCCATCCATACCATTGTCTGCTTAGCTCAGCTGAGTTAGTTAAGTTCAGAAATATTCTCTTAATAGTGAGGCTACTTAACTGATACTGTAGTAAAAAAATTGCCTGAGTAGTTTGACAAATGGATGGTTTATCCCCACAGTTATAAAGATCTGCCAATGATTTGGCTTTCAAGATGGATTTTTTTTCTCCATTCTCACGCTGTGACAATAGTGGAACCCACTTAGGAGGATGGCCCATTTAATAGCAATGGCAAAAATGTGAAGAGTAGCACCTAGAGAATTTTTGGGTTATGGCACAGGTGCATATGAGGCACATGTGCGCCCTGTCAGTCATCACACATGTAAGGGCACTGAGCAGTATAGAGAAGGGATAGATGTGAGGCTATCCAACGTGTTGGTAGGAAAAGCAGCTGAAATCTTCAGTACTTGTGCTTGCCTGGCATTGCTCCTGATTTGAGAAACTCAAAAATTATAGTGACTACTTGATTTGATTTCCCAGATGCAGTGAAAGGACATGTCAAAACCAGGTAACGATGAGTGCTCTGGTCCTAGTGGGTGTCTCAGTAGCCTCAGATTTGTTGGTGATTATTACAGGCCTCTGTGTATTCCAGAGACATTAAAAGTGAACCAGTCAATTGGAGTTAAAAGATCTGCCTCCAAAGCCCTTCTTGTGCCTGATAATGACTCTGTTAAATGACAGCTACTAGACCTGAAGACAAAAGTAAAGATGTTTAGAACCAACCTGTCACTGTTAGTGCAACCCATTGCATCTTCACCAAGGCCATGGGCTCTGTATACAGCCTGGTTGCATGAAAGCCTTTTCTACTCTTCCGTGTAAGATTCCCTGTTTTGAGAAGAATGGCCTGGCAGGAGGAAGCATCCATTTGAAACAGGACAGCCACTGCTTCTCCAGCACAGTGGGTAGGAAGTCAGCAAACTTTCTTGGGGAATGGACAACATTTTGGCTTCACTGATTTTCTGCTTCTTCCCTCGGATGATGTTGCTCTAAGGGATTTTTCACATGCGGAGGTTGTTACCTCATTACCTATGTATTTTCAAAGCAGCAGGTCACATAGAACTTCTCTTGTGTTTCATATTGGGGGAATCATGATTGTCATGGTTCAGAGCTTATTTTTTGTGTGTGATTAGAAGATATTTGTGGACTGAGTTTGGATTTTACAGAGGAATGGTTTCTTTATCTACTTTCAAGGAGCTCTATAAAAATCATGCAAGAGTCAGAATCTTTGCTTGAAGGTGCCAGCAGTTGTTATAGTGTACCAAAAAAATAATGACATGGAAGCAGATGCACCACCTGCCAATAAAAGCAGAACTCCCGTGTGTATGGTTTTTAGCATTTATAAGTTTGTATCAAAAACACTCTCACTGAATATTTTACACTGCTGCGGGAGACCAGGGGGTGAGGTGGGGGGAAGAAAAGGATGTGTATTGAAGAGGAACATGAAAGGGCAGGAGGAGATGGATTGCAGCTTTGATGGATGGCACAGGAGACATCACCATGCATGTGGTTGCCCCAAGGTCTCTGTCGTATGTTCTGCAGTCTCCTGGGAACTGGTGAGGAGATACTGGGAGCATCCTCAGTACAGTGCTCAGGTGGCAAAGCTGAGTTCTGGCTTTTGGGGAAACTCATTAATTGCAAATCTCAAGTAACTTAATAATTTTGATAAATGAATGGTGGTCAGATCTTACACAAAACCAGGTTATCTTGCCATAATACAGCTCTGCAAACTACCAAGAACATGAGAAAATGACACTGAGTTAAAATGTGGTTTAGGCATATGCAAAGGTTTGTGTCTCGGTATTGGCAGACGGAAGCTGAGGATAATGTCTTGGTATCAAGTGAAATGTGATGGGGTGATAAAGGACCTCTAACTGAATGGTTGGGGCTGCTTCATGAGGCCATTCATTACAAAAATTTTTGCAGTAGGAAAAAAGAATCAAAGAGTTTTATTAGGTGAATAAAAAATCTGAAAGTTAACTAAAAAAACATTACAAGGGTAGGACTGCTTCAATATAAAGAAGGAATTTAACTATGTACAGGTCATTAAAATGGAGTCAGATGTCTATAAAACATTAATTTCTTGCTCCATTTGAAATTTCTATTAGAATATAATATATTTAAATATATTATTGCTTTTTGCTTAATTTCTGCAGGTTTCTAAAGTCAATTTAAATAATTTCCAAATGTTTTTTTTTTCCATTTGTCTATACTGAAGTTTCAGCCTCTGGACTATCTCACATCATTCTGCATCATCACCTGGGCTTTTATTCTGTCTCTCTTACTTAGGGGCTGGCAATATTCTGTGAAAGTATATGTTTAAGTCCAGAAAATGTTTTTTTAAAGACACAATTCAATATTGTGTAGATACAGACACCTTTTTGCTGTGGTATACTTTACAGGGTCACAACACAAACTTTCATATTTAGCCTTTTGTGAAATGAAAATGTAAAAGTCATTGGAAGCTTTTGGCTTGTATGACTAGGAAAAAGTACTATAGTGCCATTTACCATATTCAAGTCATTACAGAAAGGGAAAAAATGTTTTCTACTAAGAAATATTGATTACTGTAATTTTAGAAAATACAGATGGTAGAAAGTCATATTACCTAATTTTGGGAGGAATAATACATAAATAAATAACGTATTATTAGGGATTAAGTTAAAAAGATCCTTAAGAAAGCTCTAACAGACTGAGGGAAGAGGAGTGGTATGAAGAGTAATTAGGTGGGATAGATGTCTTTAACAAACCACCACACCTTTCAGATGAGATTTTCAAAGTGTGTTACAGCTTTTGGGAGTTGTGGGCTCTCAGAGCAGCTGCTCAGCTGCCTGGGGCTGGACGTCACGCATGCCCCTGACAAACTACAAGGAGGTCTTTGTACTGCCTGTGGCTGGCATGGGAAGGATACTTTGACTTCTGTCAGCTTCAGAGAACCTGGTCAACCCCCACCCTTCAGAGGGGAGAAATAATGAGCAGAAGTCCTTGCTTTTATTTCCAGGTCAAGATTTTGCAAGTTGAAGTCCCATGTTGCTACAAACAGCAAAATGTGGAGAAAACTGGGTTGTTTGTGTATAGACTCCTACTGTATTTACAAGTATTTGAATATCTAGTCCTTATATTTGTATTTCTTACTCTAGTGCACTCTTGAGCCTATATTTATTGCAAATTGATACTGAAGGATATCAGTAAATATTTGTTTTGGTTGTTTTTTGATTTAAATTAGTATGAACTCCTCATCTGCTGGCATCTGCTGGTAAAATGTCAGAGATCAGAAATGGCACTTGAATAAACACGGTAGTAATTTATGTAATGCCCTGGCAGTCTCAGGTATTCAGCACTGTCCAGTGTTCCTCCCACTAGACGGATTTTCAAAAGCTGGCTTCTGTATTTCACACCTGCAAAACTACAGCAATATTTAGTTGGAAGTGCCATGCGTCTGCAATTAATTCTGAATGTAGAAGTGAAATCTGGCCTCATGCATCAAAGAGCTTGGAGGCCATTTCTCTGGTTATTTGCTCAGCTGACTGTGTTTGATCAGAGCTGATGTCCTCAGCAGTACAGAGAGGCTGACATACTTACAGGAATCCGAGTGCATTACTAATTGCCGACACAGTGCAGAATAAATAAGTCTGCGCCTTTTCCCCCTTTTTTTTTTTTTTAAGTGCTTTTCAGAGCATTAGTTGATTCCCTGTGCTCCATCTGGCAACATTACATTTATATTTAAGTTCTGTGGGAACAAGGCTCCAATTTACATTTCAAGGGTATTTACCTGGTCGTATTGTGGCCTTTTTCATTTTGAGGCCTGCCGCTTCCTGGGGCAAACTGCATCCAAATAATTCTCAGTCTCAGGTCTTATGCTCATGTTACAGTTTCCTTGTCCCCTGCAGATCAAGATTTTCTGACCAAGTCCTGTTGAAATTGCTCCATGCAGTTACATTCAGTTTGTCTCAACTCTTTTGGCTTCTCATGGAATTTCCTTTCCCTTGAACTCTGTTTAGAATGGATACACATTGCTTTGATTTCATGCCTGATTTCTATATAGCCTGATGAAATTAAAATAAAACAATAAAGCATAAAAAAACCGCAGAGGACTTACCAGAACAAATGTTTAGTAATAGGACTGGTTGGTGCCCAGAGCTGTGGGACTGATCACATGGTTAAGACACTCGAAATTAAGTGCCTGAACCTGTATATTTTGTTGGGATATGTACAATGCTGCTTTAGCTGGTAGTCCCTCTGGAAAGTACTTGGAGGTATCTGCACTTTTCACACTGTGTGGATCTAATAACAATAATGACAGTGCCAGTTCCATAGCACTGTGAGAGGAAGAAGGCAGGTGAAAAAAGGAGCACCGAACAACAGCAGGTACCACGTTGTGCTGTGGTCACCTACTGACAAGTCTGGGAGTAGACTGTGAAGAAATACACTGAGCACACAGCATAGAAACAGTTGTTAATATCCACAAAGGTAACAGTAATTTCAGAGGTTCTGTGAGGACCTGGATTGGTATGAAGCACCTCTAGATGTCACTGCAACATTGTAAAATGTAGGTGAGAGAAGGGTGCAAAGCTGAAGTCACGGGCTTATACACTCCAATTCCTGGTTACTGTCTCAGTCAGCCCTTAATAAATTGTTGCGTCATTAAAAAAGTCATTACCAATGGTTGATTAAACAGCAAGAAAATTTTTGATATGTGTCAGTAAGATTGTTACTGAACATTTTACTAGAATATTAAATATTCCAAGATTTGCTTTAACCTAGTTTTTTAGCAGCAAAAGCTGGTACAGAGCAGCAGCTGATTCCTGGATGCTTCTTTGGTTTAGCCTTTGAGGTTCAGTCCTAATCTTTTCTAGGCTGTTTTTATGCCAACACTGATGCTGATTACAACCAAGATAATTTCTCTTGCCTTGCGCTGGTATCAATTCAATTGGCTTGCAGTGATTAAAATAAGAACCATCCTTTTTAGGAAATGTGTGAGTTAGAACACAGAGAATTTGCATTTGACCAAAAAAAGAAAAAAATCAGGCTGTGATTTCATGAGGACGAATGCAACATGTGCACTATATAAATTGACTAATATGACAATTTTCTTCCCACAGGTCATCAAAGAAAGGTCACATTTGAATGAAACAGAAACAAAAGAAAAGAAGCCACCAGATTCAACAGGTTAGACTATTTTTTTCTCTGATCAACTCCTAGTTCCTAAGAAATAGCACAGAAATAGCCATGACTTTCCTGAGCAGCTCCAGTGAAGTTGCTTGGGTTACATGTGCATTCATCAGCATGAGTGAGCACAGGGTATTCAAATGCTCAGCAAGATGCTTTGCATGAGGAGTTCATTAACCTTGACTTGGCTGACAATAACTTTGCATGAGAAAATCATTTTCTAGTGCTGTGTCTCAAAGAAAGCATTTGTGACCCATGAAATCCCAGTTTTAAATAAGTAGTCTGCTCTTGCTTAGGAGACACTTGTACTGACCTTGAAAGTGGGAGAGGAAAGCAGATGCCTAGTTCAAAATTCAACAGAAGTTATGCTAAGTGTGCAGCCCTACTCTAATACTGTTACTGACTATCAGGAAATCACTGACAGATTCCTTTGTAATCTCTTTACTTGTAGATGGGCACATCCAGCAGAGTGAGTCCTGTTCTCAGGAAGAAGAAGTTGATAAGCTCAACAAGGAAAATGCCAAGAGGGAAAGTTCTGTTCTGCTTGAGGTGGATCCTCCCAAATTTGATACTGAAGAGTCAGAGCAGAAAAAAGAAAGTTTGTCTTCAGAAAGCCATTACGAATATAGGAGAAACTCTTTTCAGGAATCTTTCACTCCAGAAAAGCAGCAGGAAGAAGATGCTGTTGATGATGCTTGTCAAAAACTAACTGTGCAGGAGACAGAGAGTGAATCCCCAGCAGTTGAGGAGAAGAAGGAGGAACAAGTGCCTGAAGATGCATTTGAGAAACAGCAAGAGGAGAAGGAGAATGAAGGGGAAGGAAATGCTGATAAGAGTGAAAAAGGTGCTGAGGAACCACCAGCTCCTTCCCAAAAGGAAGATGTGGCAGAACAAAGTCATGATGAAGAGGTATCAGAGGGAAGGTAAGGTCTGAAACTCGAACTGCACATTCTGAAGAGACCCTTGCTTCAAAAAAAAATATAGTTC
The DNA here is from genome assembly GCA_013399195.1 of Dicrurus megarhynchus. Classification (NCBI taxonomy): domain Eukaryota; kingdom Metazoa; phylum Chordata; class Aves; order Passeriformes; family Dicruridae; genus Dicrurus; species Dicrurus megarhynchus. Next base: position 673,906 of record VXAD01005103.1, on the reverse strand, counting down.
AAGTTTCAAGTCCAAATGGCTGATTTTTTAAAATATTGGTGAAAATTTAGCCCAATAAAAAAGTGGAAAATATGTTCATGCCTCTGATCTAAGTGAAATTATACTCTTAAAAAAGACAGGCAAACAATCCACCACAAACGGTACTAGCAGTGTGCTATGGTTGTTTGCTTGGGAAATATGTTAGGAGCATGGGAATTATGTTATTCTATTCTTTATCTCTGAGGAGAATTCTTCCATAGTTATGTTTATATACTGCAATGTCATATAACATCAGCAAAATAGATTAGGCCATCTGCCAACTGGGAATTAACTTACTGCAAAATGTAGTAAATTAAAGGACAACATAAAATGTGATAATTTACCTGGGCAATTGACCTGATAAATTTGTTTACTGCAATTCTTTCTTTGCTGGATTTAATAGATAGCCTTTCAGGGATAAACAGGTTTAAGCTCTCAGGAACCTGTATGAACAAAGTGGAATTCCAATGCTTTCCCCTTGCTTTAAAGGCAAGATTGATAGCCCAATGTCAAGTTTAGAGCTCAGGTGAGGTTTTCAGTAACTGAGAAATATTTTGCTGTCGTGATTAATTTAAGAGCCATTTTTATGTCTCAAGGTGAATATTAAACCAGTTATTTTTACACCTTGAAACAAAATAGCTTAATTTTATTTGAATGCAATATCTCTGCAGGCATTTTTCACCTATGTTTCTAAAGTTGCTCTGCTTTAAGTGTACTCTGCACTAATACCGTGTTTTGTCCTTGCAGGTGTAAAAGCTGCGAAAAAGGTACAGGAAATTCTAGTTCAATCCCTGGGCAGACCTGCCAATTTGAGCATAGTGGTAGCAGCGAGCATCAAGTGCATGATGAAGGCCTAGTCAAAGATGACAACAAAAAGAGCAGAGTAGTTGCAGGAAGCACTGATGGCATGTGTAAAACTATAAAAACAAGGAAGTATCTTAAAGGCAAAGCATTTGATTCCATGGGTATTGCAGTGATGAGCAGAGAGCAGTATCTGTAGAAGTGAATGATTTTGTGATTGTCATTAGTAGCAGAAAAAGGTGTGCATAGTACCTCTGATGGGAAACAGTTGTTCATGGACCACATCCTAAAGTGATGAGAAGTAACATCATTCTGCTTGCTTCCATCTTAGAGGCTTCTGTTCTGTCAGAAATTATTCACAATTAATCTGCTTCTGCCACAATTACTCCATTAATACTACCCTCTCTCCCTTTTAACAAAAGAGCTAAAACCCCTAAGTATAGAGAGGAGGGAGAAATTATATCAGGTGCAGCAAACTTGGTCAACCTGTGGAAGTGTTGAGAATGTGTGTTAACAGGGAATCTGCAATGCTGTGGACATAGCCTGAAAAACCAGCTTGCTCATATTCCTACCATTGTAATCTGAAGTGAGAACAACTGCAGTCTACAAAGTAAAGAAATACAGACTTTTGTGTGGAAGCCTGAGTGATGCTGTTGAACAGTCAGATAAATGGTGCTCAGGCACTGAACTCTGAAGCAGTGCTCCCCATGGTGAGGCAGAGATTTCTAATATTAGACCTCCAGTTTGAGAATTTCAGTGCCTATTCCTGTATATGACATTATGACATGTGAGGAGGTGAAAGACTTGAAGCTCTATGCGTGTGCATGTGCATACACAGGACTCAGGATGAATTTATTTGCTTTGGGAATGGGGGGAGAGTGTGGGAGGGAAACATTTATTGCAGGTTTGTGCTAGGTTTTGTAGCAGAAAACAGGAGATAGCCCAATAAAACTTTAAAATCCATAAACTGTTGTGAGCCCTGGTAGATAGTTAGGGATGACGTTAGAGTGTCTCTGTTGGAGCATATTCAATCTGTAATAGAAAGTTGTTCTTGAATAGGGAGAAATCCCCTCTGGTTTATAGGAAAAGAAAAATAGAGGGTCTGTCATGGGGAACATCTTGAAGGCAAAAACTTAAACATAGTTTTGAAAAGCAGTCAGGCATCTTCAAAAGAATATTTCCTTGCCCAAAGTTTGGTAATGTTTTGAGCTGAGCTTTCAAAAAGGCATTTTCTTCTGTCACTTACATGCTGGTGCTGATGGAATTTGCGTTGTTAGGGTCAAATTTTGCCTTAGGTTAGAGGTTTTCTTGGCATTTTGTGGGTCTCAGTAATGTGCAAAGACCCATACTTACAGTCTTGCAATTCAAACTCTGCAGAATTCCAAGTAGGTGGCAAACTTCCAGAAGCCCCAGCTTTTCACAATTCCTTGACCATGAACTAACTTCCTGACCATGTAAGTTATTAACACTGTCAAAAAAATATCTAGGTACACAGCTGGTGTCCTGGAAAAATGGACATTCACTGTGAATAAGGACAATCTACTGCTACATTAATGACCAAAGTGTTCCTGCCAGCTACATGCTGTCATGGGGTTCCTTGTTTGTGTTTTTGATAATTTTCACTGGAGTAATGAATGGTTTTAAAATTGCTCAACAAGCCTCACACAAAAAGGAGCTGGCATTCCAAACCAGAGAGCTCATGTTGAAACACTGGGGCTGTAGCCCTCCCAAATGGTTGAAGAAGTATTTGTCACCTTGGTCAGCCAAAGGTCACTCTCAGGAATATCAATCAAATGAAAAACAGCGTGGGTATGAAATTGAAGTCACAACAGCCTGCAAAAAGTCCAAATTAGGCATGGAGGGCTGGTCTCCAGCAGGGATTTTGACATCAGGGTGGCAGAAAGGTCCAGCATGTGGAGGTCCAGAAACCTCCAGAAACCAGAGACCTGCCAAAACTCTGCTGCAGTGCAATGTTGGGAACCATCACTTTTCTGTGCCCCTCTTTACCTTTTATCTGCCATCTTTTTTTAAGGACAGAAATTCTTCAGAGCAGCATATGAGTTACCGTCCTGAACCATACTGGAAACCCCAAGTGCTGTCTGCCAGGGTGAAACTCCCTCATGTGCACAAGCTCTAAATGTGATCTTAAAGGTGATGACCACACTGTGGAGAAGGACAAGTTTTGTCAATCAGTTAAGAAGGGGATTCTTCACTGTGAACACCAAAAGCTGGGAAATAGCTTCTCTTAGCTGGGCCTGCAGGAGAGTTGTTTCTCTCCCTACCCCACTGGAGAGTTACAGTACATACCCACCTGTTAACAGTCCCTGAGGAGGAAAAAATATCTAAAAAATCAGAGATTAAGGTGAATTGCAGAGGCCCCTTGTGACTATAAAGCTACATTGGTATAGTCTAGTGGTCTTCACTTTGCCTCTCCCTACTGTTGTACGTAAGATGATAGTTTAATAAAGGAGTCCTTGTCTTGGTAGTGTAGCTCCCTAACAATAACCTCTTTTTCTGAGCCAGAGCTTCTGAAATAAAACCCTTCTTCAATAACAGAGAAAGACCTAGCTATAAAGCTTACAGTAAGTGTATTCAGTTCTTAAATGAACTTATCTGGGGAAAAGAGGAACTAAAATATGAGATAGACAAGCACTGCATGTGACCACTCATATGTTCTCTGTGTATTTTGTCTTTTTTTTAGATGATACTCCTACTCCACCAGCACCATTTGATCACCGGATTGTCTCAGCCAAAAGGGTGGGGATCAGCAATTATTATAATGTCAACAAGGATGAAATTCTGGGAGGGTAAGTCAGGTGAAGTAAATTGACTTGGAAAGCAAGGCACAAATTTACAGCCAAGCACCCTGGGAGGTCAATGGAGGCAACATGCCCCACTAGAGCCGAAGTCATGAAAGTCTAAGCTGTTACAGTGCTTTATAGAGGGATGAAAAGAGGGGGCTGGTTTTACAGTGTGAGTGAATTTTGGCTTACTATTTGGCACCAGCAGACTTGGCCTGTGTTTGGCATTGTTCTAGGTCAGCCAGATGCCCTCAGGCTTTATGACAGGGCTCCTAGGATGCTGTAATACTTTACCTCAAATTACAGCCAGTGGTATGTAGAGACATGCTGTAGTCTTCCTCCCAGTGAATCTCACCCCTGAAAACACATGCCTGTTTTCAGATAGATTAGCAGGCTGATCTGACAGTCGACGCAGTTCCTTATCATGCTGACATTGTTTAGGAGAGTGGGATATTGTAATTTTCATGGCAGCGTACTCTTGGGTAAGGCTTTGTTTCATCACGAAATCACAACCCTCTCGTGGAGGAGAACAATGCAATGGAGAGGGGCAGATGGTGTGCATAAGTGAGTCATTATCCTTACAGTACATCCTTGACTTCCCTGGGATTAGTCATTGCACGTTATGAGGTGAGTATGGTGCATCATGCAAGTGGGGTAGTACCCAACAGAACAGTGTGTGATGTCGGTGTGCCTAAACAACTAGTAGCAATTGCAATCTACAAAATAAAATAGCAACAACAGAGCAATTGAAATGAAAGCCAGTAGGGAAAGGATAATTTATGGTTGCTTATAGTGTAGTTTACATTCAGAGTTGACACCTGTACCACTGGATGAATTTTTTTCCTCCTTTTTTCTAGAGGGCGATTTGGGCAAGTGCACAAATGTGAAGAGAAGGCAACAGGTCTCAAGCTGGCAGCCAAGATTATAAAAGCACAAGGTCCGAAACAGAAGGTTGGTAGAGCGTGATATTAGTCTTTTGCTCCCCAATGAATCACACACTGTTCTTCAGCTACATAACATACCATGACCAAATGTCTCACAAGCCATCACACTCTTAGGACCTGCTGGATTACCATTAATTCTAGTTCTATTTCCCTTCTCCAAAACTTCTAGTAGCCCATCAAAGTACTATTTTTGGGGTGTTTTCTGTTTCTTTTAAATCTTATATGATTTTTTTTCTTTCTGCTGCTAATTCTATTAGTGTTTTCTTTAATGGTGAAAACATTAGTCAGGCCTGTGACATAGTATATTCCCTCCCAAGCACTCTGTTGCCTTTGCTGCAATGACTTGATGTCATTGTGGGGGATGCTGATAACAGACATGATCTGGGCTCCTGACATCAACACAAATACAGATGAGAGGAATTAATCTGGGCTGTTTTGCAAACCTCTTGGCCATCTGGGACTGACTTTCACAGGAAAGACATGCATAACATCCTTTGTGTGACATCAGTGTCATGAAGGGCATTCAAGAGTAGGATTTGTCTCAGGTAACTGGGGTTGCTAAGGCATAGCTGTGTCCAAACTGATCACCAAGAATCCCTTAATAGTGAATGGAGAGAGACTGACACCATCAGAGAATGATTCAGCATGTTTAAAATAGTTGGGCTGAATGGAGGTACCAGTCTCTCTCCTCTGACTGCAAAGTTAGGTTCTGAGGACTGTCCTGGACTTGGCTTGATTTTGTACACCTACTGCTGTTTGAACAATCTTCCTCTGTTTCTCTTTTTCCTTTACATCCCTGGGAGCTTACCACTTCTCCATGTGGGCTCTCCTCTTCCTTTTCCAGCAAATGGCTTATTACTGAAACACCCCACTCAAGCTCTGAGGTCAGTGTATTAGTTCCTATAGCCTTGACCTCCACCACTGCAGGAGCCCTGAGTTTGGTTACCACAAGTAAAATCACTTCATGAAAACATGAAGATAATGTAGATTTGCTTCAAACGTAGCTTTCTTAGGAAAAAAGGCATCTGAAGCAATACTCATGGCTCTTTACAGGATGAAGTAAAAAATGAAATCAATGTCATGAACCAGCTGAATCATGTGAACCTCATCCAGTTATATGATGCCTTTGAATCTAAAAATGACATTGTACTCGTCATGGAATAGTAAGTGTGTTCTTTTCTTTTCCTTTCTGTGTTTACTGCTTTTGCTAGAATTGTCAACTTCCTTTTTGCTTTCTCCTGAAATTAGAAATGGAGCTTCTTATGGGTGGAAAACACATATGAAATATGTTCTTATGAACAAGAGAAAAAAAGGGGAACCTAAGAGAAAAGTTTTCCCATGCAGCCATTTATGCATTTTTTCCAGCAGCGTGCCACATTCCTGGTTCCGTAAAACAACTGCTCCAGTTGAAGATGGAGCTGTGTTGCATATCGTATCTTTTAAATTAATACTTTAATTTAGCTTAGTGTCAGCTAAGAAACAAACCTCTCAGAATATCTCCTATTCTGTGAGGCAAACAAGAAGACATCTTACACCAAAGAGGAGCCAGATGTGAGTGTTGTGCCTAATCCTTATGCTGGGTGCCTGAAAGGATAAACCTGCTTTTTATGCTGGATTATCCGGCTAGTTAGGCACAAAGTACTTACCTCAAGGTCAAGTTAAGCAGGAAGCCAAAAAGGCCAAAACTACAACACTGAAAGTCATGGCAGAAGGTTCAAAATTGGATGAATTTGACTGTTCTGGACCTTCTCAGATAGTCCTCTGAATTTGGTCTACATGATTAACATATCACAAAGGAAAAGTATCTGTGTATCTATGAACAGATAAACTGGACGCATACTGAAATGTGAAGAGAAATTAAGTAATTTTTGTTGACTTTAGGTAGTTTGAGACTGACATTTTGGATCCTGTCCCTCTTAAACGCAGAGGGAAGAGACCACAGATTTAAATGCAGATTCTCTGTCATGTTGTCTTGGTTTTCCATGGAACTTCATTAATTTCAGTGATACAAAATAATGACTCAAGACAGCATAAAATTCAAATTTCAAGACTTTTCATGGTTTTCAGTGGATGGGAGACTGGACTCTCAGGCCTTGAAGAGGTTCAGGCCAGTATGCATCAGAACCCAGTTTTTAGAAAGTTCAGATCAGAGTACAAGCTCATCTTACTGAACTTGACTGTGAATGATAAATATAGTCAATAGCATAATTTCTGCATTAGTCTTATTCTATGGGACTGGATTTTAACTTGGTCACTGCTTTATTGTCTTTTTCTCCTCAGTGTGGAAGGAGGAGAGTTATTTGACCGAATTATTGATGAAAACTACAATTTGACAGAGATGGATACTATCTCGTTCATAAAACAGATCTGCAAGGGAATTCAGTATATGCACCAAATGTACATTCTTCATTTGGATCTCAAGGTAGAGTTTTGAGATGTATGTTTTGTGCAATGACAGATGTGGAAATTCCTATTCTTAATGGTAGGCCATAAAGCTTAGCAGATTCCTGTGGCAGGAACAACAAAGAGCCTTATTCTGCTTTCCTTATTTCAATGCATATTTACTTCAACCACATTGAGATCAGTTAAATTACTACAGGACTGAGTAAATTAGATGAAAATTGTGGTCATATGTCATCAAGCTTCATAATGCTTCAATTTTCCACAGACTGACTTTACAGAAAGCCAGCAGCTGACTACAAATATGTCGCTATTTTTAATTTCAATATTTAGATCTCAAGATATTGTGCAAATACTGTTTAATTCAACTGCACAAGATACGTTTGCACATCAACCATGGGGTGGCAATTATCCCTGTTTTTCACTATGCAGAAATCAAAGCATGAGTGAGTGGAACTAAATTTGAGCGTCTTTCAGGATCAGTGTAAGGCCTACACGACTTTTTGAGGACTACATTAAACTGCTGTTGTCGTGAAAAGGCATCAATAGCAAGATTAAGGCAAAGTACTTTAGAAAGTGCTTTCTAAAATGAAAGGAATAAAAATAGTAAGTGGCTAATGTAAGGAATACAGTGTGTCTGTGTTGGATTAGACAATAACTGCTAGTATAGCTGAAAGCCCAGAGAAAGGTGGCAGATTCTCTACCACGTACTTACACATGTTCGAGTACTCTACCATGTACTTGCACATTCTTACTCTGGTCAACTGCAAATGGTCAACTGCCACCCTTAGAAAACATTTGTTATTGTTTTTCATTAAACTGTACATTTGAGCTGGCTCTTTTTCCCTTAGCCCAAATTTTTATTAAATAATGGACTTGTTTCTTGCCTCTATTTAGCACATGAATAAAATGAGATGGTGTCTTTAGTTTTATGACTGGCTAGAAAGCTTCCTAGTGATCCCTGAGCTTTACAATACAGTAAAAAGAAACAAGAAGTGCACAAGGTGGTTTTCTCTTTGGTGAGATTTTTATAACAGCTGCTGTTTTTGGCTTGTAATAAGTGAGTTAATATAGTACATCTTTAATGTTGTTAGCATATATATTACTGCAATGGTTAAGGAAATGAGCAGATGCTTGTTGGGACCTGCTTCAGTAGCCGATCAGTGACCAGACTTACTTTTCTCTTCCTCTATAAACATCCAGTTACCTAGAAACTTGTCAAACAGAAGTTCACACAGTTCTTTGGGACACATTAATTATGATCTTGAGATGGCACAGTTTTAGTATGAGGTCAAACTGCTGACAAAAAGGTACATATACAATCCAAGAAATTAATCCCAGAGATCTCTTTTCATGTGCTTGCCAGCTATGGTTTCTCCCTTCTGTTTTGCTTGTTCATAGATTGCTGTCAGTAACAAATGAGTTTGGGAAAGAAAGCTTGAAATTGAAAGAAAATCATCTTGACCATAATCATCCAGGACTTCAGAAACTATGGACATATGGCGTTTAAAAGTCCTACATGTAAAATGAATTAGTAATGGTGACAAAGGTTAACTAATGTTTTAAGTGCTGAGGGCTGTTTTGTTTCAAAGAGGACTCACTGAGCAATAAGACAGAGCAGCTATAAAAGTGCTGGCAGTGAATATGGGACTGTGTTTTAGGTATTTACATTTCAAAGACAATTGGCCAAATCCTTCTCTCAGTTTCTTCTGTAAGAATTTGGAGTAATTCTTGGAACTTAATGGATTCCTGCCAGGAAAGTGAAGAGTAGCATTTGGCCCTATGAAAATCCAGAGGGATCTAATCTGTGAATCCTATCTTTTGCTAAAATAGCTGAAAAAACCATAAAGTAGATGTGATTGGATTAATATATTAATGTTCAATCTGACAGAACATTTGAAAACTTAGAAATGTAAAGCTGTAAGATAAATTTCAAAGCCCAAAAATTTTAATTTTTTTAAAAATCAGTGTGAACTTATTAAGGTCTTTAAAATCACAGACAGCATCCTGAAACCATTCTTTGGAAGTCTACATTCCTTGTCCCCCTCCCCCTAATGAGCTCTTTATCTGAACTGCTGCCTTATGTCAAATTGAAAAGCCGTGGAGAAGAAAAAGCAGTTGGAAGGCACAAAATGCTCGGCTGTGACTGCTGAGTGACAGCAAGGGGGGTATCCATGCAGAGAGATCTGAACAAGGAGGAAAGCAAAAGGTGCTTATGAGATATTTGCTCTGTTATTAGTGTTTTTCTCCTTACAGCTTACTAAAAGCCCAGTTTTTCATACTTGTTTCTCATTCAAGTGGTTTTTTTTTCCTTTTGTTTCTCTTGGCAGCCTGAGAATATCCTGTGCGTGAACCGAGAGGCAAATCAAATAAAAATTATTGATTTTGGATTGGCAAGAAGGTATGTGGATGTGTTCTCACTAATCATAAATGAATTAGGAAACAATGAAAAAAGTATTGCATCCCTGCAATGATGTATTTGATACATAATGGTCTTCTATTGTTCTTAGGACAAATTTGTTTTTTTTAACCAGGGATATCTTTTAATATGGAATGTTTGGAGCTGAGTGAAAAAGATCTGTCCTGAAACGTTCTTTTCAGGTAGAAGGTTGAAAGAGGGCTGATTCTTACTAAGAATGCATATAAGTATCTTGGAACAGCTAAAATGGACAAAACCAATGGTACATCTTGTCTAGTCTCTTGTCTCCAGTATTAAGAGACTCTTCAAAAGAGAGTGTAATATACTATCAAGGGCTCTTACAATATATCCCATGCTATACCACTTTCTAGTTTAATTAGGTGCTATAACCTCAGTGAAGGATTTTCTAGTTAAAAATTTCATGCCTATGATATGGGTGTCCCAAAAGGATGATAAGAGTTGCTCTGAGAAGTCCTTGAAATATGAATTTCTTCCTTTTTATGGCAGCTGCATTTTGTCCTAGTATGATATACAGCTTGCAAGCACTTTTCATTCTTTATATGGGCATATTTCTTTTTAGTTTGTACCTCTGTCTGTCCTTGTTTTCCTGCTGAATTTTCCGTATGCTTCTGGAATTCCTCTAAGTGCCAGACAATTGATGATGCAACTTTAATAAGAACTGGAATTGATGTCCTTCGTTAATGTTTCCACTTCCTAGATATAAACCCAGGGAAAAACTTCGAGTTAACTTTGGGACTCCGGAATTTCTTGCTCCTGAAATTGTGAATTATGAGTTTGTCTCTTTTCCTACAGACATGTGGAGTTTAGGAGTCATTGCTTATATGCTGTAAGTAGGATTCAGTATCTGCTTTGTAAGCTGTTTCCAGGTTGAACTGTGTCAGTCATCCAAGTTTGCTGTTATACTGGAAGAGTGAAAAAATGTGTACCCAAAATAGGAAATGTAGACTTCTTTCCAAGTTCCATATTGAGAAATCTCTCCTCTTTTCCAATTGCCGTGAACTTTTCATCTTTGTTTTTTTGCACATCTCTCAGGAGTGTTTGAGCATCACACTTCCAGAATAAAGTAAGCTGCTTAGTAAATTCCCAGTGGGTAGAGCAAGAGTGGTCAGAGGTCTAGAAAATATGACCTACCATGAAAGACAGTAATGTTTGGTGTGTTAGAGAAGACAGGTGATTATTTAAACATGTATATGGTTGATGAAATGGGAATGGTCTGGAGACCTTCTTAGATAGTAGTGTTTTGTAAGATAGGCCAGAGTGACAGAACAATCTTAGCTGGCACATTGGAGACCATGTACACGAGGAGGGAAAGACAGGAGGACTGAACATATTCCTTTTTACTTCAGCCTCACTGGATTGTCTCCTTTTTTGGGTGATGATGACAATGAGACCCTCAACAATATCCTGGCCTGTAACTGGGATTTTGAAGATGAGGAATTTCGAGATGTTTCTGATGAGGCCAAAGATTTCATATCAAAGCTTCTCATCAAGGAAAAATGGTATATAATCCTGTATCTTTGAAATGTGTGTTCCATGCCATCATGACACAGTTGTGTCACTTGTGCTGCTCCATTGCAGAACTAAAATGGCTTATCTAAGTTTTTTATGTCCACATACAGTATTATAATGACACTTCATTGATGATGTTCATTGTATCCGTCAAATGCTCTGAAATTACCTGACTACGTTTTTGCTGTGAAACAAAACTTAATTCATCTGCCATCTGTCATACTGTTCTGAAATGACAGCGTTGCATGATGGCAGAACACGTGACCTGTAGCAGATAATTGCTGAACTGTAAGATTCTGGGAAAAACTCTTAATGGCATTCTGGTTTTCCTCTAGCTGGAGATTAAGTGCAACTGCTGCCTTAAAACACCCATGGTTAACAGACCACAAGCTCCACTACAGACTCCAGGTCCCTACATTTAAATATCCTTGTGCATCTGCTGTTGCCCTCTTGTGTTGCCACGTCACTTTGCTTTGACATTTTTCTTAACTTAATTTGAGTCTTTGTTGCTGATTCGTTTCTTGCCATTGTGAGCCTCGTGTCCCATTGCTTCTATTAGCTGTTACAATTTGCATGCTCACACTTGCTCATCAGTTCTTGCATGTCTGGGAGGAAATACAAGATCCTGCAATGCTGTGTGTTGCTGAGTGGATCAATTTCTTAGCAAAATGAAAGTATTTGCAAAATGAGCACTGAATCACCATATGAAAAGGGTTTTCAGCTGGGGATGATTCTTGCTCCTGCTTTGAAAACCCTTTCAGGCTTTCCTGAAGTCCCCCATGCATGCTGATAGATTTCATCCTACCTCTTCCAAAGAGTTACCTTTCCCAACAGAGATATGAACTTCACCTAGTGCATACTTTTGTACTTAAGCACCTTCTTGCCCTTCGATGGTAACCAGCTTAGTGGCCAACACAAAAGGAGAAGTTGTTTGCTCAAGCAAACAACTCAGTTGGGCTGAGCTGGAGGAGCAACAAGATTTTAAATCCCTTTGGCTATTCCTGTGTCAGTAATTTTTGGAGATTCATGCTGTTAGTGACACTGCTGTTGGCTGTTTCTGAGTCCACTCTGTGAGTCAGTGGTTCACAAGGGGATAATTTTAAGCAGGTTTCAGAATTTTTACAGCGTTTGAAGTGCAATATTCACTTCTTCCTTTGCAGGAAAAGCACTTCCGTGGTAAATAAGATGACTGCTGCATTGCCTAGGATGTATATGTCATAGTGCATCTTGATATACAGCCAGCATTAGGAATTAATAGACCATCTTATTAATTAACAAAATAATGTTATTAAAATAAGAGCAAAGATTATGATGATAATCAAGCCGAGGTAGCTCTGCTGATGAGATGGTGGGATGGACTGAATAGTGTCTTGACAGCTCTGTCCTTGCAAGATATTCCTGTTATAGAGTAAGGATAACCAGAATTACTATAAAATAGGATATAAAAATCAAATAAATTATTCTGATTTTCACTTAAATTTAGTTCTAGTTGTAATCTCCCAGAACAGCAATGCTCATGAGATTATTAGGACATTTGTAAGTGTGTGTGCACAGTAAAAATAGGAGAGTTTATCATGGTTAATATATCTTCAGAGGTTTTCGTAGGTTACAATTTGACTCCTTTAGTTGGGCTTCAGTTTCAGAAGCTCTGATTTCTTCAATTTGGGGAACAGCCAGTCTTTTCCAAATGCTGCAAGAACACAAACTGCTGTCCTTCTTCCTATCACCAGTTTTTTTCTTAGGAAACCCTACCCTAATGCAAACCTTACAGCTCATGTTTTCCTTTGCATCTTCTCCCCCAGTCTTTGTTATTCATACCTGTGCTTTGCAAAGTAGCTTCACTAAACATGCTGATGTTGCAGTGTTCTTCTGCCATTACCTTAAGTAGAGGTAAGATATGATTTATCTTCAATTACTGCTTCAATAATGGTCGGTTTCTTTCTCTTTCTTTCTTTCTTTCTTTGTTCTTCTCTTTTTGTTTCTTTTCTTTTTTTATTTTCCTTTCTTTTCCTTTCTTTTCTTTTCTCCTTAGAAAAAGGCTAAAGGTGGCTGTGTGTCTCAAGCACCCCTGGCTCAATAACCTCTCTGAAAGAGCTGCCAAACAGAAGGTTTGTTTCAGGTCCCAAATGTTCCTTCAAATGTAAAAGCTGTAGCCCCTGTGGCAGGGATCAGTGGGCAGCTGAAAACCTTGTATAGGCCAAAGTGCATGGTCCAAATTGTATTTACCACCACCCTCCCTGCTGCTGTCTGGAAAGCATTCAAAATGTAAACTGGTTCAATTAGTTATACCAAGTAACAGCAATGTGCAAAATAATTAATGGGTATGGAGCCATATGTGCCGCAAACCCTGGCCATTTTAGAGGGAATGGTTATGCTCCCACTGGCTCTCATGGGGCAGGATTTCACCCAATAATTTTTCAGTGTTGAAAGCTTTCGGGTTTTCATGCTGTGGTTAGAAGTAAAGTTTAAAAAGGGTAGAAATATGAAAAGTAATAACTTTTTAGCAGAGGCACGGGCCAGACCCTCAGGGCAGCTTGACTAACTGCAGCGAAATCAAAGCAAGGTGTCCCCTAAAAGAAGCTGCTCCACACATCCGAGGACCCAGTTCTGACAGGGCACTTACCTTCCCTTTTAGCAACCCAAAAAATTTTGACAGAGCATCTCTCTGTCCTATTTCCCTGGCTCCTTGTCTTTGCCCTCTCATTAACAAACAGTTCATTAGTGGTTCTCAGGCTGGCTCGGTTGCTTCTCCTGGGGATCAGGGAGACTCAAGTCCGCTCTCTTTTTTCTGTCTCTGGTCTTTGACTCACTCAACCACTTTGAAATCACGCTACCTCAGGCAGTGCAGTGTCCCCATAAACCAGTACTCCAATTCCCACAGCCACTTTCACCAGCTACCACAAAAGTTGGTGGCTCTGTTCAAGGACCAGGGGAACTGATCAAAGGTTCTGGAGGCCATCTCTGGGCAAAGCTCAGTGGAGGGTCAAGATGTGAATTAGGCTGAGAACACACACATACACTAAAACCACTTCCTTTTAGTAGTGCGTCATGAGTAACAACAGGATGCCAAAATAAAAGTAGTCCACCTTTCACCACTAACAAGTTTTTAATGGTGCCATCATCCATCATCTGCTTGGTAGGGCAAGTGATGGAAGGACTGGCGTTTTTTTGCAACGAGGTTTTTCCAGGAACATGTGAAAAGAGAGTATTGTGAGAGGCTGGAATTTTTGTTCTGACTAAGTGAGATTAGAGCAGATTTTATACAGTGTAGTGCAGTAACACAGAAGGTAATGATCTTTACATGAGCTATTTCAGGGACATGAAGATACCTTTCCATGATACAGTGGAAGCCAGTTAGGACTAAGGCACCGTTATTACATCCTACTTGCTCTCTGAAGCCACGTAACTTCCTGACACGGTAATATCTGATCATCAACTTCTGGAGTGGAAATCCACTGGGAATTTATACCTCTTGGTGATCCTTAGCATTCACCCTCACTTCACTGATGCTGAGACAGATTCCATGAAGCTTTGATCCACTCACCTGTGTGCTTCTACACCGTAGTTTTCTAAACAGGTTTTCCAGCCCTGTTGCAAGACTGATATTTGTATCTGTATTTCCCATTTCAAGCCACTAACTTGTGGCAACAAACACAGCAACAAAATGGTGAAAATTCTCCCTCTCTAATGCAGGAAGCATGGTATTACACAATTTTCTATTGCAACCAAAGTCAACCTTAAGATAAATTGAGTGTCCAACAGCAGTCAAAATTATTTTAAAATAAACTTTTAATAGCTTTGTAACATAGTAACCTACCCATGATCTAACTTGCAGGAAAATCTGGTTTTGGCTTTTGCAGTGTTATTTCCTCTGTGTGTGTTTTTCTTTTCGGAGTTTATTTGAGTTTACTTAATGAGTGGATCTAAAGTCATAGCTGTGCTTTATTTTTAAAGAATCCCTTTAGCTATTTTTTTCAGGCAAGTAGTATGGTTACCACATTTAACCCAAAATAATGCACTCAAGTGCCAGTTGATTTAGACCTGGCATTATAGATGTTTTCAGTGGTAACACAAATAAATGGAGAGGTTTGCAGCATGCCTTTGCATACTGTGATCTGTATGAGAGGCAAAAAAAAAGCAGAGTAGCTGCATTTCAAGAGAGACCTCCAGGATCAATTCTCCACTTAATGAAGTGGCATTGTCTTTTTAATATTATATAAGACATTTCAGAGAAAAGGTGTCTCTGAGAATCCTTTGTAAGCAAGGAACTTCAATGCTGCTTTCTTTTCTTCATGCACAAAGAAACCACCCTGTGGTCATCCTAGAACACTTAACCAAATGAAAAAAATATACTGCTGAATTAACTGGATTCTTTTTTTGTTTATTTTGCAGAAAAGCTGCTGTGTGGTTACTGCTGCTAAGAGATTTGAAAATATCAGCAGTCTCAGTGCTTTACCCTGCTGCCATGACTGAGACTTCTACTAAATGGACCAACAACACTTCAGTTGCAGGACAAGTCCCAGCATTGCAGAACTGCTTCTTCTCTATTCAGCTGTTGAAAGAAGGAAAGTATTTCTCCAGGTTGTAGGAGCCTATTTCTTCTGGAGCAGCACGTTCTCCATGCCTGCAAGTGCTACATTAGCTTGGTTTCATAATGAACTTTTCTCTATCTAGTCTTATATCCTCATTTACTTATCAAAGGCTCTTTAAAGTTTAAATTATCATGTAAATTTAACTGTTTCTCATCTCAGTCCATAAGACAATCTGTTACTATGTTGTATCTGTAGCCAAGGTTCATTTGACACTGGACTCAAATAACTTAAAAAGCAAAAAAAAACCTGCAACAAATTTAAGGCTGCCTTATGTAGAAGATTTGAAGTTTGTTTTTCCTGTCACACTAAAATGAGTTAAGGATTAGCTCAACCAGAGTTAAAGCCATGTTAATGTAACACCAGTGAAAGGGAGAAATGAGGCTTTCCTTGCGTGTGGGTGAATTTGCTGCAACTGTGATATGGTACATTTCAGGATTTCTTTGCCTGATGAATTACTGCTTGCTGTAAATACACTTGGGTTAATCAAACAAGAAAGAGAACAAGGCGCTATTCACTTGTACCCATGCAGACCCTGTTCTCCAAAACGCAAGTATAATTCAAAGTTATTTTAACAGAGGGTCATTTTATATCAGCTAATCTGTTTAATGCTAATTTAACTGATTAGGACCACTGCAAAGAGGTGAGTCAGTGCTTTGCTCATTATAACCTCTGACTACAGGCTCAAATAAAAGTCCTCTGTATTTCTAAATTTTCTTATCTTGCTCCCAAGCCTCTCTGATTCTTAACTGGGTAAAAAAATGGAAGTCAGAAGAGCTGAATTCTTTACCTGAGATTGTTTGAGTATGGTTCGTCATCAAGTGAATCTGAGCCTAAGTTGCCAAGGCTCTGAAGTTAAAATAATGAGACTTATTCCCTGCTGTATATGGCTTTCTTACTGCTTGGTTTCAGAACTACATAAATGCAAATTGTAATGAATATTTTATTTAATCATGCTGTTGGGGTGTCTTTACATTGTCTTTGCTTAATCCAGTTATGATCAAGCCACATATTAACATAGCTATCTCTATATATTTATCTATGCATTGCATATGTTTATATATTTAAGTTCTGTCTTTTTAAAAAAGGGATCAACATAAAGACAAAACAGTATTGTTCATCACCATGCAATGAATTGCTTCTCACACCTTTGTCCTTTCTGGATAGCATTCATTTTGATATAAAAAGGGGCCCATTAATGGGACGTCATGGCCATCACACTCTCTACAGCCAGTTTGATCCAATGTTTTAAAATCATTGTAGTACCTCTCTTAAGACTGCTCCTGTAAATGAACCGGGCTTCTTACGGCTGTGACATCTCAGTAATGCTGATGTGTTGCACCAGAGGTTGCAAATACTGTAATCACACACCAACACACCGTGTAACTTTTATACAATATAGAGCACTGCCACCTTCAAGTCCTC
This sequence comes from Dicrurus megarhynchus, assembly GCA_013399195.1. Lineage (NCBI taxonomy): Eukaryota > Metazoa > Chordata > Aves > Passeriformes > Dicruridae > Dicrurus > Dicrurus megarhynchus. Next base: position 656,979 of record VXAD01005103.1, on the reverse strand, counting down.
ATCTGTAGTCTTAACTGAAGTAAACTTTGACAAGCAGAAACGGAAGTTTCTTTGGGAAAAGACTGAGCAGTCTCAAAGCAAGAAAAGGAGCATATGACTTTTAGATAGAAGCTGGGTTGCTTGTTTATAATCACCATTTATTTTTGCCTGTACAAAAAAAATTAGAAAAGCTACCTTTCTGTTAGGGCTGGAGTTGCCACTCCTCTTCTGACTGTCTTCAAGATATTGTAGTTTTCTGTACAGTAAACAACTCAATGCTCAGACTAAAATGCAGCAAACCACTTTGGAATGACAGGATCTCATTATGCACTTTAGTGCCACTGTTGTAGAACTGGATCAGGGTTTTGTTTTTCCTGTGGTAGATTTTACATGGATATGAATAAATTGCATGTAATTTTGAATTTTATTACCTATACTGAAATAATAGTGTGACTACAGTCTTTTCTGCTTTGTTGCTCACTTGAATTCAGAGGATTTATTATTTGTTGATATATACATCTGAGTAGTAATTAAGAGCTTAGTGCCATGAAGATCAGCCCAGTGGTAGAGTGCGTTGCACTGAGTCAGCCACAAATCCTCCAGGAGCTGTAGGAAAACATGGCCTCTGTTGAGCACATCCCCCTAGTTCATCTGTACAGTGCTCTGTCAGAAATAGGAATACATGGGAGGGTGGAAGAGCTGGATGTATTTCCCCCACCTTGAGAATTTAGGCATGAGTTGAGGAGGGGACCCCTTAGCAGCCTCTGGCTTGTGCAACGGGGCAGTGTGCTAACACAATCAAGGCATTTAACTGCCATTCTTAATAACATGGATAATGGTGGTCACACTCTAGAGTCTTGTCTGTAAATTGTCCCACTGTTTCATTCTTGGAACAGCTCCTGCAGTGGGGGTGAAGTTGAGGGAGGGACAGTTAGAGGAGGTTGGACTGAGCAAGTCTCTGCAGTGACTGAAGGTACCATTTGGTGCCCAGGGTTAAACCCAAGTGTGGACCTGCAGGTGTCCAGTGGAGGAGGAAAGCATCCCAAGTACATTTCTGCTTTTTCTCCACAGATGGTGGATCTGCAGCACTGAGTCCAAAGGGAGGTACATTACCTAGGGCCTTATTGTTACCAAGGGTAAAAAATTATACTGCTGTGTAATCATCACTGCTGTGTATAGCAATATGCCTGAGAAAAATGTCTCCAGAGGTGTTCATTTTTGTCTTGTATCCCCCTCAACATGAGGAAGAGCTTCTTTACATTGAGGATGGCAGAGCACTGGAACAGGCTGCCCAGGGAGATCATGGAGTCTCCCTCTCTGGAGACATTCCAAACCCCCCTTGATGTGTTCCTGTGTACCCTGCTTTAGGTGACCCTGCCTTGGCAGGGGGGTTGAACTGGATGATCTCCAGAGGTCCCTTTCAACCCTAACAATTCTGTGATTCTGTGATCTTTTCTGGCTGTTGTAATTTTGGTTAAATAATAACTTGAGACAGATTCTTTTCAGTGGCTTCCTAATTCTGTCTCGTTGCACTTCGAGCAGCATGCTGTTTTGTGTGTGTGCTCACATACGCAAGTTTGGTTTGGGTTCTGTTTTACTTTGCCCTACCTCTGGAAACATTCTAGGTTGAGTTGGACAGGGCTTTAAGCAACCTGATCTAGTGAGAGACATCATTTCTCACTGCAGGAAGGTTGGACTAGATGACCTTTAAAGGTCGCTTCCAGCTCAAACTATTCTATGATTCTATGATTTTATGATTTAAATGTGTTCTGTAATGACTAATAGCTAAAGCCTGCTGTGTTAAATTACTGTTTTGACACATCATCATTTATTTTCTACTAGTTCATAATAATATTAAGACTACTAGGTTCTAATAAGTCACCTACATCTGTGTGAGTGTGCTTATAATTTTTGCTACATATTGGCTTATGTGATTGCGTTTGGAAACTCTGAATTGCTGTGCTGGTGAGCAGGTTGGGGTGTGAAAGGCACTGTTCTAGCTGTTGTTATTCCATTTAACTGTATACTCACGGACAGATGGGGATGACTGGAGGCGCCTCAAGAGTGGTATAGAAACATTAGTTGTGGTGGGAGGGATAAAGTGCCCAGACGCAGTCTTTGTTTTGTGCACACCATCACGTTCTTCCTGACATGTAAAAATTAAAGACCGTATCCTGGGAACATGACAGCTATCACCTGGCACTCATAAGAATTAGGATGCTGTTATTCCCACTCCTATAGATGCAGCAGGTATACTGGATGCCAGATATATTAATCTAAAACTGACATCAGGATTAGAAGCAAATATAGTCGGCACAAGATGGGACACTAGTGGTTTTTCAACTGTCTTTGTATGTTGTGCATCCTGAAGATTATGAAATGGGTAAAAACCTCTTCTGCAGAAAGATCTCCATATTATCATGTCCATGTTTGTGAACACCTGCAGTGAGTTGCTCCTCTGGGTACCTTCACGGCATAAGTGGTTGGCAACTTGGATTATCCACTGAAGATTACAAGAGCAGCTGCTTTTTAATTTCATTTTCATATTCCCTTTAATATCAGAAGCTGAATAAAGTTAAAGCCAAGCTAAATTCTTGATCCCAACCAGGAATAACAGGGTAGCTCACAGAAATAAATGAGGGAAGTGCTAGATCCACCTTCTGTGATGTGAGTAGTACAAGAGCCCAGTTTAACCACCCCACCTTCCCGCCAAAAATATCTACTTTGCACCAGTCCTGATCAGTAAAAATAAAAAGATCCTTAATCTTTTTAACAGTGAAGGGATCTCAGTCAAGAAATAGTTTTTCTTCAGTGGTTAAATTACTGCAGTGAGAGTCAAGTTATTTTAGCATTTTCAGTTTAATGCTGACACTATAAATCACTGGCAACCTCTTTCAGCAAAATGACCCCCACCAGGAGCTCTGCAAAAAGAAGGTGTTTGTCAGCTCTTCTCCACTGATGGAGACCTGGAATCATTGGATTCCGTTCCCCTGGATCCAGCGAGCAGGGCAATTCTTAACTTGTGGACTTTTAATACATGGTAATGGATGCAGTTTTGCACCCAGAGTAGTGATGAATGAATGAATGAGCACTGATGCTCCAAATTCCTTCCAGGAGGTTGATCCATCATCATGTACTACTTTTATCATCACTGATACATACTTGTTCTTGTGTCTCCTGTGAATAAAACTGAACACTGCATGAATCCGTTTAGGAATGCTGGACTGTTTCACCTTCCATGAAGGCTTGGTAGCAGAACAACTAACTAACTGCTTCAAACTTAGATGAAGACTAGTAGAGATAGTGCTTTGTAAATATGTTGTTTAGCTGTGTCCATAGAGTTAGCGATCACATTTTGGTGTGGCAGAACTAATGTTTATGTACCCCATGGCAACTTCCCTTGAAATTAGATGACAGGCATGTGGCAACTAAATCACGAAGCATGTGGATTTTCATGTATTTTATCACTTTGGTTTGCATACCTGGTTTTGTAGATTAACTCACGTATCTCTGGTATGTGTTCTTTTGTGAAAACCATGAAGAAATCTTGTAAAAAGTTGATTGAGGAATAAATGCTGATTTTGTTTACTCCATGGTTCTTGTTTGCTGTATTTAATGTGCCTGTTATTTATATTAGTGACAGAAAGAAGCGTGGCCTTTTTCCCAACTACTGTCTCTAGATAAATAAGAGAAAAGTAATTTCAATTGAAACAAATGTACCTTCATCAAAGGTTGACTCAGGCTCACTGTTTGTATTCACTCCTTGTAAGAAAACATTGTCTCTCTCTGCAAGTAACTGGGACTTGAGGTGCTCTTGACTGCAGTCTTGCTGGAAGCCCTTAAGACCAGGTTACTAAGGAGGAAATTAGAAATTACTGAAATTTCTGGTGTTTGGTCACTCAAGGGACCTGGTGTACTTTTCTCCCTAAATTGTCACACTTGCACCACTGGCCTATTCAGTATTGCTGTCTGGGGGATGCACTTTAACCTTACTCCATCTAGGAGTTCATCGACTGCCAAAACAGTCTGGAATCAGAATTATTGTTTCCCACAGAGTTAAATCAAACTTCAAGTGGGCTAGCTAGTGAAAAAATAAAGAGCAAGAGTAAAAATTGAGAAAAAGGTTACAGGGTAAGAAATCAGGAAGCAACCTCTGGCTGGCACTGGTCTATATTCAGTAAGTAGCACTTCTTCTGGCTGGTTTATCCACAGCTCTGGTTGCAGCACTTGAGGCACGCTTGAGGCATACTTGAGAAACAACTTTGGCTTCTTACACTGGAAGGCTCTTGTTTAATACCAGCCTATATTTGACAAGCCTGAGGTCTGCAGGTGTAAGATCTAAGTGTACAGGATGACACCCTCCTGATTAAGCCATAAGTTAAACCAACCAAAGGGTTGCATTTATTCCCCAGAGAGCTCAGTGCTCCTGGCTGACATGGAGCAAAGCCGTCACAATCCGGCTGGCAGAGCTTGGGGGCTGAAGGAATCAACAAGAGAACAACTTTCCAGTAGCCAAGCACAGGCCATGAAACTGCTGCCCCTTTACACCTGCCCAAGGCAGCTCCAAGGACCACCAGCCATTTCAACAGGAGCCCAGGTTAGCTGGTTAGCCCAGGCAAAACCTGTGCTCCAGCATCTGTCCACACGGGGCCCTGGGGAGTTCAGCAGGTGCCTGAAAGTCTTTTGGGGTGCCAGCCCAGGGTGAGTTCCTATGCATGACCAGGCCCTACACATTTGCTCTTCATTTGCCTTTCTTGAAACCAGTTGCTGTGTTTTAGCTTTCAGTGCCTTTCACCCTGGTATAAGAGTTTTTGTCCAGAAAATATTAACATCTGTGCTTTAAAACTGATGAGGAATACTTTGCTATAGTACCTTGGTCCTCTCAACAGCTCCCGCTAAATGCATGCCACTGGCAAAAATAAAATAAATGGGGCTAAAATAACGCTCAGCTCCCTCTATGTGTCTGTAAAGCAACTCCACACTTTTAAAATGTGTTCCCTAAGTTCATGTGGTTAAAAATATGTTGACTATAGGAAAAAAATCCAACAAGGGACATTCATAATTCTTCATTAATTAATAGTCAACCCTTTTTCTCCCCCAATTATTTCAAACACCTGCTCACAGTAAATTTCCTTTGCAGTTTTTTAATGCTACTTTAATATTACCCAGAACTTGGAAACATACCCTAGGCTTCTCTTATTTTTAATTATTTTCAAATTAATTTTAGTTTTCTGAATATTTTCAGTGCTGCCCATTCATTCAATAAAACTGAATTTTAATTTTAATTTTTTTTTTCCTTAAAGGCCTCCTAAACTTTCCAGAGAAACTTTATGGACTCTTTTAATGAAAGCTTTTGGAAAAGGGACTGGATATTTCAAAATTCCTCTCTTGAAGCCTCCTCATCCAAAAAAAAGGGGGCAGGGGGAAATCACTTCATCGAGTGACTTACATCTCTTGCATGCAGTAGGAATTCATCCAGGAGCTGAGCCATCTTGTATTTGGAGTGCAGGCTCTTCTGGGTGCCACAGCAGGGCCACCACCCCCAGCAACGCCTCTCTTGTGCTGGGTGGGCTGTGTCCACCCTCAGGCTTCCAGCTTGTGCCCATCCTCAGTGGGTGCACAGTGAACATCTGCACTGCCACCACAGATGTGAGGCTGTCTCCGGTGCTCAACATGCTGCTGCCTCTTGGGGACTGTGGCAGAGATGAGGAAGGGAAGGTGAAAGTCAATCTTTTCCAGAGCCATCCACTCCTCACCAACTTATCCAAATGCACGTCCTCTCTTTGCTTTAGGTGCCCAGTCACTGTTTCATGAACTCTGATCTTTGTCTGTCTCCATAACTTATGTAGGTGTGACATCTGACCACTGTAAACAGATCAGGGCAAACAACTTTCAGGATGACCTCTGTCCTCCAATAACATGAATACTTTCACAGAAGGGGTACCAAGACACCCCTGCTCTGAGCCTTGAATGTGTTCACCCCATTTCAGTCTGTGTGGTCTCAGGGGTCAGGGATAATTTAGAGACAGGTGGCAGGGTCTTGCCTCGTAAAAATGTGGTGGCCTCATTGTGTCAACTGAGCAACCCTGCTGCACTGCCGTGTCACCTGCTACTTGTTCCCCGCTGCTTTGTCAGGCAGTTCATAATGGGTTTCTAATCCCCCACTGACAAAGCTCGTGCCATGGGTAACACCGGGAAAGCCAAACCACCAGACTGCTAAAAGGAGATATTTAACTGGCACTGACATTTGCTAAGTTTCTTCATTTTGCATTTAGCTTTATTTTTTGTTGTGGTTCACTTGTGTAGACTTAAGAAATATGCATTGCAAGGAGCTTTCATCTACTCTGCTCTTAATCCCTGCAGATGCCCATGTTCCATGGAATGGAAGAAGCTTTCTGATTGTAGAAGTTTGTTGATTTTTTTGATCTTTGCCCTAGTGCAAGTGCTGTCTCAGAGCCGTTTCGATGGCCTGAAATGTTAGTCTTACTCCCACAGGCATTCGTAGTCAGAGCAAAACGCAATAGCGACTGCTGCCGTAGCAGCAAGCTGTGTCCTGACCGTGGACACCTTCCTGAGCTGGGGCCAAAGCTGTCAGTCAGTCAGTCAGTCAGTCAGTACCACCAGGAGGGAGCTGGTGGCAGTGGGAAGGCGATGCCCCCATAGTGGCATGGTGTGTGGGTCTGGTGCCTGCTCCCCTTGAGCCCTGCCCAGGGCCGGGAGCCGCAGCCCCGGCGGTGCCCAGCGCTCGGCGGTGGCTGTGCAGGGCTGGTGACACCGCGCTGCAAGGGGCCGGCGCGGCCACCAGAGGCCAGCATTGCTGTTCGGGAGCTGGGACAGCGGCCCCTTCCTCGTCTCTGGAGGGGATGCTTTGGGAAGGCACGTTACACCCAGAGCTGCCAGCGCCGGCTGGGTTATGTAGCGCAGTGGCACTCCCAAATCCCGCTTAGGGACCACCGTGCCAACCAATGCATGTGGAGGCGGGCGACCTTTAAAATATCTCTGACTAATAAAACAGTATTTATTTTCGGGCAAAAACTGCACTAAATACAGCTTTGAACCACTCCCCATCCCTAGCCTGTCCTTAGCACACCAAGCAGAAGGACACAGGGATGGGCCTGAGGTATGATATCAGAAAAAGGCTGGAGAGTTTGCTCAGTGTGAGGCTGGCGGGGGCGACTGTGGGGAAATGTACGGTGCAGCTGGGAGTGCTCCTTACTGCCATTTTACATCCTTCTCCCTCTGGCAATAGCACTGCTTTAGGTCGCCTCCAGAACACAAACAGAAAATAGATGTGATTTAGGATTTGCGTGTAAATCAGCTGACAGGAGCAGAAAAGCCATGGAGAAACTTGCACACTCTTGCTGTAAATAGAAATCTCCACACGATATGGTTTGTGTGTTGAGAAAGAGATCCCGTAAGAAGCTGAACACATCAAGTGAGACCATGGGTAATTCTCTGCTGGTTTGAATGGGGTGTGAGAGCATTAGGCAACTACTAGGTTTAGTTCTTTCTGTACTAAAACACTAATTTTTTTCTTCACCCTGTGCACAGAAGTCCTGTTGCTGTCCTGAAAGAGTAAGAATGGAGGTCTCAGGCTCCATAGTGTTATCATTTCTTTATTCATATGGAAGCCGAATGATTATTCATTAATTAGAACCAGAAATTACAAGGTCAGAGATCTTTGTGATGGTTTCATCTGATCTTCAGTACATTATATGACGTAAGACCTCCCACAATCAATTTCTTCTTGCACTATGGCACATTAAAAAATACAAAAATCTTACTTCTTGTCTGATTTTGTTCACCTTCTAGCCATTGGTTCTTGCCTTATGTTTGCCGAACTGAACAAATCCTTGCTAGAAAATGCTTCTTCACCTACATACTTCTAGACTGACTGTCCAAGCCCCTTCCACCTTCTCTTTACAAAACATAGGGTTGCCTTTTCCTGTGTTTCACCACAGAACACTAAAAATGTTCTCAGAAGTCTCTTTTTTATGTATATGTTAGTTTTCCAAAACCATTTTATTCTGTAGGCACTGTAATACAACACAGCCAACCAGGAACTGTCACCTCAGTGTCAGCTATAACAGGAGGTTGAGGTCCTTGCTATTAATTCCTCACTTGTCTCTTCCCACACTCTTGATCACCATTAGCCTCACTGGCTGTTAGGCCACTAAATTTTGGCTATGACCTGCAGGTTACCAGTGCCTGTTTTCCCTGCTAGCCAGGACAGAAGTTTCCAGCCCAAAAGCAGGCCCTGTGTTCCTTTGGTATCTGGTTAACTACACTGCTACACAGAGAGCAGTGTCACTGGACTCCAGAAATAATGTCATTTTGCACTGGGTAACCTCACCTTCTCTCTACAAACCAGTTGAAAACCCTGCGTGACAACAGTGTCTCAGGTCAGTTTTCACCTCAGCCACCAACAAGCTGGGGTTACATATTCTTTCAATCAAAGTTTAAATTTAAAAAAAAAATAGGGTTAACAGAGAAAACTTGCTATGGAAACATGGCATAAATCAGGCAAGGCCCTCTTTGTGAGGGCCAGGGGAAGGTAGCTATCCACAGGCAGTATGGCAGCAAGGTAGAAATAATTCAACCTTAAGAAAAGTCAGGAATCTGACTTACTGGAAGCACATGATTCTGATGGGGGTATGAGCAAGGACCCCCATCAGTATTGTATTTGCCCTGAGGATTTAGCAGAATTTTTTAAAGTAAGGTCACAAAAGAATTGCGACCAAATTAATTTGCTGTCATTTATTCTGGTCTTCCAAGCCATCGCTAAGAGAGAATCCCTTGCCTGCACAGTTTACAATCCTAGTAGACAAACAAGCCAAAGGCAGCAAGGAGGGCAGAGGTGCAAAGTTGTTGACCTGAGTCCACTCCTCTTGCAGGCCTGGTCACACATCTCCTCTCCAGTCCTGTCTCAACAAGCTACATTCCCAGCTGCTGGCCACCACCCATCCATACTGTCACAAACCCCTGCTACCCAGGTGTGCTCCTTCACCACTACTGTGAGCACTCCACAGCCTTTTCCCAAGCAAAACCTAAGCTTGGGCAGTAGATCATTGCTAACCCAGCTCACGCTGACAGAGACCAGCTGATAAACACCCAAAAGGCAGCTCTGGCAGCAGCTCTGGCAGAGGGAAGATAGTGAGCAGCCAGGGCTGGGTGAAGCTCCTCATGCCCACAGCCAGCGCCTCTGCAGCTGGTGGCTCAGTCAGCACATTCTGTGGAAGGGTGATGGCTCCAGTCTCTGGGGCTTATCCCAGCTACAGCTTGTGCTGCCTGCATATATCTGTGGCATGGATAGGGAATGAGGCCAGCTCCCTTGAAAAAGGTGAATGTGAGCCTCAGCAACCCAGTGGGTCAGTGATGAATCTGGTTGAAGGTTAATGGGTAAAGGACAGCAAAAGGATGAAGTTATAAATGTGTCAAACTAGATGCAGAAGGTGGAGGACACAGGTCATCCACTTACACTCTGCTTCCTGCCACAGTGATCACCACTGAAGTTACAGCAGCATTACTGGTGATTTTGCTCAACAGAGCCAGGGCCTTTGGCTGCATTGGTCTGCAGGGAAGGATCTCGCCCAGGGACAGTGAAAGATCATCTACTGGCCTCATTCTCCTGTGAACACCAACCCTGTGCTCATGTCTTCCCATTTAAATACTAAAACATCTCCAAACTGTACAGTGTGTGCTTACACCAGCTCTCTTGTACATGGTGAGGAGTCATGAGAGTCTGACTAGCAAAGTCGTGAGGGATGGGTTATTGCCAAAAGCAACAAAGGTGAGATGGGCAGTGTCTTCTCTCCTTGCTGCCACTTGCATGGAGAGAACAAGGAACAAGTTGAAAGGGCTGGTGTAGCATATGGAATGAGTCCTAATTTCTTGAGCAAATTTGTGCTTGGTGGCACACTCAATATAAAGGCAGCATTGTCAATTTTGAGCATCAAAGCATCATGCCTTTCAAAATCCTGAGAGTGGCCTAAAGATCCTGAGCCTTCTTAAAAACAACAAATGTCAATATCCTTTTATTTTCCTTTGGGTTTTGGAGCCTTTTGGGGAGAATTTTCTTCCTCTTTGTTGTAAAAGTAAGGTTTACCTTCTGCTCTGAATGAATGCAAAGGGCCTTATGGACTCCCTTGATTCCAGCTTCTGGGTCTTTAAGGGAAACACCAAAAGTCATTAAGATGTGCAATTAAATCACAACCATGGCTAACACAGCAAATATAAATGCAAACCCTGCCCTAGAGAACAAAGACCCATTCATTCTGCTTAAATTGGTCTTGAGAGTTGCTTGCTGCTTCATTTTTTTTCCTTTTTCCCCCTCTCCGTATTTCTTCAGAAGGAGGGGGAACTTTCTTGGCTTATGCCACATCCTGGATCCTCAGAAAACCCTGTGCTCAGCGGCCTGAGTCTGTCTTGCCTCCTGTCTGCCAACCCTCTAGAAAAGTGAGGTTACAGACAAACATCAGCAGTGAGTGAGTGGTAATAAAGAACCTTGATAACTGAGGTAAAGTGGCCATTATGCAACTAGGAATGATAGGTAGAAAAATAGAAGCCGGAAATGTTGAAAGGCAGCTGAGGTTACATTCCTCATTGGAAGTAAAAGGTGAAGGAAGATCAGTTGGCAGCAAGCGCTCTTGCTCTGTACATAGAGAGGGATTTGCCAGCAAAGGATATTAATGATCTGAGAGTGAATTGCAAGTCCACAAGGGAAATCTGAACTGAAAATGGAAAAGACAGAAAGCTAGGCAGGGGGATTTGTATCGGGTTAAAATGTCAACATTTGGAGATGGATGAATCACTGGAGCTCAGACTAGGAGGAACAAAATAACCCACCCTCTCAACAAAGAAACCAAAGAAAACAGCAAAACATAACGCCAGTGTGTCCCTTTGTCCCAAAGTTAAAGCTCTGCAAGCCTGACCTTTTTTTGGTTGGTCATATTCCTGCAAGAGGATTGGCTCAGAGGTGAACAGTGGTGGTCTACAGAAGGGGGAAGGTTGCCTCTGCCAACTTTCAAAAATAGGGTTTGTCCTTTTCCCCCCAGCCCCCTCTTTTTTAAACTGTCAAAAGGCACCTCTGTCTCTGCGGTACTCAGTGAGCTCTACCTGACCAAATCTCTGTTACCAGATGAAGGGCGTTCAGAAGCTAATCCATCTAAAGGGATTTTTGGCCAGGAAAGAGGAATGGCCCACAGTGCAAGGTTTGGGGATTCGATTTTTTAGAGACCACAGTTTGTATTGGACTGCTCTGTTCTATAATCCTATCTCTGTTCCTGTCAAGAATATATTACAAGATGTGAAAAACATCTCCTATATATTTTGCTCAGTGGAAGACCTCTTTTTAAACACGAGGACCACAAATTTGAAACTTTAAGTAAGTTCTGTGCTAGTGCTGCAATTTACAGGGTGGGTTGGGGCTTCGATTGCATTTTTTTGTTCCTTTTTAGGAGTCAGTTGAGCTTCAGGCATTTCCAGGGCTATTTATGCCTGTTAATCCCTAGAAACTGGCTGAATGCCTCGGATTTGTCTTCCTCTGTCTGAAATGAGGCATGGTCCATGCGGAGTTGTAGCTTGCTAATGCAAAAAGTGGCAGGGCATGAGCCAGGTGAGGGGTTGGGGGGACACAGGGAGGTCTGTGCCTCCCCACCCTGCCCCAGCAAGGGGCAGGTGACAGAAGAACCTCTCCTGAAGAGACAATTAAATGTCAATCCAAAGAACAACATTAAGTTGGCACAACGTTCCTTCCTCTGTCAAACCACAGGATTTTTCAATCAAATATGAATTTTAGTAGTGAGATGTGATTTTTGGCTGCTCTTTAGGCTTAATTTATTAACAGTTTAATCAAAACTTTTGGGCAATTAGCCAAACTTGTTACTTTGTATGGCCAAACTGGATATAACTCCTTGCTTCACTGGAGAAAGAGATTCTTTATAAGTTCCCCAGGATGTCTTGGTTTTGGATATCTGAGAAGCGCAGATCCACCAAAACCTATTTACCCACCCAGCTTCCACTCTCTCTTCTTCCACTTCTAAATGTAAAATATGCTGAAGTGTGTGAAAAACATTTACATGCATTTCCCACACTTTCCGAAGCCCAATCTGTATTCCAGGGGATTGTGTGAGCTAACTTTTCCCCAAAGCCTCTGCTAAATAATGTAAAAGAAGGAGTCGGGCTACTTCAGGGTCTCACAATGTGGTGTTATGATTGCTGATTTTCATATTAACTGGAAACTGCTCAAAACTTCCTTCATATTACCTTCTTGGTGACACTTTCCCTTAAATCCTGGTGGTCTCCCAGATATATCGCCTCAGGAGTGTTTTCCGACAGTTTTGCTCAAGTTGTGAATTACCTTATGAAGCCGGTCAAAAAATGTTCTACAGCATCAGGATTTGCAAGTGTTTAAAATAAAACTAAAAAGTTGACACAAGGAGTAATAGTGTTCTGAAATCCTCCAATTCATTTTTGTTGTGTTTAAGCAAAAAGACTGATTAGATAAAGCACCTAAACCAGCTAGGATTGAACATGATCATTCCCTGGTTCTTACAATAAGGGCTTAAGATATTAAGCAGTCAAATCTGTGATGAAGGCTCCCAACTTCCAGCACTTAGCTCCATGAACTGTCAATTAAATCTCTATGTACTGAAGAGACTCCCCTGATTGCTTCTATTTTATGTCATAAATTTAGCAGCCACAAGTCTTCCAGGAGACCCAACAAAACTGGCTCATTCTGGCACATTTCTGCCATCAGGACATGAGAAAGAACAGAATATTTGGGAAGAGTGGAATTCAAGAATACAAGAATGTGTTTATTAGTTGGCAGAAGGCCAGAGGAATGAACAAGGACAGGAGCTGGGCATATACTCTGAGGAAATTCACCTCTCCAATATTGTAGTGGATAACTGATGCCGCTCTTTTCTTTTTTTACTTTTTTCTGTGTGTGTGTGTTTTTCATTTGTTAGGGGTTTTTTTGCGTTTTGTTTTGGGTTTTTTTTTTGTCTTGTTGTTGTTTAATCTGACTTGTAAAGAAGAATTGGACTTTCACTGGTCTCAAAACTGCCATCCACTAATTAAAATGCACCCTGGGTCACCAGAGAGCAAATCCCAGATTCACACAGGCTTTGAGGCATCTCGTTTGAAATGAAGTACCTGTGTATGCCTGCAGACCTGGCTTCCAGGCAGTGCAAGCCAGACATAGGAGCTGCTGCTTCTCACCCCAGGGACCAGACATCTCCTGCCAAAAAGTGAAGCCACACAGATGAACTTCAGAGTAAATGAGAAGCCACAGGGCACAGCCAGGTGGGTAAACACTGGAACGCCACGATCCTGAACTTGGAGTGAGAGTTATAAGGGCAGGATCTCTTGCAAAGCACCTGACATGGAAGGGCCAGCAGAGCTGCCACGAATGACCGGGGCTGGTTCCTGATTTTTGGTGATACTGGCTGAGTCACTGCTGGCAAATCATGTCCTGGGGAAGTCACTGTGACTGCCTGGTGTGAGTAATCACTTGTCGGCTCAGACCTCCCTGCCTCTCTCTCCTGTGCTCTTGGCAATGGTGCTTGGAGTGAAAACAAATAAATAATCCAAAAAAACCCCCCAGCAAGTGTTTTCCAACATGTTCACAGCCTTTAACAAAACATTTGGAACCTATTTTCCAAAAAGTTCCAAAGGTTTTCCAAAGCCCAGATTCGTCTAGACTCTCCCATCCTCAGTGCAGGGAAACAGGGTGAATGGATAGGGTGTGATATGGATTTTTTCGAAAGTTTGTTTGGATTTCAGGAAGTGAACAAGATAAGCCAAATGGCCCTTTCCTGCTTTTGCTCTTTTAATACTTATTTTCCCTCAGTAAGTCCTGACAAGAAATGTTTGAACTAAAGGAAGTCAGATGAGTTTGTTGAGTTCCCCCTGCCTCAACTCTCTGCTAAAGAACCACCCACACCTGTGGCTGGGAGACAGCACCAAATAATTCTTTACAATGCAAGCCCTTGGGCATATGGGAGAGCTGCTCCCTTTGTCATTTCTGCAACACAGAAAACTGCTTTCCTTCTTTTTCCACTTCATTTAAAACTTGCTGGAAGCAGCAGGAAATAATCCCCTAGGGACTTCAGGAAGCACCAGAGGCATGGAGGGTCTGATCCAGAGGGGAAGAAAAGAAATAATCCCCATTGCATTAAGAGCTGCAGGTGCTGATGTGTGGAAGAGCCCTTTGATGTCACATCAGTTTTGCTGCCAGAAAAGTCTGAGCAAAGACAAGTTGGAGAAACTGGTCTCCAGCCCAGCCACCCCCCATGCCTGATGGAGGGGTCTGCATAGTGACCAGAAATCACTTCTCCTCCATGCAGGTTTGTTCCTAAGTGCACTCCTTGGATTGGCATAAGGTCCGGTGAAGGAAGATTCATGGTCCCTCTGTTTTTACACAGTTTAGTGTATTCATGATTGCAAAGGTACCTGACCTGAACACAACCCTTCACGTCCCAAGTCAGACATATCTCTGAATTTCAGATGTGACAAATCTGGATTTCATACTGACGCACTTATATCCACAAAATGGTTTCTGTGAGCATCACCTTCTAGAACGACACATTTATAAGAAATAGAAAATCGCATGTCCCAACAGAAATTTCCTGACACCCCACTCCAGCACTAACACGCCACTCTCTTTTCCTCTCTGGCCTTGCTCCTGTACATTATTAAAAAAAAAATTGCCTACCTTTCTTTGTAGAGAGGAGAGTTTTAATATTTGATCAGAAAAATCTTTGGAACCCTGAATATTATTGTAACTCTGAGGCTGGGGAAATAAATTCTGTCCCTCTGCTGGAACATACTGACCTTCCTACCCCGTTGTTTATTTGTATGATCTGAACTAATTTTTTGTTTGAAATCCACACTACCTAAAAGCATTTCCTAGAACTATTTTTTAAGGTAGCTTGCTAAACTGACTCTAGAAGTTGCTTAGTGGTTGCTTGGTATTTGAGAATCACTTAGTGTAGTAGAGAGTTTTTCCACCAGCAGATGTTACCACAGTACAACAGGAGGATGGAGAACGACCACAATAGACAGGAGAATAGCGCAGCTAAAGGAGTGTAAAGGGTTAATGCACCAGCTGGATAACCTTTGGAAAGATACACAATAAATGGTCAGAACATTTTGAAATCTGCAGCAGCCAAGTGAGCTACTTGTCGCACAGGATCTGTAATGACAAGACATTGTTCTGATGCAGAGTTTCTCTTTGTGGTATCAGAGAATCTGTGCTGTTCCTGTAAGAGTTGCTGAAATGCTAATTTTTTTACAGGTTACTAAGTCCTTTGCAGATAGTTGGTGGTCCTTTCTTTGAAGACACATCCCTGTTGTGAAAAATCTAAGTGCTGAAAAAATCTTAATAAAACACGCATGACATTATAAACACCTGCCCTATCAAGAGGCTTCATCTGAGCTTTGGAGATCTCTAAAATGGAGGAGGGACAGTTTATTTTCCAATTTACTTAAGTCCTTCCCCTTTCTAATGAGGCTGTCAGCAGTGAATTATGACAGCTAGGTGTTACCTAGGCTCCAGAAAGACTCAGCTTTGTAGATGTCTAAGCACCTTAGCACAGCTGCCGCCATCAACCCAACCCTTTCCTTCTAACCTGTCCCTAATTCACCAGGTTTACTGTCTCTGAATCTCTTAATCTGAAATAGTTCCAAGTCTTCCAGGTAGAATATGTGCTACCCATGTTTTTCTCATAGTGACAGGTCCACTGCTCTGCAGACTTCAACTGCATAGCTATAAAGCCCTTCCCAACACAGTGACTTTAAAAAAGAGTATGTGTGTTTCATCACTTGTTCTGCTGCAGATGCTATTTTTGCCTTTTCCTTCATTTTGTTGCTTTCAGCTATTCATTCATCTCCCTGGGGGGGCAGAGAGATGAGAGACTAACATACAAAAACTGTAAATGGCTCCACTTTTGGGATATCTGGAGCAATGACAGAGATGTCATTTGGACAGGATGGGGGTGACTAAAGAAAGACAGTCCCAAAGAAATTTCCACCAAAGAGTCAAATGAAGGCAATGTTATTGCCCCAGCCAGCTTATTAACATGTATTTTGGGCAGCCCAATTTCTAGTAGCATAGGCTTGGGTCAAAATTCAAAAGATAAGTGCATAAACGACACACACAGGACACTACAATAGCATATTCCTTATACATTTGCATATCTCATTCCAAGTGCAGGATTTGATCAGTACCTCTTGCAAACAGACTATTTCTTTCAAGGTCTGACTGCTCCAACCGTGCCTAAAACATCTGAGGGGCCAAGGACGCTCTTTTCAGTGTGGGTGGCTACACAAACCCCAAACCCGTCTGGCAGGAGTTAGGCTGCAAGCCTCAATCTGTCTTGTCCAATTTCACCATTTATGGCTGCAATACATTATGTTTGGAGAGGGAGTATCAGCAGCATGCTATGCATTAATTCAAAGGCTGCATTCCTTAATAGATTAAATAGCCTTCATCTCTGATAAGTGATTGCATTTCTGGTGCATGAATGGTACTGTGAAGCACATAATGCTGTTAATAGCTGGGAAAGAGAACAGCATGAGAAAGCCCCTTTCCAGACTCACTTCCTCAGGATGTCGTTTGGACTTAGAAATATCTGTGGGCTGCGAAGCTTCCACCCACGTTTCTAACTTCAATCTTTCCTGGATGCTTGGGTTCCCTTAGGACCAACATATCATGACATACCAAAAAATATTATATATAGCTTTGCCCTCTAGATCAGCAGTGCCCTCTGGAAGAACCCTTGGCTTTACTGGCAGAGGCAAATACATGTTTTCCGAAGTTGCAAGACCAGCAGAAATGAGGAGCTTTTCTCTTTGACAGCAGCTGTAGCTGTCTGGCCTAAAATGCCTCAGATTAAAATGACAGTTTACCACAAAATATTCCCATCCTGCCAAAGGAGCTTGCCCAAAACATGCCCTTTCTCTCCTTACCTTCCAATCTTGGCAGCGTGAGAAGGCTTATTTTCCAAGTCTATCACATAAGAAGCCCTTAAGAAATGTTCCTTCCTCAGTCATTTCTGCTAACTCTGTAGCAAAAGGTTAAAATGGAAGGGGACAAAACTACAGAAAACTATTTATCACGGGAAAAGGACAAATGTTGTTTCTACAACACAGGAGCAATAGAGAGCAGTCTACAACCAAAGGTTGAAGCCAAAGCTGCTTTTAGATCTGAGATAATCACCAAAGTATTTAGCAGAACAGAACGCTATATTTTATGGCGTGCTCTCTGCCTGAAAACTGTTACTTAATGCACTGGGGTGACAGTAAAAGAAAGGGCATGTTTCTAAGGATTTGGACAGCACAATTATACTCTGAAAAGTAAGACATGGCTTTGTACCCTGAAAGCTGAAATAAATGTGGAATTACGTGCATTGATGAACAAATAGGATGTTAATTTGCTCTAGATTCACCTTTAGATCTAAAAAAAATCAAACTAAGCTCTTGTCGCTTTCAGAGACATTATTAATAGTACAGATTCTGAAAATCAAATTCTGCACTCTGTTTTTTGTTACATCCTCCAGTTCCAAACGTAACTGAAGGAGCAGTTTGGTCTTTTTGAGTGAACCGAGAAATTCTGTTGGTGATGTAGGAACCAGAAGAGACCATAGGTCATTCTTATGGAGATGCACGAAGTCTCAGGAATATTATCAGGAATAGAAAGTAGTTATGAATCATTGATGAGACATTTGATTAACTCTCCATGACCAAGAAGTTTAACACCCTGTTACTGCTCATCCACAATCTAATTTCCCAGGACTCTGAATTGCCTCAGCAACACTGTATATTAGGGTGCTGTTTTACCTCTATATTTGACATAGGCACTCTCTTCAGCGATCATGTGCATGTATGAACTCAGGAACAAGACCCAGTTGCTTTGTTTGCTCCCATGTCTCGCTGCGCAGGAACGTGCTTCCATTTGGAGAGCGCAAATGTGGTCGCTGAAACAACTGTGACTTCTGACTTGATGGATTGGTCCTGGAGGTTGTTCTCCATGTTTGCTTGATCCCTTTTTTCACCGACTGCAGTCTCTGAGACCATGCTCCAGGGAGTTTGGTCTAAGAATTGGTTCTTCAGAGCCTGGCTGAGTAGATGAGAGATAAAAAATGAAGTATTGGTTCTTCTCTTGCTGATGCAATTTTCTTGCTCTGAAGGTATCTTAGCTAAATTAGAAGAAAAGAAAGGATTCTGAGGTTGGAACTCACAGTAACTGATTATCTCAGGGATACCATGAACACTTTCTGTTTGCTGAGAGCTACCTTGCTTACCAGGAAGAGTGAACACAAAAGCTTTTTAGGAGCAACATTCTGAGTAAAACCCAGGCCTTTGGAATTCAGTTTGTTGAAGTTCACTCGGGTTAGTTTTTCTCACGTGGGAATTTGCTTGTTATTTCACATTAAACTGTGAAATTATGCACAAACACCCTTGAGCTACAGGATTTTCCTCAGAATCAAGAAGGATTATAGCTGTACTTATATCTGCCCCTCACCAGGAGGTGCTGGATGTTCACACAAAATGGATATAGCTGGCTGAATCTGCTTGGGACACGATGAACATTTGTGAGCACCTGTACACAGGCATGCACAGAAGACTCAGACTGGGGTAACAGTGTCTCTGGGATCACACAGACAAATGAGGAAAATTTGAAGAGGATCAGAAATGTGCATGGCTCCACCTTTCTACTTCATCCTCCCTCTCCTGAAAGAGGACATTGCAATAATTGGGTTTCCTTCCGTGATCTTGGCACACCCAAAGGATCCTCAAAAAGATTTCCTTGCCATAGTGTTCAGGACAGTAACATTTGCATTTCATGCACTCTAGAAAAGCATGTTTCTCGGTTTGAGATTTGCAGGTCTGACCACAGCTACCTAAGCTGGGATTTTCTCACAGCTGTAAGGGTGGTTGTACCTGCCTGCTTGTTGGGTAGTCAATGGCTGGTAAGCCAGGGCATTTGTTACAGGGCTTTTATGGCCATCCTTGACATAAGAAGTTGTGATGAGTGCCCCAGCCATGGCCTGGAGGTACAGATGGCATCACTGAAGAGTACTCTGGGGTGTGTCAAATCTTAGCTTAATTCTTGCTTCTGTTTGAGGGGATATGAATGTACCTCCCATGAAGGTGTATTTGAGTCATGGGCAGGCTGTACACGGTGTCCCAGGCCCAGCCTTTCCCACCAGTGAAGCTGTTTTGCTTTGTTGGTAATAACTCTTCACCAGAACGGAGAAGGTGAAGTCTAGAGGTCAGAGCATTTTTGTGGGAATACGGAGATCTGCATCATTCATCCCAAGGGGAGGCTTTGTGTGTGGCCTGTGACACTATCACTCACTTTCCTTCTGGCACACTGGCTATTTATGCAGGTTCAAATTACTGCAGAGGGAGGAAAGATCTGAACCAGGGTCTCCCAGGTCTCCTCAGTGAGTGCTTTAACCTTTCAGCCCCTGGGGAAAGTTGGTGAAGGGACATCACCTTCCCTGGCTGTGTTTTCTGTAGGCACCAATCCAGTTGGATTAGCCAAAATCCACTTCACAAGTGAAATGGGCAAGGATCTTTGTGCTTGGTGTGCATTTGGAGAAAGGGTGTTGTCCTGTCTACAATGCCCACCTTTACTGGAGTGAGGGAATTTTCTGGCCATCTCTGCTGCAAGTGAAAGGAGAGGCTCCAGGTGATCCCATACCATAACGAACCTAAATCCCTGGATTTGCTTCGTCTGACCCTGGTTTCATTAGAGCCATTACATAAGGATGATAGCTGTATAATATAGAGGCCAGACAAAGAACTCATAAGGCAGCGTAGCAGGGAGCAGGACTAGAAATGGTAAAGTATGTTTTTCCCTCCTGATGGAAAAAGAGAGGCACATTGGCTGAGTTCTCTCAGAAACAAATGTTGGCATTGAGGCTCCTGCTCTCCTGCAGAGCCCGGTGCTGGGTAAGCCATCCCTACTGGAGCCTGGCAAGGAGCGGTGCAAGGGAAGAGACTGAAAGGGAGTGATTATTTAGCACCAGTGAGTTTGTGAGTTTCTGCAGCAGAGGGCTAACATGTGATATGCCAGCAAATCATGGCATAAGGCTGACGCTTTGGATTCAGTGAATTTTAGTTGCAGGAGTTGTGAAAACACAGCTATAATCAGAGCTCTGCTGTAGCTATCTACAGAAGGCCAAATTTGTCAGGGAGGTCCTGAGGGTACCCAGTCATGGAAACGTTCTTTCTGAGTTAAAGGTCTTTGGGGGTTTTCCTCAGGACTGGACTGCGCAACCTACAGCATGATAGGGGAGCAGTCACTCATCCCATTCATCCCAGTGTGACTAAGCATCTCCATAAGTGACCACGAGCATGTACAAAGGTTATGAAAACTGGAGTACAGCATCCACTCTGTTCTCGTGTACGGAAATTCTCAGTGAAGGCAATGGGAGACTTTCGCCAAAGACTTAATTAGTGCCCAAGCATTTGGTTGTTACAGCCTGTTTCTTGTCTGCACTAATACTCTTTCCCACAGTTGTGATACCTCAAAAGAAGCTGGGATGCAACTTACTCTGCATGTGGTTGATCTCTGGATATCATTCATATATATATATATACACATATATATATACACATTAGCATAAGATAAAATAGGTGTAGCATAAATGGGGATCTGTTCCTTTGCAGGTTTTTTTTTCATAGATTTAGTTAAGAAGACAGGAAAAAGCATATTCCTTCAGGGAAATAAAAAATAATTTTAAGGGCACTGAGGCTTTCTCAAAACATCCAAACATTATTCAGCTCAGAAACTCAAAACCAAGATTCTGTTTGAAGGAGAAAGGACAAGATTCAAAGCTGGAATGCACAAGAGAGTATGCATAAGAGCTAATCTTGCAGGGACATAAGTGTGTCTTGCCTGGAAATCTGTGGACAGCAGACAAGCCCCATTCAGCCCCCAGCCACCACACTTTTCATTAAAGGCTCCCTGGGGAAACTGGGAGAGGATGTGGGCAAAAGATTTAGACAGAGTTACTGTATCCCTGACCCCACTGCTGTCAGGGGACGAGACTGGACACTGGAAACTCCTTCAGAACCATTTGACCCATTTATCTTCCTCTGCCCATATCCCACCCCTGAAGGAATCCCTGAGACAGCAAGCACCTGCTCTGACAAGGCTGACTGAGGTTTTGGTGTCTTTTGTAGCACAGCACGGCCAGAGGAGCAAGGCCCTGGTGATTCCTTAGGTTTTAACTTTCATATTTTTCAAATCCTGTACTGCCTAGTGTGTAACTCTGAAGTTTCTTCTGGCCTGTTAATTTCTGCTCTCTCATGCTGGTTACACATAACAAAGCCTCTCTGGGCCTGCTCTCCAAGGACACTCAGACAGTCCTAGGTCCAAAAAGTATAACCAAAAGCCCCTAAAGGGGGGGCAAGCTTGGGGAAATTACATCATTAACTGAAGTTTTAATTGGAGAATTAACCCTGATATGCAAATGAACCAAACCTATAAAAGTGTGAAGAACTTGTGACCTGTCATCCATATTGGGGTCCATCTTGGCAGTAGCCTCTGGCTCCCCAGGGTGTACCTTTGAAGGCCCTTCAAATAAATACCTACCTTTATTCCCTTATTCTTGTCTAGTCTCTGTTTTTAGGTGGTCACTTCAGACATCACTGGAGGGTACAGCCTTCTGGCTAGTTGGGAATGGCAAAGGAGAAGCCCAGGCACCAGAGGAGGAGGTCGAAGGACACAAGGCAGAAAGCCCAGCAGGGGCTAAGAGCATGCAGGCTACACAAGGCAAAGGCTGAAACCCAGGGGAGAGGAGGTAGTGACGTGGGTAAGAAAAGGCAGATGAGAAGGGTCAGCTCTGCAGAGCCTTCCTGCAGTCCCTGCTCCAGGGCCCATCTGGATATTGTTAGGCCCCCTGCCCACCCACCCACCATGCCTGGAACGTGCAAGTACCTTATCTTGCATTTCTTGTAATGCAGAACACCAACTTCTTTTTATGGTTCTTGGCACAGTTTATGACCTTTTTACAACTCCTTCCCTGTCAGGATATAGGCCATAAAGATATTTTAAATGGCTTCTCTCAGTGGTGATCTATTAGTTGGAATAATGGCTCCATATGCAAAATATGAAGCCATAACCACTGTAAGCTAGCTCTGTACCTTCACATCGTTCAAACCCTGCTTAGAGAGCCACTTGTGCTTTGAAGCTATGAGAAAATAGCCACCAAATAATTAAGTAGAAGGACTGTTGAGCATAATTTATGTAACCTTTCACATTTTCAAACTGCAATTACCTGTGTAGGGGCTGAATGAATAGTGGGTTTTCAGTTCAGTTGCTGAACAGAATTATCAGAGGAAAAACATTTGGTTAAAACCAAAGCAGAATTTTTCAGATTTTCTTGAAATGTAAGACAGGAATTATTTATTTTCTGTTTCAAATTACTTAATCCCTTTAAAATGCTTTAGAAGCTGTAGATTGCCTGTGAAGTGAAAAACGTCATTTCAGAGTGAAAAGTCACGGTGTCACTTCAGCCTTCAAACAGAGAAGTTTGGCTTCCCAAACTTATTGCTTTATATGACTATCAGGGCAAACTCCTTTAAGAATTTAAAATCTTCCCATAAGCACACTATATTTTTTTTTTCCCAGAAATGCATTTTTTAACCCAATCTATAGTTCAGAAGAAGAAAGAAAAGACCAAAAATAGAGCACTGTGTTTGCTGCCATCTACTACTCGCTGTCTTTCTACCCTGCACCATCCCTGCATTTGCATCCTTTGGGGTTGTGCTGGTTATGTCAGCCCAGAGCACACCCATAGCTCCATGGGTATTCCCACCACCAATGCCTGGGCGGACTACTGTGTTTCCACCAGACACTGGCATACAGCACCATGAGTCAAGAGGTTGCACCCATGTTCTGGAGAGGAAGAGTTGTCCTATGACATGTAGGGAGTGCACAGAGAAATTAAACAAGCAACAAGACTTTGTACGTTCATCTGGATAACTTAATCAAGGTGCAAGGAACATAAACATTTTTTTTTTTTTGATGAATCCCTACAGGTTTCTGAACTGCCAGAAGAAGAAAAGTGGCCAGATTTGGAGCCCTTTGGACAACTCAGCACATCATTGGTATTCTTGATCTCTCTGGTTCATCACGTTTCTTCACTGCTGCTCCCATGCTTGATGTGTTGAGCACTACATTGACTAGCCAGGAAAAGAAAATTCAAGAATATGAAAGACAAAAGCTATCAAAGGCCTATGGAACAGGCAGGGCAGAAAATGGCTGTTTCTTCAACCTTTTGTGGGTCCCCTCTGGCAGTTCATAGCACTGCCACATTTTGGGATGAAAGGATTTCTGCTCCTAACTCTGCTTGTGCTATTCATTCAACTGCTTCACAAAGCACACTGCTACACATTCAGGAACAGATGATTGCGAACTGGTACGTGTATATCAATATATGTGTGTGTATGTACCCACACATATAGATGAGAGTGTGTGTGTGTGTGTGTGTGTGTGTGTGTGTGTGTTTAAAAATCAACACAATAGGATTGCTCTGGGTTATCTGCCTCGAAGTTCAATTAAGTGTTAAGTGTCAGACACAGATATTACGTGACAAACACTTGACAAAATCTCCCATGCACTTCAGAGGCACTACTGAGAAAAGCGGTGACTATATCATGGGGTCACAGACCCTTACTGCAAACAGTGGTTTGTGTGAGAAGGTGTTTCAGGTGTATCACACTGTGGGCTGGGTTCACAGCAGGTAAAATCACCAGTACAGGCATTTTCACTCAATTTGCACCAGCTTTCACCCAGTTGCCTTCAAAGTGTATGTGCCTATAATCATAGCTCCAGAGCTGTCATCACAGTGATTTCTTAATATATTGAGAAACATGGAGATTATAAGGCATCTTATTATGATAGCTGTCCATAAGGTGGGCTACACGCAGCACTTCGGCAGCAGGGGCGTCCCTGGCAGCTGCAGTACGGATGCAGGTGTCTGCCTGAGGGAGCAGGCAGGCAGGAGTGAGGGAATACCAGCAACACACAACACAAACAGCAACACATGCAGCAACAAAACACAACACGGAGCAGCTATGGAGTCCTGATGTCCTTTTGCACACCAAGGTGGTGTAGTTGTGCAGCAGATTTGAGCAGGACAGAGTGATGGATGCCCAGGCACAGCCGTCGTAGCAGACAATCCTAGACAGTAATTATGAATCTCTCCTGTGAGCTCATGAAGTGCCTTTTATTGCTTCATTTTCAAGCCCACAAAGGCACTTCCCATTGCAGGAGCCCAGCCGATGTTAATGGCAGTCACATGCCTTGATCTCCCCTGCACTGTGCCTTGGAAGTTTAGTTGGCAATTTGTTGGACTTCAACTATGTACCTGGGAGATGAGGAGATGACCAGAGGGGCAGGAGTTTAAAATCGAAGACAGTCTATTATGGCACATCAGGTCTCCATCACCTGCTCAGCCTTCCCTTACAGTATGTGGGACCCTGTGGGGATCTTGTGTCATTACAGCTGGTTTCCCCGGGGAGCCACCTCCTTCCCCTCGGGGGAGCAGTTGGGAGGTTAAAATTTAGACAGTGGTTCTCTGCAGCTAAAAAACGTGCGGTTTCACCCTAACCATAAAATATCTCAAATCATTGGGATTAGCCCTTTTCTGCTTTCCCGTGTGCCTTCAATTAGCCGCATGAAAGCGAACCCGCGGCTTTAGGACCGAAAATAGCTGGAGCGAAGTGACGCAGGCTTTGCCTGAGATGAAAGAGCGGCTTCCAGAAGCCTAATTAAAAGCAACTGAGAAACCAGTACTTGATACAGCCTCTACTCACCTGAAAAAATAAACGGAGAGCTGCAGCCAGGCTTCGGCGCGGCGTTGTGGGAAAGCGGCTGGAGGGTTTCGCCTGGGTCACGGGAAGGCCCAGCTCTGCCAGAGCACAAAATCTTTCTGTTTCTGCCTGACCCGAGTCAGGGGGAGGTCAGCCAGCCAGCCGAGGCCACCGCCTCTCCGGCAGGCCTTCTCCATACCTTGGGACAAACGACAGCGACATCTGCCACCGCGGCAATCCCCAGCGCCCCTCTCCCTCCGCTCCCCAGGCCCCAGCGCCCCTCTCCCTCCGCTGTGTCCTGGCTGCAGGCTAAGGGAGAAATGGAGTTTCAGGCAGGTTTTCCAAATTTTCCTGCAGGCTTGTGTTCGCAAGCAACCTTCTCAGCTCTGTGAAATGACATACAGATATAGGTGTCATTTAGAAAAGAGCCAGGCAAGCTGACAGGTTACTAAAAAACACCATTTCTCTTTTAAAATTCACTGTCATTGGGGTCGTCCCTGTAATGCACTGCTCTGTCCCTCTGAGATGCCAGTGGTTTTGTAATCTTGTTCTTCAATTCAAAACATTTTTTCTTCCATCAAATATCCCTGTTTCGGCTCACATGCACTAAAAATTATAGAGGCAGGGGTAGTGCAAAAAATCTTGCAGGATGGTTTAACCACAACTTAAAAGTACTTCTGTGTTCAAATTCCACATCCTTGGTGCTTGGTCTCTTGCCTGTTATTGGTGAAGGATCTTGACTGGGAAAAAAACCAAAAAACCTCTACAGAATGTGAGGAAAGTTTACAACACTGATTGACACTCTTGAACTAAAACAGCTCAAAGAAAACTATTTCAAGATACATTTTACTGAAATTAAATTTCAATTGGCACAAGGCAATGCAGGAAACAAAATGCCTTGAATAAATTATTTGTTTCACAGTAAGTTTTCATCTTGATAAGGTGAAAAAAAGTTATTTTCAGGATAAGGTGAAAATGATGAAAGAAGTATTGTATTTTTACCAATGATCTGAAAAACCAAATAGCTTTATGGCTTCATGTTAATTAGGACTGCTATATCTACACTAACATAGGTATGAATCCAAAATTTATACCTTAATGTAAAGAAGTCAGCAGCTACTTGTAATATGCATTTATCACCCTGTGACACAGGCACAGGAATGGGACAGCATAATTTGAATAGATTTTAAATTCCAGGAGGTAAAACTGGAAGGAGCAGAAGAGAAATACTAAGACAAAACAGCACACAGTCACATTTATTTGCGGTGGACTCTTCTTGTTCATCAATGAAGCGTTCAGTTTTGGTCAGAAATGTTCATACTTTTTGCTAATTTTCATCTTAAGGGAAAAGAGAAGCCAGCTGATCCCTACTGCATGCTTCTGTGTGTTTCACAGGTAGCCTGAATTAGGAGCTAAGAAGCTGTCAGGAAAGCCCACTTAGGAGCAGCAGTATGCAGCGAAAGAAAACAGGACTCATAACTTCAACCTGATTTAGAATCTGATAAAGTTGATAGAAGTCACTCAGAAGTCATAGCTCAGAGCCCTAAGAAGAGCCCCCACTGCACTGAAAGGAATCATCATGCCCAGCACAGAGGTTTCTTAAATTATAGAGCAAGGTGAGACTTAAATCCTTTTTATCTTGTTACTGGATAGATCAAATTGTTTAGACAAAACCTAAGCAGGCAATCAGCAGATTTTGTGGTAGGTATTTTCTGTGATGTTCCCTGTAAATACTGCTTAAACTATAAGTTAATGAGAAGGGACCTTTTTTGTTGGTATATTCTTGTTCATACCCAGCGGGAACAGATATGTGTGTGTGATCTGTGACTGTGGTGCATATTTTGCTACTCTGATGGAGCTGCAAATTCAAAATCAAGAGAAACAGGAAATGTTTTAAAAAAACACAAACCAAAGAAGGCAAAAAAACCCCAAACCAAGCAAAAACCAGAAAAGAAGTGTTGAGGGTTTTGAGAAACACTTTGGGAGGAGATCGAGGGTGGAACCAGCAAACACTGAAAACTCAGTGATAAAAAAAATAGGTACATATGTATCTAGGGTGGCTGAAGAGATAGAAAAATACAGATAATTAATCCACACCAAAGGAAACACAGTCATATGGAGGCAAACCTTGACAGAAAGCACTGCTGTATTTTAAGGGGCTCTGCGAGGAACGCTTTTCCTTAGAAATCATTGGAGTAACATATTCTCCTTTCTTGAGTTTGCTGAAGTGTGAAACATTATCCTGAAGGCTGTTTATTTATGAGCCCTCCACAAGGCACATGGAATTCTCAAGGACATAATATCTCCATTTCTTGTAAAAATATTTGAAAAGCATTTCAGAGGCCTCACTGCACCTCTCAACCCACCACTGCTGATTCGACAGCCGCACTTATGGGACAGAATAATTTTGGGGCTCCTTTGAAGAGTCACACCAGAGATGAAATTTTTGCCTGCTTTTTTCTGTGCAGCACTCAACATGAAAAGGGCTCAGCCTACACAGTGAAGACTGAAATTAGAAAAGAGCATTAGACTCTCAATTTTAAAGTGCAACTTTTGTGGTTTAGGGTATCATTTCTAGAAGCATGCCCAGAGAAAAAGTACAGCTTGTCCTAAGTAGGATCAGAGAGGGATGAGAAGCAGAAATATGAAGGAATTTTCTTACAGATTTTTCTTGAGGCAATTACCTTTTCATCTTAGTAAAAAAAATTATTAGCTACTGAAAGGTTTCCTTTCGAATTATTCAACTTTTAAAGAAATATCCTCTAGAAAATATTAATAATTTCAGTTAGTGCTGAGATGTGAGATAAGGTTTATGTTTAAATTTGAATATATTAATTGCCTTTATTTCTAAAATATTAGAACATTTAATGATCAAATTTATTATTTTCCTCAGTTGGAATTCTTAAAATGCTTTTTACTCTTGACATCAAGAAAAACCTGCTTTGTCGTTGCTCTGTTGTTCTTTATATCAGTGTCTGAGTTACAAGTGAGGGGTTGCTTGTGGGAGAGATGAGGTCTGAAAAGGAAATTTTGTGTATAATGGAGAGAGAGGAATAAATGGGTATGTGATGAGGCACATATTTTAAAGGCAAAGTTTTTTAGGAAGACAAAATTGCTAGTAGTTCTGTAAGACAGGCATTAATAGTAGTTCTAATATTTAAAAACTATATATAAAGATTCAGGTAAGGAAGGAAGTGTATCATCTAAACTTTCTGAATTGCATTTTAAAGAATTGTCATTGCCCAATCTATCATCATTGCTTTAATCTTCTATTTACAAACATGGAGAAAAATGTGTGCTTTATAGAATAGATGTCTCTTGAGTGTTTACTAATCCTTTGATAGCAGTGCTAGTAGAACCACATCATTTTGGCTCTCAGGTGTTAGTTTTATTAATGTAATTGCTGTTCTTTAAGAGATTTCAACAAATCTTTTTGGCACTTAAACCCTTCACCAGACTTTTCTAAAGCTGAATTGTCATTTGCTTATAAAGTGTCACTGTATGTCTTGAAAAAGAAAACAATAATATGGGAACAAAAGGTCCTATTCAATGTTCTTAACATTCTTGTGAAACAAATTTCATATTGACTTCAGCTGCAGTCAACAGATTTTTCTGTGAAAAGCACAAGAAAGGGGATCTAAATTGGATCAAGAAAAGT
This sequence comes from Dicrurus megarhynchus, assembly GCA_013399195.1. Classification (NCBI taxonomy): domain Eukaryota; kingdom Metazoa; phylum Chordata; class Aves; order Passeriformes; family Dicruridae; genus Dicrurus; species Dicrurus megarhynchus. The sequence goes on along the minus strand of VXAD01005103.1, from coordinate 628,508 downwards.
AACTTATAACAGGATAAGTCCCCTTAAAACTCTTTGTGAAGAAGCAGATGGCTCTGCTGCTCTCTTGGGTTGCTCCCTCTGACCTCTGCCCGCCTCAACCACACCCTGATTTTCAGAAACATTAAAACCCATCCACCACAGCAGAGATTAACACAAGATTTGGATGCTTAGCATCATCTGGAGAGTGGAAACTTCCAGGACATTGTGCAAAGTGAAATTATTAACTTCATACGACCAGACCTGTCTGGAGGAGCAGAATTTGTGCAAGTATGCCCAGTTGCCCATGGGATTTCTCTGTGTTGGTAGGGATATTGGGCACAGGACTTCTCTGTTGGCTGCTGTGTGGAGGCTTGCTGGGAAGCTGGCAATTCTGAGAACAGTGGAAAGGTATGGAGGAGAGGTCTGGTGTAGAGAGAACAGGTGGCAGGACCTAAAGAAGAAAGAAGTAAAGCTAAATAGCCCAAGGCAGCTAACCAATGTTATTCTTCTGCATTTGTAGGCCATTGGTGCGATGGGGAGCAAGCGGATCTGCCTCTCCACTTGGACCTTCACAGCCCCATCAGCTTCATAGGTGAAGCCAGGAAAGAGGGGAATGTGCTGCCCATACCTTCATCTACTTAACTTAACTCCGGAAGGGTTACAGGCTGCTGTGTTTCCCAAACTGGTAAAAGACGCCTTGACCACTTGTTTTATTCCTCACAGCTTTCTCTGGGCACTAGAAGCCTGGTGGTAGTAGGAAGATCTTGCACTTGATTACATGCTGGGGTGTCAAGATTACCCTGATTTTCTTAGCCTAGTCTTAATTCTCTGAATTAGAGTCCAAAAATGAAAATATTAATTTTTTTCAACTCACCTCTTACTTCCCTTCTCCCTAGTGTCTTCCCCACTAAGGAAAAACAGGGGAGATATTTACTCCTCCCAGGAGGCGCCTTATTCATTACACAACTCAGCATGGGGGCAAAAACTGACCTTAAGATTTAATTTTAATGTCTCTAAATTAAGCCACTAAATTATCTTCTTAAAATGAGTTTGGTAATCCAAGAGGCAAAATCTCTCTCTCTGGGCTTAATTGAGAAAACAATTAGGTCTAGATAAAGCCAGTTTTTGCCAAATGACACAGTCTAGAGCACACTGAAAGAAACCTAATCCTCAAAAGCAGAAGCAAGAGAAGATTGTTATAAAAAGGTGTCTTTTCCAGGTTTCTCTGGTATTTCTGTGGAACCTCTTGCAACTGCCATGTGGAGGTTCATGAAATGAGGATCAAACTGATGGTGCCTGTTCTGCAGGCTGGGAGCTCCAGAGCAAAGCCCTGATGTGCTGAAGGCAGAGCCCTGGGAGAGAGGTGTCCTCTGTGGACACTGTACTCGCCCTGGTGTGGTGCCCACCAATCCATCCACTTCACTGGGGGAGGAGCTGGGCAGAGCAGGGAGATACTCCTCTGTGATAGTGTCTCCTAAAAATCAGTTTGAGGCCCCTGCTTTTCTGCTGAGGTCAGGATTGAGATTTGGTCCTCGGGTGTGGATGTCTTTTGGCTGTCAGAGAGCTGAAAGCGTCAAGTAAGCACCACAGTGGAAAGTTAGTTGTGAAGTTTTTTTTTTTTTTTTTTTTTTTTTTTTTTTTTTTTTTTTTTTTTTTTTTTGCTAAAACCCTTCATTTATTCATGTTTCCTGTAGGTTTGCCTGGTGTTACCCAGTGGAGGAGCTCCCCAGGCCTGTCTGGGAGCAGAGAGTGTTGATCCAGCTGGGCCTGGCGGCCTGAGCAGCCATTCCCTGCAACAAACCAGCAATTGTTTGGTGGCCCTGGGGGCCCCAGGGAGCCTCTGTGCCCCCCAAGCAGGGGGTGGAGCAGGGCAGGGAGCTCCTGTAGCCCCCCTTCCTTCTAAAGGCAGTGCCTTCATTCATACCGTGTCACTGTCCTGCTTCCACTCACTTCTGGTCATCCTTTTATTTTTTCCGTTTCATCTGACGAACCTTTTCTTTTTTAACTTTGCATTTTGAAAACTATTTAGTTTTAATACAATATAATAAAATAGCTGTCTAGTTATCTGTTCACTTTCAACAGCTCTAGAGACATCAGCAGGGAGTGCAGCCCCAGTAGGAATTTATTTCCCTTCCTTCTCTTCCAGTGACAGAGCAGAAGCACTGGTACCTTTTCATACAGATTTTATCTGATAAGCTGGCAGCACAAAGTGTTTTGGTTGTTGTTCTTACTTTCCATACATCTCATACCTTTTTTTGTGTGTCAGTATGATGAGGTCTTCCAGGAAACTGTGACTGCCCCCAATCCCCTAAGAAGGGACAGCAACCAAGCAAGGACATGGCAATCATCGTTTTGTTAATGGATATGTGTGTGCAAGTATGTGCTGGTGAGACAGACAGAGTTTGGAGGGGATGGGGAGAGAATTAAATACCATGCGTGCCTACAGCAACAAGAGACTTCTGTCTCAATGCACAGCTAAGATTTTTGGAGAATATAAGCCACTTAAATTTCAATGAAATAGCAAAAGTTTGTTTACTGGCAAAGCAGATCACAAGCAGTACATGCAAGACGTCGTACTGTTTATCCTTTATGCTCACCGGTTAGGAAATTCTTCTTTCTTCCCAAGCTGGAGGAAGTGGTCTGCAGGGAATAAAAGGCATCTCGTTCAAGCTATGCAAAGCCTAGTGCATTTTGCAAAGAAAGGTACTTCTTCCAAAAACCACTTCATACTTTCTCACTGCTGCCTGCTGGAATGACTATCACATAGGCCAACTGGCAACTATTCATCTGCATTCTTAATTCAGTGGGGAGTGAAACAAGGAAAACATTTTTATAAGTCTGCTTAAAAATTATATGCGAGGGAAACAATTAAAAAAATGTACAGCCATTTTCTTGATGGTGCAGAAATGCCATATCCAATGACCAATTTAAATGGGCCAATTTTCTCCAACTGGATTTATTTTGCTAAACCTGCCAGGCAGACAGAAAGCTAAATAGTGAAGTGTTTCATTTTAATATAACTTTGATTTAACAATAGTGCCAGAAATACCCAGACAGGTTTATAGTGCACAAATTATACTATTCCACTACTCCTCTTCTGACTGCCCCCAGATGACAGTCATGTTTTTGTAGACTGGTTAGTTGGTATCTGGTTGGAACTGGTTTGGATTTGAAATCTACCAAACTTTCTTAGGACTCAAGTTTTCAACTTTAAACCCTCAATTGCTTTGTCTTTGGGCATACTCAGGCCACAGTAGCCTCTAACTTCAAGGAGTTCTTTATTGCTTTAAAGTATATACATCACAGACTATTTTCACTATTGGTCTGTCTATGCTTAATTTTTGTAGCATTTTGACATTGCAAAAATAACAGTATAAAGAGCTGAGTGCCATAAAAAAGGCATCAGCAAATGTTTTTTGTTTGAACACATGAATGGTAAGAAACTTCTCCATCAATAACTCACTCCAGCCTGTACTACACTTCACTCTGTGCACTCAGTGTAAGGGCTTGTGAGAACAACAGCTTTTTCAATGTGCTTAACTTTCTTCTGGAGGTGAGGGAGGAGTAATGAAAGGTGTAATGAAAAAAAAGTAATTGTTTAATTGTAATAATACTGCTGAGGCAGATTGTCTCATAACGTACATATGAGGTCAGGCTAAAATGGCAATGGTGTTCTCATCTGGCTTTAAATCTGGGATTTATAAATTTTCCTGTGCCCTGACTCACAAAGTGCAGATGGGGTTTTCAGACTGGGAGAGGCTGAATCCTCCATTCACCCTCTGCCTGGCAGATGGAGAAGCTGCTGAACACTTTACAGCATGGTATTTTGAGGTAAACCCTCACCAATCCCACTTTGCCTTTCATTGCCCCTCTAGAAATTGCAGCAAGGCAGAGGTTTTCTCATGGGAGGATGACACATAGGATGACAAAAAAATTCTGAGATTATTTTCTTCTCAGCTGCATTGGCATGCCAGCCCTAGATGAATTAGTGTCCCAAGGCTAACCAATGAAACCTTCAGGTGTAGCTTACAGGGTAAATATGCAGGTGTTCCTTGATGGTTCCTCTCAATGATACACATTCCCAAGTGTGGAAAAAATCTCTTAACCAATACCCAGAAGTAGGTTACTCCAGGTAAGCTGGGAGTCCTCAAAGAGAAAGCCTGGGTTTGGTGGGTGCTTTCATGGAATACCTCAGCACAGCTAGAAGAGATGACATGCAAAGGACAGGGTAGGGAGAGAAATACACACATATGTATTTTTGAAGTGAAAGCAACAAGAAGAATGGACCAAAGCAGGGATCAGCATTAGGAACTGGATAAAATTTGTGTATCTGTAGCACATCTTTTGCATGCCTTTCGCAGAGAACACAGATGAGGTTAGGATACTCTGGTTTCACTCGCACCTGTGCTTCTCAGGTTGAAAAGGCTGCTCCCCTTTATGAAAAATGGTGATAGCTCAGTATCTCACAGAAAAATTGTCTGATTTAGTGTATTCATATGGATCAATTAAATACCTGAATAGTCTGCAGAGTTTTTCCAGAGCACTACAGCAAGGTTAGCTGTTTCTGAGCACAAAACTAGCACAAAATTAGGAAACCAAGGATGCTAATTGGCTGTGCGTCTTATCCAAGTCAATGGCAAAAATCAAACGTGTGAAGATCAACTGGTTTGGAGGAAAAAGGGATCTACACTAATGAAAGTCTCTAGAAGTTATAGGATGGTATTTTCTACCATAACCCATAAACAAAATACATACTGAATCACAGTCTGTGATTATTTGAGGTCTGAGAAAAGGAAATAGGAAATTAAATCAACTGAAAGATGCCAAAATACCTCAGACCACAAGACTGCATCATTCTTAGAGAAAACAAACAAAATACATTCTAACATCCATTTCTTTCTACCTTTTCTTCTCTGTCATACCTTAAAACTTGCTGACTTTTGAATAAATACTTTTTGTTGTAACAGTGTTGTTTAACTTAGAAATATTAAATTATTCTTTGCCACTTTTCTACAGAAAGATATGTATGGTAAACAAAAAATTATATTCTGAATTTCTGGCTATCTAGTGTTGTACAAATAGGTAATTTCTTCCCTGAACTCACTTCTGATTTATTTCACACCTTTTAAATATTATAAATCACTTGAACACCAATCCTATTTCAAAAAGTAATTATGTTTGTGTTTAACCCTAAAGATCTATTTTAAAAATGGTGAAAAGTAAAACCTCTGTGGATTTCTGGGGAAAAAAAAAAGAAGTAAATTTTCTAAGCACTTCCTGGAATTAAAACTACACGAAAAACATCTGTGTAATACTACTGACTGCATGTATTCCTCTGTAGAATAAGTAAAGATGTTTTTCACTCTTTCTGCACTTATCATGTATCCTGCCATTTCCATTATCTTTCTGATGTATTAAACCAGATCTTTTTCTTTTCCTGTTTCTATTTTATTAAACAAAAAAGTATACAAAGTAAAAAGTAATATATACAAAATAATATAAGTATATTTGAAATTTACAGAATTATGCACAAGAACTTGTGTGATAAATAAAGAGCAAAGGATAAACAGCACAATATTTCATAGAGAGAAAACCTAGAAAACAGAACCTCTAAAAAAAGGACTTTATTCCAACCTGTTTTGTTCAACTCCTTAATTTTTAAAATGAAGTTTTCTGCTGAAGTTTTTATGTTCTTACTGCTTATAGGTCCTACCTGTGGATGTGATCTATTTCAACCAGTTTAAATGAGTTGGGGTTTTTTTTCTTGGTACTTTAAATATTTTGCTTTTATTGTTAGACTGTGGCTGTTGGAAAATATTTGGTGGAAAGAAAGATGAGAAAGGTAAAGAGGAAAAGCATACATCACTGTAAAATAACTTACTGAAAAAACAGTGAAGTACTAAGATTTTGGTTTTTAAATGAATTCTGCCTTCTTATATTTTAGCTGAGAAAACAGAAAGGGGTTAGGAAAAATTGTTCTGAACTGATGTGGGCATTAGAATGGGTTTTGAGAGAAGGCAGGTGACAAATTGTGGTTGGTGGAGTTGTGTCAGCTGCAGCACAAAGGCTGAATGAACCACCCCATGCTACTCTGCTGCTGTGATCCCCAGGTCCCACAGGTGTAGGGTCGCCAACTTGCTTGCAGGGCTTTATCCTTTCCCTGTCTCCTCAGCCTGCCCATGGTCACTGATGCTCTTCAGCCAGGGACACTTGTACCCATGACTTGGAAGGCAAAAATCCCCAAACTCGATGACTTTCCCTTTGATGTGTCTATTCCCTAAAGATCACATGGAGGGGCCAAGGATCACTTGCGATGTTAATTTGACTGTGACCTTGTGGTGAGCTGGCTTTGCTACCCTGTGTCAACTTTGTCAGCTCAGAAAGGGCCGTGCTGTGTGCACAGCCACCTAAACAAGGCCAGTGTGGGTGGAGGGGAGCATCCCACCAGTAGAAATTAGGACTGTTTTCTTTTTTGATTTTTCCCATTCTTTCCTGTGATTCGCAGCCTAGAGAAACACCGCAAGAATGAGGAGAATTTCGGTAGGTCGGGTGCAAAGGCAAGGCAGGATGTCAGAAGTGGGTGAAAGATAAGAAGCTGCATTTGCTTAGAGTTTGGGAAAGCTGGATTGGCAGTTTGAGGAACAACTGGGAGGAGGTATTCAGGGCAGCCAGTGTGGAGATCAGCAATCAGTTTTGTGCTACTCAGTCACAAAGATTGCTGTCACAATTCTTGCCATTGTGGTGGCTCGTGCCTGACTCCCACCTGCAGGAAACGCAAGTGGTGGATTTAGAGAGCAGAGTGGAGTGAACAGGGATGCCAGACACATGTCCTAAGTGGGCGTGTTGTGGACATGTATTGATCTGTGTCTTGCCTCTGTGTCCCAGATCTGTGTGACTCCCTACCAAGTAAATGAAGGCAAGTGAAGGAGAACCATGACCTTCATAATGCTGTGGACTCAATCAGCCTGATCACCGGCTCAAAGTAACAGCACCACCAACATACACAGACATGTGGTTAAGAGCAGTTTTGGTTTTTTTTTTAAAGAAAGCTATATCCTGAAGAGATGGGGCAGACATTTTCTGAAACCTGTGTCTGTATGTTTGTCTGATGAGGTGGGTCAGTGATCTCCCTCATCATCAGAACACTCACAGAAATTAATTTCCGCAGTTCTCCCCAAATGCCAACAGAAATATCTCATGGTATTGCATTTATGTGGCTGAGGATCCCACAAAGATGTCATAGTCTCCATTTATCAAAAGCTGCTGTAGGGAGCCCCATAAATCCATGAAGACCATGAGAAGAGGTTCTTCAGATGCTTTGAAGCACTCAAGGGGCCTAGCAGTGACTGAAAGAGACACCCAAATACTCCATGACTTTCCATCTCCCTTGGCCTGCCTAAGAATGTGACGCTCACAGAAATAGTTCCCAAAAATTATTGGTTTGGATGGACAGAAAGACTTTGGCTCCAGCACTCTGCTCCTCTGATTTATGGCCAGTGTTCATGCCAGCATCCTTTGTTGGGAGCTCACTCATGCAGTTGGGAACCTGCAAGTTTGCAGGCTGTGCAGAAATGCTCGCTCCACAGGAGCAGTCAGAATAGCAAGGTGTGATATCTTCATTACATATCACTTCAAAAGAGAATTCCTCTCAGACCCCGAGTACACAGATGGAGCATGCAAATAGGGTGTCTCTTTTGAGAACCCCAAAGAGTACATGGATTTGTGTGTTAAATAATAACTATTGAATATTGGAGGAAATAGGTAGTCATAGCTATTAGCATTTTCTTGACCTCTCATATAAGAAAGCAGCCAGTTCTCTTGCATTTAGGAGAGAGACCATGCAGCTTTTTTCTTTTTTTTTTCAACATGCTAACATATAAAACATTCTAAGGGAAATTCTATAATTTTTTTCCTCAAGTAAGACACTCTTCTCTGCAAGAAGATATACAGATGTTTTATATTTTTATATAATTATAGTTTTGGAAAATATGGAGAAATACTTACGAAAAATGCCAACAGTATCATTCTTTTATTCCTTTATTCAGACCTAGGTTAGGGAGTTGTTTCGATGCAATTTAACAGTATTTTTGTGAGGCTTATTCTGTTATACAAAGGTGCTTGTTTGGTTAATTTTGTTAAGGTAAGACTGTACATTTAGATGTCATGAGAAATATGAGTCACAAATGTAATTTGTTAATCTTCATGGCAGGTGAAACTTCTAATAAAATGAGACATAAGAGATGCCACTGCAAGGAAAAATGATTGACAAAGCAAAGTACAACAAAAATGGAAAAAAGGGACCTGGAAAATAGGTAATAGATCAAACAAAATGTGCTCCGTGCTTTCTCCTGAAGGTTCCTCAAGTGGAGCATAGACAATGACAAGGTGAAGAGTCATAGATTATGCTTTTATGGTGTCTCCTGCTCAGCAAGTTCCCAGAGCATTTCACAGAGCATCTCACGTGAGCAGGAGACTGCACTGGAATGCCACAAATTCATGGGTAGTAAAATGTGTTGCCAGAGCGCAGTTAATTAGAGTTGTCACTGGTCTGTGTGAGGGGCCAGAAGCCTCTGAAATTCTTTCATCTCTAGGTTTACCAGATTCTTTCCCATAAGTCATAAAAGACACTGGCTGTGAGGACATGATGATACACTGCACTGGGAAGTGGTGTCAGAAGTGTGTGCTGTTTCAAACACATCCCAGGAGCTAATCACCCAAGTCCTGTCCTCTTGCTGGAAGTGACTGTATCAGGGGGCAGGAGAACTCAGGATGCTCGGGTGCTGAAGCTGGAGAGCCAGCTGGGGTTTTGCTGTCTGGAGGTCAAGGAGAGCTGGGAAGTATGAAAAGAACAAAAGTAGTCTGGTTCCCTCTTTACCTCAGACAGCAACTTTAAGTGCTTTTCTAGGGAGGGTGATGGAGTTGAACCGCTCTGCAGCCACGTCTCCTTGCCAGCCTAGACTATGCCCAGGCAGAAGGGCATGGAGAACCGGCAGCAGTCTCTCTGCAACTAATTTACAGGGACACAGGAGATATGTGACAGGCAGGGTTGAGAAGAGTTCACCTCCCCGCTTTCTTTCTCTTTTTCTTTTTCTTTTTTTTTCTTTTTACATCAGAACACATGCAGAGAAATATCTGATTGCACTAATAGCTTTATTACTTTTAGCATGTACTCACTTAGCCAAACAGGTGAAACTGATTTGTGCCAGGTTTTTACGAGCCCAAGGGCCAAGCAAGCAAAACGGGAGTTTTGTGTGACAGGGCCCAGCTTCTTCTGGTTCTCATCCCAGTTTGAAATTTGTGAGAAAATTCAATTTGAGCAAAGCACCCTTTTCAACTGTGAGACAAGCTCGCGGCCACCTGAATCAAAACCAGATGTACTTATCAGGCCTAAAGATAACAAATAGTGGCTTGAGATCCTGTCAGCAGAGGACCACCGGAGCAAGGGCTACAAAACTCGCTTGCCTCATGAAATTCTAGCACGATGCATATTAATGCTCACCAGATCTGGAGTCAAGTCTCCTCAGCTCCTTTTTTCCCCCCCTTTAATAAATTCTGAAGAACATCGCTGCATTGTAAACTGGTTATTTGAGACTGTTTAAGTAAAACCAAAAGCCCCCACATCCCTCTAATTCCTCCTGCTTCTCCCCCTTCCTTTCCCTCTTCCCCCCGGGCTGACAAAAGCAGGTCTTTTCAAGTATGCCCATAGCAGGAGATGGTTTGTTTTGGCAAGGGAGCAGGTGCCTTCCCCAGCTCGGAGATCTGGAGTGTCAGCAGTGACCCTGAGGTCTTGGGTGGCCAGCTTCACGCTTACACTTCCCCATGTCAGCCGATACACCTACCACCCACACGCTGAAAGCTTCCAGCAAGCTCAGAAATGCTTAAAAAGGGAGCTGACCTTTCCCTCCTCTCTTCCCTCCTCCTCCTCCTTCTCCTCCTCCTCCTCCCTCCCCAATCCTCTTCTCCTGTCCCCTTGGAGCAGCCCGGGAACATTATGAATGTCAGGCCCCACTTCTTATAAACAGTAAGGTAGGGGATTGTTTGAACGCTGGGGTTGTGTAACCTTAGCTTCTTGCAGATGATTAAAATATGACCATGTAAACAAATGATGCCTTAAATCCCTGGAATATTCTGCCCCACTCTTATCTAAAGAGAAAGAGAAGATGGGAGGATTATGTGGATATTTTTCAGGGTAATTTTATTTGGTGCTCCTAAGCCCAGGGTGTCTGTTTCAGCACTGAGTGGACCGGTCTTCTGTTACCTTTTAATTATTCTTTTCTATTTGCATCTTCCAAACAAAAACATTTTCCCACATGGTGCTTTAATGAGCTTCAGTAGTCTCCACTAAAATGCACCACTGAGAAGAAACGTAAAGCATGACCTAAACCAGCCCTTGGGCTGCTCTATGCTGACACGTAGGCAGACCCTGGAAAAGCTCTAGCTGCCCGTGCTGAAGGGTTTCCAGCCCACTCTGAGGTGAATGCTATTAATTGATAAGTACATTGACTGGAGCTGTTAATTTAACAGGAAAATCTCACTTTGGCATTCCAGCATTTAATAATACAACCATAAAATATGTCAATTATGAAAATACCTTTTCATAATTTTCTCCTGGCCTGTGGCACCCTGCACTGAAATGAATGCCTATAGCACTGTAAATATTTTTTTTAAAACACACACTCACACAGAAAGATAGAACCCTTTGCCCAGAAATGTCTGTCTAGATAAAATTCTCTAGTTCAGCATATTTAGTGATGATAGACTAATAACTACAGCACATCCCAGGACCACATTTTACTCTCAGGCAGCCCCGTTGAAACCTTATCACTGTCCAAGCGGCCACCCAGGGGAAAGAGAGGCACATTTTGACCCAATAAGGAGCTGTAAAATGGCTTTTTTTTCAGGGGAGAGCCACCAAGGGCGTGATGTATAAAGATGTTCCTTGTACGTCCTTTCAAGGAAAATTACACAAGCAGTATCAGATCAAGCTCAGTTCAGCAGTTTCCTTACCAGTTTTCCTTACTTAGCTTTCCAGTTAACGCTACCAATGTGGTCACTGGAGCAGAGGCAACAAAGTTCCCATGATTATAATCAGGCCAAATAAGCCACTTCCTCTGCTAAGTGCTAATCAACATTTTCCTTTTGCCTTCCTAAGCAGTTGCAATATTGCCTCTTCCATGCAGGCCAAAAGAATTAGGCAACCAAAACACAGCATTACTGGAATTGCACTTCTCCCTCGCCCTGGCCATGGCAGGCTGGATGCAACACCCAGGGTAACTTTCTGAGAAGGACCAGCAACCCTCAGGCTCCCACCCAGCTTCTGCTTTCTTTCTCCCATCACTCACCCTAATCAAGTCATGCCCTCCTTCCGACTGCCTCGTTATAGTGGGGGTCACATTTCCAGAGGCTTTTGGGTCATCTGTCATGTCAAGGCTTGTCCTTTGTGTTTACACTTCCTGGTTGGTTTTTGTTCCCTGATGCTCCGTGTGGACTCAATTCAGTATTGTCTACTTCTGTTTTGCTGAAGATTTTGGAGCCTGATGTTCCCTTTCCCTCTCCCTCAAGCTCTTTGTCTCTTTACCTGCATCTCAACATCATCATCATCATCATCATCATCATCATCATCATCATCATCATTATTATTATTATTATTATTATTATTATTATTATTATTATGTCTACAGCTACATGAAAGGAGGTTGTAGCAAGGAGGGACCGGTCTCTTCTCCCGGTCAACTAGTGACAGGATGAGAGGACAGAGACTCAAGCTGTACCAAGGGAGGTTCAGGTTGGACATCAGGAAGAATTCCTTTGTGCAAAGGCTTCTTAAGCATCAGAATGGACTGCCCGGGGAGGTGGTGGAGTCACCGTCCTTGGAGGTGTCCAAGAAATGACTGGATGTGGCACTCAGTGCAGTGGTCTCGTTAATAGGGCGGTGATCTGTCATTGGACTCAATGATCCTGGAGGTCTTTTCCAACCTAAATGATTCAGAGTTTCAGAGTCATTCAGATGTTTTTCAGTAGTCCCCTGAATCATAAATCCAACTGCACCTTGAACTGCAAAGGTACAAAAAACGTGGCCAGATTTGCATTTTCTATCTCAAGCCTAAGACTGCTGTAAAGACCTGTGTTTCTTGTGCCCTGTGGCACCTTCCTTTTCCAGAAGCAGCAGCCTTGGGTTCCCAGGAGTTACTTTTGCCTCCTGCTGACAGTGACTTGTGCTGGCAGGACTTGGCCACAGGATGGCAATGTGTGTATGGAGTCAGACAGACGTGCTGCTGTCCTTCCTGCTGGGAGGTTCAGGATGAGGGACGAAGCTGGAAAAGCTAGACGCGGGAAGAGGGAGAGACCATACTTTTTCTGGGCTCTACTGTGTTTCGTAGTTGCTGTTTAAGTCAAATACACTGTTGGCTGGAAAGTACCTCTCTCCAGGAAGAGGCCCGTATTTAGCTAATTATCCCAAACCAAGCTATATGTAATTACAGCTTCTGATTTCAAAGGCATTTGCCAGTTCAGGCCCGTTGCCACCTTGTGAATAATGCTTTGTCACACAAGCTTGCTGGCAGGCTGATGCAAGTGGCTGCTATGCATTAAATTTGGGCTATATGATTGGTCATGTACTTTATAATGGGACGTAACTCTTCTCTCTTTTAATGGCTGTAACTCTTAAAAAGAACCTGTTGGGGAGGAAGAAAGACATGGTGATTAACACCTCCATATGGACTACAGGAGACCCAAGGTTCAAGACCTTGGACTGCTGTAGCCTTCCTATGCAATCTTTGGCAAACCTTGTAATGATAGATCCAAAAGACTACCTAAGTGCCCGAAAGTCATCTGTGAAAAGCTCAGGTTTTGGCAGAAATGAAATCCAGAACAGTATATTAAGAACCAGTGCTCCCAATCCAGTGTGTGGGAGCAGCATGGCCCTTTCAAACGAAGTTCATTGCCCCTTCCTCCTGCCCCCTGAGAAGCAGGCAAATGCCTGTCCCTGGCTAGCAGGATCTGGGATGGAATGAGATCAGCCTTCAGTCCTGCTCCTTTCTCCTGTGTGCTGGAGGTGCTTTAACTTTCTTTGGAGCTTCGGTTTGGAGCCTTCTCCTGAGGTAGGCACCTTCAGCATTTCTTTTCTATCTAGGTTGCTCTTTCATGTTCTTATGTGGTGAAACTTGCCTCCACTGTCCTGTCTCTGGATTTTGTCCTCAATTTCCCTGTGTTTCTCCATGCCACTCAGCAATAGCATGTGGGAGTATTCTGTGAATGTTTCTCTTTTTAAGGATCAGAAGGTTTGAGGCACTTTAGTAAGGTGGGATTGCATGAAGGCTTGGGTATTGACTGCTTTTGGAAATGCAGTTTAAACAAGTGCATAAGGCAGTGTAGAACTCTCAAGATGTCTGCTATGCTTAAACAACTTACAGTGAGCTTTACATTAGTAAGAGATTCAGAGTTGGATGCTCCAAGTGTGGGGGCAATAGTTATAGCTCCCAAAGGGAGCCCAGCTCCAGGAATCAAATAAAAATGCACCCAGAAGTGTTATTTCTCAGCAACCTCCCTATTAGAGACACCACTTTACAAGGAATTATTTCCATTCCTCCTGCAGTAAGCCCTTGCTCTCAGCTGGCAATCAGACTCTGTTTTATTTTGGCTTTTTTCCTGACCTAACATGAAGGGTCTTAGGGCCTCCTGGGGAACTGGAGCCCTTCAAACAGCAGCTGAGGGTAAGGGGGAGCCGAGCAGTGTTTGGGACAAGTGGGTTTGAGGGACTTGTGGTTTCCTTGCCCAGCTCTGTGTCCAGCTTCGGCTGCTGGGATCTTGGGAGAGACGCATTCGCAGTTTTCCTGGGGTAATTGCAACAGGGCACTGGGCAGCAGCAGCTGCTGTTGTTCTGCTTGTACCGCTGCTCCAGCTGAGTGAAGGTTAACTTAGATTTAAATGTTTGACACTCTGAGTGGATAGTGTGGGCACAAAATTGTTGCTTGTAAATATGATTGTCTCAGAAGAAAGTCTCAGTGTTTGGGGGTTTTCAAACCTTGGCTTCTCTTTAAGACTTTCCATTTTCATCAGCCAGTCATCTTCCACTGTTGAAATAATAGTTTTTTTTTTTCTGAAGCCATCATTCTGTTATCACGTCACTACAATGGTTACAAGTTTCTACCTGTGTCACTTCCAACATCCTGATTCTGTGATTTTATGTGTCAGGGACTCTGGTGAAGACCAGAATCCCTGAAGGCCTTTTTGTGGATAGCACATAACCCCCTGTTGGCCAGAAAACATCAAGAGAAAGAAGAGCAAAGGCTGCTGATAGGAAGTCAAAGACTTCCCTGGCTTTATTTGGCTTTGGAAATGAAGGATAAATTTAACTTATTTTACTGCTTACATGTCCTGCAGGATAAATAAAACTTACATTTGAATTAATTCAGAACCTGGATTCCTTCCCAAAAGGGAAGGACTGTGTGTGTGTGTAGGTGGACTAAAAGCTACTTCTCAGCTGAAGAGAAAACATAGCAACTCCACTAAAACATCACTACAATAAGTATGGCTACTTTTTTGTTGCTGTATTTTAATCCATAAAATTTAAATGGGAGCTCTTCTCTCTTTTCCTCACAGTATGAAGCTCCTACACATTTCTGTGGTCTTCCTAGGCACCAGGATCAGTTGGTTGCAGACTCCTTTTGTATAAATCCCACAACTTTTATCTGCCATGCCACTTGATATGTCCTATATGATGACACTGGAGTGAAAAATCCTGGAAATGCCACCATGCTAAAATATCTATTTCTTCCCCTAAAGAACTTGCGAAGAGTATAATCTTTAGTGATGGTAGAAATACTTGTTGAAAATTACCAGTCAAATAATTGGTGTATTTCAGCCACCTTGTATTATCAAAGCACTGAAACTCACGGGTATAGAATACACCAGACCTACAAGATGTGTATTTGGCAGCTGTAATCCATAATGTTAAGGTAATGTGAGCATGTTCATCATACTTGTCTTGATTTGAATGTAGTTTACAAGTTCTCCCTTAGATAACTTCTCTCAGACTGAAGAGTTGAGTCTTGAAGTCCTCTTGGACAAATCTGCAGTAGAGTTAAAAGGTTTTAAGCATGCACATACTGAGAGATTGAGTCGTCTAGGAAAAAAAGGCCATTTCAGGAAAGAAAGACCCCTTTATATTTCTTCATCTCTTTCCTCCTTCAGCTTCCACTGGTGACCTTTCTTTTCAGGAAGGGCTGAGTTTGCAGTGTCTCTGCCCATCCTGTCCTAAGGATAGGTGTTTCATGTGTGTGTCTATGTGCTTCCGTGTGGTTTTCCCTTATTTTGGGCTAGTTCTTCATTTGTGATTTTTTCGGCTGCCACCCGGGTGATCCTGCCTTAGGGGAGATGCCAAACAGGAGACTCAGGTTTGAGGAAGAAAAAGCCTTTTGTGTAGGTCTTACAGCAATAGATATGCAATACTAGCATGATTTATGTGACATGCCATGTGTGGGTTGAAGTAAAGCCACTGAGGTTTATTAATTCAGGTCGGGAAAGGGCTGAGGCTTTGAAATAAGTGTCTCTGCCTCCAGTGGCCCTATGGAGATGACTAGGCTTTGCCACCAACACAAAACAGTAGGTAAGTCTGTCAGACTGACTCATACAGAAAGAGTGAAAGGTGATGCCCTCTAAAAAATGGGGTTTATTCCCGCAAACCACAAAAGCAGGAAAATAAAGGGATATGGTGAGAATTCCCATTGCTTGAGGAGAGGAATTAATTAAGAAGGCCATATACATTAAAAAAGAATAGACCTGCTCCTATTTTGAAGTCTTTTTTTTTTTTTTTTGTTTGTTTTCTTTTACTCCCCTACTCTGCACTTGGTATGTCTGTTACAATGTGATTATAGCAATAGTTTAAGCAAAATCTCTCTGCTTTTTGGTTGAGCACTGCAGTGCCAATTTCTGGGATCTGGTTTTATAAGTCGAGGAATGAGTTGGGTGGGAAAAATGTTGAATCATCTCAAAATCAGACTGTGCTCATATGTTATGAGGTTAAATTGTTGTGAGACTTCTTCCTGATAACCAACTTGTGTGACTCAGGATTGAATAATGTTGATGTTAAAAGGTCTGATAGGTCTGTTCTTCCAAATGAGATCTGGCTAGTCAGGCAGGCATCAGTTCATTCCTAGTATATAACACAGTGACACAAAGACAAATAACTTGGTGAAGGAGGCCTGAGAGTGGCTGCGGAATTACCTAATTGTGGATAAATAAGAGTAGAGGTCATCAGCATCCCAGCTTTTACTAAATTTAGGTTGACTACTTAAGAAAGGAAATAGCTTTCAAGAAAATGTGGAATGCTCGCCAAGGAGTTAGGTGATGGAAAAATCAAGGATCATAAAGGGGCTTTATATTCTACAGTGAAAAGCTGAAGGATAGCTGAAAACTTTTCTGATTGTGCAGCAACAAACTGTAAGAGTCCCTACTGTGCCACCAGAATATAGAAATTTAGAGTCTGAACAAAGGCATTTCTTGAAAATACAAGTGTGAAAAATGCAAATGTGCTCTTTTATGTACATGACCTAACCAGAACAAGACACAAAAAGTGAATAAAATCTGACTGGTTACAATTAGTTTGAAGTGGATCTTTAAAAAAAAAAAAATCATAGATTAATTTTAGAGACAATAAATATAACTCTTTAGAATCACATTTAAAAGTTCCCCTCTCTTTTCCTTCCCCCTGCCAGCACCCCTTCTCCCTTGTATCAAGCTTCCCTAGACACTTTCTCCTTCTTTAACACGCAGTCACTCAAATAATTGGCTTAACATTTGCTTCAGCTGAGAGGATAGAAGCTCTGGGGGAGAGGGCAAAGGAGTAAGATAAGAAGGAAGAAGAGAAAAGAAGCTGAAATAAAGGGTTGGAGGAAAAGAAACTCAAAAATGCATTAGCAACCACCTTGACATATTTTCTTCCAGTAAGTCTGTTTAAGGAGACCTGACTCATTTCTGGACACCCCCTCTTCCTTAGGGTCTTCTTGTGCAAAAGAAGAAAGAAGTTGGACTGACAAGTACATGAAGAACAATCCCTTTGTAGCGTAAAGCAAATTAAAATCCACTTATTTACTCTGATCCTGTCACACCAAGTGAGCAAAATCCACTACCTAAACAATAAGGCTAGGTAAATTTAAAACTAAATGAATTATATTGAATGCCATTTGGAGTGAATTTGTCATGTTGGTTCAATGTTACATCTGGCTGATTTTTTTTTCAAATTGCTAAATAATTCTATGACAAATGTTGACTTCTGTGATAAACAAATTGAGAAGTACCAGCCCACCTCCTGCTCCATAATTAAAGGCCAGTAATGTGTAACAGAGAGAAGGGCTTCTTATCTCAATATGCATCTCTGGATATCACTTCTTGCTCATTGCAGGGACTTTGGGGTGGGTATGTTGTGTAATTTGAGTGGTTTGAAGAGGGCTCCTTAATCCTCTGTCCCTTGTAAACAAGTGGCATAGGGAAAAATGTTGAGGCCTACAGAAAATTGCCAGTTTGGAGATATGTCAGTCACACCAAATTACAAACCCAGATGAGGATTTCAAGTTGTTAAACAGATTTGATTTGGAGGAATCAAGTTCCTCAGTGATATGTACAGAGCTGAAAAGGGTGGACTAATCTGCACAGGTTTGAGAACAGATGGAGCTGGCAAGGCTTGCACAAGATTAGCTTGAGAAGCACAGCAAAGATTTGATTCAAATCCTGTTGAGAGTGTCAGTGGGAATGAACCCATGGATATTAAAGAACTTTGGGTCGAGCTTCAGGTATGTACTGTAAATAAAGCTAGTTATTTAGTCCTAGCTATGGGCAAACATGTCCAAACAATAAGCATGCCTCCTGTGTGCTCAGGAATTTAAGGGTTTGAGTTTTGAAATCTGGGGTTTCTTGGGTTTCTTTGAGGTGTGGGACTTGTTTTTTCTCTTTTGTTGTTGCTGTCTGGGATTTTTTACTTCTCAAACATTACAGAGACAGAATTTAGATCTTCAGCAGTCAATACCAGTATGCATTTGTGTATGTGTGCTTAAGGAAACCTGAGTCAGAAGAGAGAACACAAAAAAGACCAATAAAAAAGAAAAAGAGTATTAAACTGCCAGTCAGAATTCAGTTGCTTTTTAGTCACTAGCTTCTTGATGCTCTGTTAAATAGAAATTTATTAAAATTTAAATTTGAAAACAAGTATTTCACAGTCTGCTTTTCAAACAACTTTTTAAATTTTTTTTTTTGGAAACAGTGAGACAGTGTTGATGTGATTATGGCAATAAATTTTTATGGGCTGAAACAAAACAGGGAAGATTTACATTGCATTTTGAAGGCTGTGAAACTTACAGTAAGTCTGCGGTTCCAATACCAGTAAATAGCTCTTATTATATTATAGAATAGCCACTCTTTGTCTGGAGACTGAAAGCAGAAATTGAAAAATATGGTTCATATATTAAAACATTTTTTAAAGATGTCTCATAAGTTCATGTTATGCAGTGAAACAGCTGAAATCAAAAAACGTCCAACAAGTACCCTATTTCAGGATGTGATGAGTGATGTGACAGAGCAAGCTGGATCAATGCATATTGCACCAAAACCAATGATATATGAACCAGGTGATTTCAGATCCATTGCTCCATGTGGGCTGCATCACTGCTATAACAGCAGGCCCTTGCTCATTGTAAGGCTTGGGATATGCAGAATGATCAATCCTTTAAGCTGTTACACGCTGTTTTTTAGGTCTACTAAGACTTAGCAGTCATCTTTTTCCTTTTGGCATCATGATGCCATTTAACATGCAGCCCGGGGTCTGGCTGTGCTGACTTGTCTCTCACTTAAACGGTTCTGTTACGCTAAATGATAGTAAGAGTGCCCAAAGGGAATGACATCTCAAAAGGACCCCTGAAATATCTTGTGCCTGGCTAGAATGGTGATAAGGATGGAGGATCTAGCTCCAGTATTACAGGGAGAACTTACTTTCCACAGTGGTCAGGTGTTGGGACCATGGGGAAAGAGGTGGCAACATGTTTACTGAGCACTGGGTCATTTTGAGGGTCTGCTGAAGTACTGCTCAGTGCCTTAGAGATTTCTCAAGTGTTTGCAGGAGGGACTTAAGCCTGGCTCACAACCAGACTGCCTGCATGTAATCCTCCTCACCCTTGTGCAAAGATGCTGCAGCTGTAAGTCACGCTGCAGTGCTCCAAGAGTCCTCGAGGCTTGGATGTGACTCTTGCCCAACAAGATCTTGAGTTTGATAAACCCTCAGGCCTGGTGCCAGCCCTTTCCTGGAAAGGCATAGGAAGGATGTGCTGAGGACCTGGGCTGTGTGAGGAGGCAAGAGAGGGATTCAGTCACTGCAGGGCACAGCTAATGTGGTACTTGGCTGTCTCAGGATGGAAACTGCATGTGGGATTCAGCTCCATAATAAAATCAAGGTTTCTGCATGTAGCTGTGTAAATGTGAACTAATATCTAAGATCCTGTCATAGCTAGTGAAAAGCTCAATGCATCAATGCAGTCAGTGGAGTGTGGCAAAAGAGCCGGCTTACCTGAGACAGACACTTACTTCCTATGTTAAGTACTCTTGTGACTCTGTTGTTTGTATTCTTCATGTTGGAAAGTCTTCATCAAGGTGTTAACCCACTCTGTGCATTAGTATGACCTTGGTTCATTTGAAGTGCCTTAAATTCAAAAGGGTGATTCATCACATCCTTAAAAATACAGTGACCACCTGTTCCTCAGCTGAAGGAACTCATGTAGTAAGACAGAAAGTGTGTGTGGTTACACTGCTGAGGTTCTGAGATCACTGCCATTGGAAAGGGACCTCTGTAAATCCATACGTCTGTGGTGGAGACTGCTGAAAGAAATTGTGTGCTGACTCTATTGGAGGAAATTTCTTGTGATGAACTGCATGATTTGTGCTTGACTGGAAGGAGCTGGATTTATGTCCTTAGAAAAGAAGATATTTTTTTTGTCTTGACAGAATGATGTGGCAGGTATGTTTGTACATCTCTGAGAATGTTTCCACTGTCATGGAAAATAAGTGGAGGCCGATGCATTCTCTTCTGAAATGTCCATCATTCCTCGTACCATATTTCTTTAGTGGATTAGTGTATCCTCTAGAGTTATATTACAGAGAGGAAGCCTCTTATAAACAGTACTCTTTTTCTAGATGAGTCCCTTTAAAATGCTGCAAATAGCTAAATGTTTTGTGCCTGCAAAGGATCAATCACTGAACGAAGAAAGACCGATTCATCTTTTTAATTGCCAGTAAGTACAGCGGAATCTGAAAATTGACAAGAAGGTTACACTCTTTCAGGAGCTTTCTCTGCTAGTCTGAATGAGAAATATGGCTTTTAACAAGAGGGGGGGATGGCAAAATTGAGTCTATAGCACATTACTAATTATGCAAGTGAAATGCCATTCAGGCTTTTCATAATGCTTGTTTCTAAATCCTTTTAGAAGCAGTCTGAGAATTTTCTTTCAGATTTTCCATAGATAGGGAAATAACTAAATTTGCAGCTATCAAAGATGGTTTCCCAAAGGCTCCAGCAAACAGAGAGGAATACAAGAGTGTCACCTTTTCAATTACTTTCGTCTTCCAACCTGCAGGAAAGAAAAGCACAAGCAGTGGATAAGAGAACTGAATGAAAATATCGAATGGGTGAAAAATTAGGGCAAATTCGGTAAAATCCCTATAAATTTTTTCTGTCTTTTGTATGAGTGCAAATGAAAGGATGAGCCCTATGTTAAAAAAAACCTGACAGCCCAAGCAACAGCCCAGAGAGACATAAGCAACATATTGATGAGTCCCTTCCTTAATGGATAAAGGAGAATAACTCAATTGAATTTAATGGGGTTTTTGTTTAATTTTTTTTTCTATTTAAGTAAAATTTGCACTTATTTTCCAATAGATTAGTAATGTAAAGTGTTATGCATAGAATTGTCTCTCTGCTTAATATGTTATCTTGGTACATTTCAAGTATCTTGGTACATTAGCCTATTTTCATAATTTAATTTAATATTTTCATAATTTCATAATCTCATTTTAATTTTCATAATTTAATTCTCCTTAGTTTCCTTTCCTAACCCTTTAGGGTTGAAATTTTGGCTCCACCAAGGTAAATATCAAAATTTGTGTTGAATAAAGTGGGATTCAAATCTCCAAGAAAATTCCATCCCTTAAAATAAAGGGGTAGGATTAAGGGGCAGGGGAAAAGATTTATTTCCAGATAAACACTTACAGGAACAGTTTTTTCCTGTGTGTATGAGTAATTTTAGGGTAGTTCAGATGTATAAAACAAGAATTTTTACTTAAATATCTCTGAATAGGTTTGAAAGACACAAGTTGCGTGATGCTCATCATCTAGTAAATGTCTAAGGTAATGGCATTTAATAATGACAGCCAGACATGTAACTGTAAGAAAACAATTAAATTCTTTACTGAATCAAGGCAATAATGTCTTTTGCATTGCCCTACACATTTGGGTTAAACCAGATCACTCTCTGGCAAATACTTAAAATACTGTGTTGACGGGTCTTCCACTTGATTTTAAACCCTAATGTTACTATTTGTTCTTCATTTCTAATCCACACTCTTGAGGGACGGACACTGGAAAATGGAAGAAGGATAGTGTTTTCAATGAAAAACATCGTACAGTTGAGGTACCAACAATCTAAAGGACATGCAGAAGAGCAGTACTCTTTGTCCACGATGGGTTTCATGAGTCACATTATCCTTCCATGGTGCTGTAGAGAGGAGATGAATAGAAAATGCTTCACTTACAGGATGACTCTGAGCAAGTTCTCATAAGAATTATTATTACTTGGTCTTTTACAACAGAAAGTATCTGGATCACTTGGTAACTTCTGACTTTTTTAATCACTATCCCCAAAACTAAGGAATATAGGTAATGTATTTGGCAATGCCCAAGAACAATCAATTGATGAGTTTGATACGTCTAGAAAAAGAAGAAATCTCAATAGCTATTATTCACCAAGTATTGTTAGACTGAACAAGCCTGAAAAACAAGATGTATGATTGGCCAGATTATTTTGAGAAGTGTGATGCAAAAAACCAAGAAATAACAGCAACCATTACTTAAATGGTGTGGTGGAATGTGGTTATGGCACTGCTAATCAAAATCGTCCTTCAGCAAGGTTTGCACTGAGGCAGAAAGTGTATTACCATCATTAAAATAATTAAAGTATGTAGAAGTGTGAGGGAAAACCCACAGTCCCTCACTGAAAGTGTATGGTGCTAGTTCAACCAGATGAATCTAAAATAAGGATTTGATAGCACATCTAAATTGAAATTACTGGATATTGCAAATGTTTGGGGTTTTTCTTCTTCTAACTTGTTTTAAAATATTGCTATTTCATATAAATTATTTATTTAAAGTCACCTCAATTTTTGAGGTACTGCAGGACATGCAGTGTCTGTGATAATGTTTTTTTCATTTAAATACAAATATAACAACCCTCTGTCTTTTTCTTTGCAGTCATCACAGCAATAAAAACAGAGAGAAGATGAAACCACCTGTTGGGTTGAAAACAGTTCAGCTGCTGAATAAGAATCAATAAGGTGAAAGTATTGTAAAGATTTTGCTGTTGTTTTAATCTCCCTTGTAGAAATTTTAATGTTATTCTCCATCTCCATTACATGGCCACTACATGGCTTTAAAGAAGAGATTCTTTGAGCCTTCAAGGAGAATAATGTCCTTGTTTTCTTCAGTGATTTTAAATCTAGAGCCCAAACCTTTTTTTGTCCCCAGAGTATAGCACACAATAACTTTCTATGCTATGACTCCTCTCCAATGGACTTGAAGGGCACTACTTGGTCTTTTTTTTTTTCCAACTTTCTGTAACAGCCAAGATTCTTCTTAATGGAGCCCAAAGGACCTTATATGTTTTATATAGAACATCCATCAACCTATGCAGTTATTTCCCATGCTAATCAATGTTATCTCTCAAAAATCTTATTCTGAGGAAAAGGAGCTCTTGGTTGTGGGGAAGCACCTGTTTGGTTTTGAAGATGCATAGATAAGTCTTTACTAATATTCTTGGGTTTAGTGGTTGTCTTGCTGTTCTGCACTCAATGGTTCCTATTTCTGTTCTCCGTCATATTACTATCCATAGCATCAAGGGGAAAAGCTTTCCAGTGTTCTCTGTTAATGTTTCACTGAAAGTAGAATGCTTAATAAATGTGGACATAATGGGGTCAACATGTACCAATTGCACTCTTTTTCATTCTGGTTCTTAATTCTTAATACTTCTGTGGTAAAACCACTGCTTTGTCTATCCAAGATATTTAACCTTTCAAAGTGTAAAGAAGCCTTGGTAAAGGTATGGACTCAAGGTCAGAGTTCAAGACTGGGGAGGACTCAAATGTTGTATTTCCAATAGTACTCACTTCTAATTAATTTTATTAACTGTCCAGTTGTCACTAGAGAAAAGGAAATGTACTCTAAGTAATTCTTCTGTTTTTCAGAGTTCCAGTCCAACATTTTCCATGTATTCAAGAAATGTCGAGGGATAAAATGATGGGCATTTGGTATTAAGATCTATGTCCTATGAAAAATTTTGCTATGAATCAACTGTGTAAAATCCACAACATTTTTGTTCTATTATTAACTGCTATTCAGGCAGCCAGTCTGTGCACTTTTAATCTAGCTGTCATCAGTGATTGGATTTCACTCTGGCAGTTTTTTGGACAGAAACCGAAAACTTCTGACAAGCTCCATAAAGACATGATTTTTGGCAAAAGGGACTTTCTTTGGCAATTAAAACACTTCTCTCTGGAATTGCCATCAGGGCCCAACTAGGGCAGACCGAGTCCATTTTTCTGTCTGCCTTTTTTTTTTTTTTTTTTTAACATTCAGAGTAAAAGATCAATTATTCTGGTAAATGTTACTCATGTGTTTAAAAAGGCATATATTTCATTGGAAGAAGAATGCTTTGCTGGAAATAAAAATGGCTCCAGGGGTAGATAAATTCATAACTGATATAAAATCTAGTAGCTCCAGGGGGATACCCTGTGATGACTTAGCTACCTGCACTGTAATAGTGATTCCCAAATTTGGAGGCATATTCCTGGTGGTTAAGAGTGAGCTCATGAGTTTGACTGCGAAATTCAGCCTAATCCAGTGTTTACGTATTTGGTTAAAACAGATAATGTGCCAGACTGTGATTTGGTTGCAATGGCTGAACTCTTTGATTCCCAGAACAGAGATGCTCTTCTCTGATGGACGAATACTTTAGACTTGACACCTCCCACTCCCACCTTCTTTCTCTCATGTTCTCAGAGCCTGAGGAACTTCTTATATTGTGCTTTACACAGTGCCTGCTGCTGTGAGATCAAGAGCTCTGACAGGCTTGTTTGGGTGATTCAGGGGCTAGGTCACGCTAATAAGAAATGCAAAATGTGAGGCAGTGTTGCCTCAGCTGTGCTGCAGACTCAGTTTGCTCCATTCTGCGAAAGTCCCTCTTGGCCAACATTTAACACCGTGGCTGGCACAGCAGAAATTGCTCTGAAGCCTGGTTCACACACGCTCGCTCCATAGGAACAGCTGGACTCCTCTTTTGTGCCACTAATAAAAATTCTGCATGCTTAAATTGATCTTACTCTCAGAAATGATTTAAATGCTCCATCATAAAGTGCCATTTGAAACTCATGGGGTTTTTAAATCTGCATTTATAGAGAGAGTGTGTGCAATAATGCACAGAATACCCAAAGGGAAATTTAGAGTGACATAGTTACAAGTATTTCTAGGGTTTTTCATGATTTATGGTGTCAGTGAGACTCAGCTGTAATTATCCAGATCTTCATAGCTTTACTTTTTTTAATATTTACTTTGTCATATATGAATTTTGTTACAAATAAAAATTAATGAGAGTTGGCTACAGTCTAGAGGTTTGAGCTTTAAATTAAGAGTAAATGCTTCACATAAAGATTAACATTCTGTCTCGATATTTAAGGTTGTTTCTCACCCCTTGAAATGAAGGGGGAAGAAGTGAGGTTTTGAAGTGGGACATCCCCTTCTGTTTCAGTATTGTTCCTTCTGGCTACATCCTTAGCCATTCTTCATGTTATGTTTAGACGTGCAGTATGTATTCTGTCATGAACTCTTTAATGTGCTGTTCAGTAACCATATTTGAGGACAACCACCTGGTTGAAAACTTGCTGCAAGGATGGTCTGGTAGCCCTGAGAATAGTGCAGCATGAGGGCAATTATGGGGAGACACCCCGAAGTGTGGAAAGTCCTCCATTAAGAATTTGAAGTGTTGGTGCTCTCTTGTATAAGAGAGCAGTGGGAAACGGTTTTCAAGGTGGGAACTGAGGGATGCATTGGAAAGGAATCTCCTCTGGGGGTGGACTGCTCACCTCCTGATGGACAGCTTCAGGCAGGCAGCATCAGTGTGCAAATCTGTCTCCTACAACACCTTTGTAAGTGTTGCTTTTTCCCCCAAAGTACAGTTACTTATATTAAACATGGCCTCTCTTTTCTTCTCTCACTGTTTGGTTGGGTTTTTTAACCATTTTTTATCTCAATATTTCTTGTTTGTTGGTCAGCTATGCATGTAGCTAAATGAATTTAGAAAGCTTTTTTTTTCATATCAGCTGTACTGAAGTATGTGCTTCTGTGCTTTGTTAAAATCTGACCCAAAACAGGCAGCAAGCTGAAAATTTTGGAGCAAGAGCAAAATCAAAACCATACCAGGTTCAGTCAGATTTCTAAAGCACATTCTGAGTTTCAGAACAAGATAGAGAAAAATTCAGTCATGGGTAGTAGAGTAGAATGTCTCCAAGGATAAAAAACTACTTGTTCAACCATAACTGTACTATCCCTTTTACAAGAGCATATTTCCTCTTGGAGCTCTAGACCCTTCTTAAATCACCTGAGAGGTCTCTGGCCAAGAATGAGAAGAAAAACATGGAAAAAGCATTTTTCTATCTGCAACTGCCTGTTCTTGTCCTCTGCACCTCTTCTCTTCTCCTACATATCTTCCTTCTATTTAAAAGTCTTCTTTGTAGGCAGTTCAAACACAGATATTATCATTAGTGAAGAGCTTCCTTACCATCCTCTGTTACACTTCACTGTTCCTTTCTTTTTTTCCATCTTGATGATACAGCTTAATAAAGACCCAGTAGATGAAACAGCCATATTTAAAGTGATTCTTGTCATTTTGGAGATTGTCAGGCCCAATAAATACCTTGATTTTACATCCAAGTTTTCTTTTGAAATAATTTGGTAGGACCTGAAATTTATTTCTCCTATCAGTTGTTCTCCTGAACTGTGTTCTATAAAGCATGGGTGAAAATCAGTACATTAAGTGGTCATGGATGAAGGCAACAGTGTAATCCTGACAGATGTATTGCTCACTCTGGTGGGACTCATTGTTGGAGACAAGGAAAATATAAATAATTTGAGGTTTGGAGGGTTTGGTTTTCTGGCCAACTGGCAAAAAAGAAATAAATTTTCTTGGGCTGACCTAAAAGTGAATGTGCATATTTGGAATTGCTGGCAAAACAGAAAGTGGACTTTTGAGTGGTAATCTATGTCCTACAGCTTGGACTGTGGTTACTCATCAGGGAGTCAAGAGGAACAAAGACTATGTCGTATCTTTACCTGATTCAGAGCAGACATTCTTCCTTAAGGAATTTAATTCCAGTTTGCCTTTCCTTGCTAGTCCTCTTGCTACTCCACATTATATGAGAATTTAGACGGCTGAATCATAAAAAGACAGAATGAGAACAGAGAACACGTATTCTAGCTATGACTCTCACAATGGAGTGAGAGGGAGATACTTTTTTCATCCAAATTCTAGTGTGTACTATAGTAAGATTTATTTATCTGTCTCTGCCTAGAAATTGTGTGTAGCCTATTCTGGTTTTGTGGCCTGTGCTGGAGTGCTCTTGGAATCCAGCTATGTTAGTTAAAGTATTTGAAAACTAGTAAAATAACATGTTAGCACTTCCAAACCCAGTTATTTTCTTCCTTATTTTTATCCATCTTCCAAGTACAACTAAGATTAAGTGGTTTTGAGTAGAGAGCCATCCTGGAAATACTAAAACTCTGCTGTCTTATCATGAGCTTTTTCTACTAAAAAGAATTTAAGAAATGAGAAGTGAAGAAAGTTCCTCAGTGTGTCCCACTGGTTTCATTGTGGCCAGAGCTGTGAGACGATTGAAGCACTACCGTCCATGTGACAAATAGTGCCCTCACTTTCAACCCATGCAAACTTACTGGAATCAAATGCTACAGTAGTCGGCCCTTTAAACCTGACTGCTTCCTCTGCCTGCCTTTCCTTCATACTCAAAGGAGAGAACTGGACTTACCTGGAAGATTTGACTCTCCTTGAGTTGATAACATTTTATTCCCAGGAATTTTCATCTGTATATTATTTCCAAAGATTCAAAGAATGTCACATGTGCCCACACATGCAGAGAACTGTGTGCTTCTGCAATATTTCCATGAAAGCTCAACAGTAGCATGCAATAAAAGCGTGCAGCACTTCCATTAGCAGCACAAGGCACGAAATACATTTTCTCCTCAATGGGAGAATATGGAAAGTTGGAAGGCTGTGGAAACTGTCAGTGGTTAGATCCATCGTGATTCACTTCGTCACAAGAACTGTGTTCAAATCTTCTGAGAGTGTTCCCTCTGATCACCACACCAGATGTTGATTTGTAAAGCATCAGCTGAAGAAGAAATACTATAAAAATTGGCTTTATTTCGAAATGCCCCCTGGGTTTCTACAGGAGTGTCCACTGTATTGCTTTCAGCTCCTATCTCTCTCTGCTGGTAACTTGGGTAAGATTGGTGTGAGCTGTAACTGAGAGGGCAGTACAGGGTGGGTTCTCCCTGTCTGTGTTAGAGGAACTAGCTTGGACAGGAACAAAAAGGTAAGTAATAGATGCTTTAATAGATGCTTTTAAACTTGGTGGTAAAAGACAGACTCTCTCAGGTGCTTTGAATGATGTACGTCATCCAGACTTCTCCTGAGACCGTTTAATGTTATTATTTGCTGCCCCCAAATCCTCTAGAAACTATTACCTTATATGAAATGCAAAGCCACTAAATTCTTTCCTAGTGACAGTCATTCAAAATGGATAGTTTAGAAGAGTTATAGCTAGCCTTATGCCAGGGACTTTTTATAGTGAAACGAGACCTAAGAGGTACCTTTTTCAAGTATACCTTTCAATCAATGTAACAAAAACTGCCTCAGTCTAATGAGAGAGAGAACTACACAGGAGAAGGGTGATTATTTTCTTTTCTCTCTTTGCCTAGAGACATCTATACTGACCATGCTCTGCTGAAGCACAACAGGTTTGATTTTAGTAAGAGTGGCATTTGTAACCAAATTGTTTGTGTTCTTGTCTAGCTCCACCAAACTCGTGGTTAACTGATGACACAGATTTCAAAGATTGCACAAAGACTTCATTTGCATAAATTTTTGGGCCCTGACTGTTTTAATTTAGGGTGTTAGTGTGTTTGAAAAGTGCTTTTTGTCTGTTCACTAGTTTTTTCACTTGTTTCTTCCCTGTGTTCCTGTTTAAATATATCCACAGGACTGAACGTGTTTACTTACTCAGCAAGGAATCAGAAACATGACTTTGGGGCCTAAGTGATGAATTACACAGCAGAAATGGTGCATGGAGAAAGTAGCTCCCTTGTGAACAACTTTCAAGCAAGAAATTGTTGACTTGCACTACCTGAACACTTACAAGTAATTAATCCAGTCACAAACATCTGGATTAAGTTTTTTAAACTTGATGTAAATTTTACAACTATTTAAGGCACCGTCCCTTTATAGATTTCTTCAGATTTATAAGGCTTTCGTCAATATGACGCAGTTAAATGGAAATATGGTGTTAAACTTGCAGCAGTCTGGCAGTGAGGTGGCTTCTTTTCAATACTAAAAGTTCTTAATCTGGAACCAGAGCAGGTGTCAGTGTGTCTCCTTGCTGTGAGCCTATATGGGGAGACCTTCAATTTTTGTGAAATGTATGTCAGCAGAGAAACCAAACTCTGATGACTTTAATTTGGGTATATATTCATGCGCAACAGAGTCCAGAAAGCCATACTGCCAGGCCATCCAAGATTTTGTCAGATGTCTCTGACTGGTTCATTTGCATAAAATGAAAGCTGAGGTACTTCTACAGCCAAACATAACACACACTGGCTAACAAGGATACCTATAACATACAGTTCAAAGTTTATTAGTGAACTTTTACTGAACGGCCTCTGGCACTCGGATTTGTTTTCCATTGGTGGAGAAGCATGGAAGCAGCTGCCAGGCACAACTTTCACAAAACTGCATATTTCCAGGATGCTTAGCAAATAATCTCTGCATCTGGCCAAATCCTTCCTGAGCAGCTTTGAGGCCTGATCCTGAAACAGGCACAAGACTGGAAAGGTGAAGGCTACAAAAGCAGAGCACACTCCCTGCGTGCCTCAGAAGATGGGCGGGTCAGCTATTTCATTCTCACATGAGTGCTTCCTGCATGTAAAGTTTGACACCATCTCTCTCACTGCATTTCATGTGTTTCTCTTAGCACTTCAAACACAGAGAAAAGGTTTATGGTTAAATTGTTTAATCTCTCTCACTGGTAAGCAGACACAGTTGCAAGCTATCAGCCAGCCCTCCAATATGGCCTCCAATAGTCACACGTATTTGCATGAAATTTAGTCACAGCAGCTCTGCAGTTTTCAGAAGGTCCTGAAATGCCTGTGAATTACTCAAGAGCATGAACTAATAGGAGAGAGTACATGGACAGGACCTCATCAATACGTGTCTCTTCTATACCTGGGGGACTATGCTTCACAAAATCTCTAGTAAAATAGTTGGATGTAAAAGAAGAGATATCATTTTCCTGAGCCATGCTGACATACTTGGTTTTCAGTGTGGGCTGATGAAATTCCACCTCTTGATTTGCATGTTGAAATGAGTGTGTAGGGCTTCCTACTCTTCTGAGGGTTGTGAAGAAGTGGTGTGTGCATGACTGCAACACCAGGTAGCGAAGGCTGTGTACCACACCAGAGCAGCATTCTGGTACTGACCTCCAGCCAGGCTACAGGCCAGAGCTAGTATCTTTTATTAGGCCAGATGTTTTTATTTTATGCATTTAAAATAAAGCATTACCTCTCCCTACTGGCCTTGTCTCACCTTTGATCTGTAGACTGCTGTGTTTTAAAAAAAAAATTACTAAAAACTCCTTCCTGTCTCCACTACTTCACAATCTTTAAAAGTGCTAGGAGTGATAAGAAACATGAGGAAATATTGCCAGATAGACATACAGGCAGT
The DNA here is from genome assembly GCA_013399195.1 of Dicrurus megarhynchus. Taxonomy (NCBI): domain Eukaryota; kingdom Metazoa; phylum Chordata; class Aves; order Passeriformes; family Dicruridae; genus Dicrurus; species Dicrurus megarhynchus. The sequence goes on along the minus strand of VXAD01005103.1, from coordinate 598,218 downwards.
ATGTCCAAGCTTTCTCTAGCCAGCTGTGTCATTCAGCCTCATCTGCAGCAGCCTTTGTTGTCAGAAGTTGATTCAAAATATATTGCAGATGATGACAAATTGTGGAGGGGTTTAGCAATATGGCCATTACTCACTGGACAATAGATTTAGAGAGCACTGAGCTCATTTATAGGTTGAATGAAATGGTAAGACATATTATCCCCACTGAATTATGTACTGGTCCTCCAATAGATGCAGCTGAATGATCCCTGTTAAGGTAATTACAAGCAACAAAAAATATGCTAGCACAATGCACTGATTCTGCATGTCATGGTAACATAATTTATTGGCCCCTGGGATTCAGAATTACTCTATTTCTTTTCCCCAAGACAGACAGCTATGAAAAGGAAGATGGCCTTGTGGTTAAGGATTTGGATGCTAAAGATATGGTTTCAGTTTTCAGTCCTCTCTCAGGCTTCCTGTGTGGCCTCAAACAAGCCCTTAATGCCTTTGTGTTTTTCTTCTCTGTCAGTGAGATGATGATTATACTAGCAGGAAAGATCTGAACTGGACTGAACCCAGTTCTTTCTTTTTTCCTTTTTTTTTTTTATTTCCTCCCTCATATCTGTTGTTTCTTTACAGCTTTATATTCTTTGGGTTTACACCAATTCCTGGCTGACGAAAGTATGGTCTAATCCATTCAGTATTTACAGAAGAACAATGGCGTTTGATTTGGGTGTCTTTATTGAGCTCCTGAGGAATGTAGATAACCCAAACCCGTCTGAATTTAGTGCTGTGTGCCGAACTACTCTGTGTCAGAGCTAAATATCTGTCTTGCCTTCTGGAAATGTGCACCTCTCCCTCCAGTGACTGCTGAGGGAGATCAGGACGACAGCTCTCAAAATCTTGGTGGGAAGAATGCAAGCAACTGGCTTGTGGCTGCAGTGGATCTGCCGGGGCTGGAGGCAGGCTCCCCTCTCTGAGAGCTGCTGATGCGTTTGAGATGTTTTGAGGAAAGGCTTGGTGCTCAGCAGATTTTTCTATGACACTTTGCAACTATCTCACTGTAAAGAAGCACTCCAAGAGAAAGGAAAAAAACATCATTAAAAGCCTGTTAAATAATCTGCTGAAAGACTCCTGTCTTACTCTGTTTTTCTTCTCACCACAGCCTGTGGGATTTTCAGAGTTTTTGAATGGAACGTAGACCCAGCTTCCTAATAATAATTATCTTGGTTTTTTCATTGTGACATAAACAATAGTTTATTTTCTGTGCAGTATGTGAACTGAGTCCAAAGCCCTAATTTTTCATGGTCTACATGAAAATTGCAAACCAGATCGGCATCTGAACTTTTTTTAGCCCCTAATTTGAGGAGTTGAACCCAGCTCTCCATCTGAAGACCCATGAACTCTGACAAACTCTGTCTGAGTCCAAGCTTTGTTTTATCTCTCTGGTATCAATCAAATCAACTACAGGAACAGCTTCAAATATAAACCCTCTCTTCCCATGCCCCTTCTTCATTCTTGCAATGTCAAGGCAGTGTTAAGGATATTTTGATGCACTGCCAGCTTTAAGACCATAAAGAATGGTTAACCCAGCCTGCCTTTTGACCTCCTAACAGCAGACAGCACTAGCCACAGAAGTGATGTGCAAGTGGTAGAGGTGGCAGGGTACATTTATGGCCCCCCTACCTCCTCCAAGACTTTCCAGTCATTCTTCAGAGAGCAACTGCTTTAAAAAGCTTTTTGATAACACAGAGAAGATGATGAAGAGGGCCAGAATTTCTCAGACACCGATGCTGTCTCCTTACTCCTCCTCCTGTACATGCACACACATTTGCCTAAATACCTGTTAACTTCACTAAGGTGCTGAATTCCAAGTTATTCCTTGGAATGAGTTGGAAGCCTTTCCTGGAGAACACAGCAAAGGTAGATTTTATTTTTTCAAAATTCTTTTCTATTTCTTTTTCTTTCCCTCTTTTTTTTTTTTTCCCATATAGCAGGATGCCATCAGCTGGGTCTCCCGGTTGGCAACAGCATGATAGGTGGTGATGCACCTCGTGTTTGCAGCAAAGGCTGCTTTGGCTTGTGTCTGCCCAGAGAGCAAAACCGAGGGAGCTGCCAAAAGAACCAGTCCGAGGTATGAAAGTTAGCAGTTAGCAATAACTGCGGTGTGAAACATTCCCATGAAGTCCAGACATCAAGGATGCTGCTTGGAATTGCTTGAATGTCCTGCATTCTTTTCCAGTGAAAACAGCAGATATTCACCAGCAGCGTGGGAGACAGCAGCCAAGGAGGAGCACATGAGTCCCAGAGAACAGGCCATCAATTTTCTTGCCGTGGCTGACTGAAGGAAACTGAAATGTATATTGCAGTGGCTTCTGATGCCAGAATGCAAGCTGCCCTTCAAAGTCTAAGCATGTTACCCTAAAAACTAAGCAAAAAAATCCCCAAGCTATTAATAGAATTGTATAAAGAAATACCTTGTAGTTTTTAATCGTGTACATATGGAACTGAGAAACCAAGCATGAAATGTCAGTGTGGCTATTACATGGGTCACTGGAACAGGTTTATGTTAGCTAATATGCTGAAATAGTAGATTAGGAAGAGGATAGTTTATAGCCTTTATTTCATTTGTTGACAGGAAGAATCAGGAGCAGATTTGTTTTATGCTTGATCCCATCACAGAACAGCTAGAAACAGAGCAGAGCTTAGAATCCAGGCAACAGAAATGGGATAATGACTGGACTGTGTATGCATTTTTTGGTGAGTGAATGAGATACTTGTGAAGGAGAAGAGCTAATGAGGTCACAACAATTAGCAGAGCAAAATGCTCTTGTGCAACCCTGTGAAGTGACTCAGCAAAGAAGTATTACTTGGCATCTGGTTGCAGAGCTGGTACATACCCCACCTCCTCACGTGATGCAGCACTTAGGAGGAAAAGATCTTGCAGAGACCTGTAGCAAACAAGTTTATTCTTAGAAGAAAAATGTTCTATCCTATGTGGTGATATGGGTGTTCGACCAGGTCACTAAAAATAGTGAGGACTTTAAAGCCACCCTAACACATCTGAAAACCTCATCACGTCATTCCATGCTGTGTTTGATTGCTGTGCACTGTAATTCCTGGCTCTTTGCTCCTGCCTGCTGTTGCTCCTGTGTTTATTCTAGCTTTATGAGCAAGCTGTCTCTTTTGTGAGAAACAGAGCATCTTTGAAAAATCAAGCCACATGTATCTACCAGGCCTTCTTAAATTTTAATCAGAACATCATGAGAATCAAATCAGTTGAGAAGACCTAGGTGACTTGTGACATAAATGTATACTCAAATGTATAAAGTATTGCAAAAACCTGTCAGTAATTAGTCTCTTTCATCTTGCCTGGAACCAGGCCAAAACTCAAGTCGAAATTCTCTATGCAGTCATGACAGAGCAGACTGCAGCCTTCAAAGCCCAGCACAATGCAAGGCAGAATAGACGGGCAGTGCTCTGGCTCTTACCTGGGTTACAGCACTGCAACATTTTCCTCCCACCCTCCCGTATATTTCTGCTTTGTGATAAACTCCGCACGCCATTTTGGCCGTGCTGGCATCCTGTGAGCTGTGTGCAGAGCTGTTTCAGGGAAGGCAGCTGCAACAGGGCTTTCCGGGTCCAGGTCAAGGAGGCAGCAGGGAGCAGCCTTCTCCATCCAGCTCAGGAAGAACATCAGACTTTTCCTCTTGTTGTGGAAGATCAGAACAATTCTAAGACAGCTCTGAATTGTCAGTTTTTCCATGGTATGTAGTCAAAGGTCTCAGCTCAAATTGTCAGCAAGCAAAAACGAAGGTCAATACTAGAGAATACAGATGCTGCTGAGGAACAAATCCTGCAGTAGGACAGGTACAATACATGCCTTGGATCTTTTTTCCCCCTGTCCTCTACCAAGTTTTATGTCTACTAGTTTGATTTATATTCAAACAGTAGAAAGATTTCAGCTCCATCTGTCAGGCTGGGGCAGCACCTCTCGTATCTCGAAATCCACCATCACCAGTAAGAGTAGAACAGGGATTTATAAAAAATGAACCTATACTTGCTAATAATGTTACAGATGGATGTTAAGACATGGCATCCTGATCCACATATTTCATAAAAGTTATGTCTATTGTGTTATTTTTTCCCTTTTTGTCTTTTATTTGGAAGCCAAACCTTCACAGGACTGGCAGGAGAGGAAAGTTTGCATCTAGTTTTCATGAGTTCATTTGAAAAAGCAAAAAAAAATCATTTTAAATATTTAATTTCTTTTATGATGTGACTGCTTTTCACCTCCATCCTCAAAAAAAAATTTAATGTGTTTCACCACAGCTCTATTTCACATATTATCTTCAGACCAAACTGTTTCTTTCCACGTTACATCCTAATGGACTATATAGCTTGGTACATATCAACACAGGCACTAATGTAATGCAGTGTCAGATCAGCATATCGAGCTTTCCAGCCTCAGCAGGGAGATGATAAGTCAGTTCTTTCATCTCTTATTTCTTCAATTAAGAGATTGTGACACTTTTGGCTCTTTCTTTTGCTTAATCTTACCCCTCATGCTGCTCGTGCCTTGGTACTTTTTCTCTGCAGAACAGCAAACAAATTTTAATGACAGGCTGGGAATGGTGGCATATTCCTGAGAAATTTTGAGATCAGGAGTTTTGTTAAAGATGAAGTGGGAAGGAAAGGGGAAAAGATCCTTTATTTATATAACATTCTTCTCCTGCTCCTACTTTTTGTGCCTCAAAGCATACTTGAAATGACCCAAACGTGAGGGGAAAAATATTTTCAATGTCTCCACATTTCAGAAACAAAGTGCTCTTCTCATTTGGAGCTGGTTCTCCAAATAAATACTTTAATGATTCTTGCCACTTCTGCAGCAAATTTTCTGGGTATCTGCCTTGAAAACTGAGCTCTTGTCTTGTTCTCTAATGCTGCGTACATTGAACAAAGACCCAAAAGGTGACCCAACGCTCGCCCTCCTGTCATTGTTAAAGGCAGAGATAGAGTATACAAGTGTGTAGGCCATTTTGTCTGCAAAGCCTGGGAGATCTGCAGGCATGTCAAGGTTGTCCTTTCTTGAACGATTTTTTGTGATTCGGAAGCCAGCAGTAGCTGGAATGACAGGATCTATTTTCAACAGTTCTGGGCCAGCAATCTCTCCCAAGTTATTTTGATCCTGCTGAGTGGATTAGAGAGCTTATGCAACAACAGAGCTCTGAAGTGTGGCTGAGACTTCCAGCAGTAGGAGGCTGAGGGGGATACTCAGTGCCAGCTCCAGTGGCAGACATTTGGGCAGCTGAGCTGAGCCTGGGGTATTTCACTTCATCAGAACCAGTGAAAATGGGAAACCACACAGTGGTTTTGAGGGAAGAAAGGTAACTACCTTTCTCTGCTCCTTCTAGATGGAAAAGACTTACTGAAATCAACTGAAAGAATTATTCTGTAGAGGAAATGAGAAGAATTAAGAGATGTCATTTCATAATTTCTGACTGCTTTTTCCAAGGAAGGGTAGTGGAAGAAAACAGCCAAGGTCATGTATGCTTACTAGGATACTGCTTCCCAACATCTTGTGGCAAACATTTTCACAGTGATTACAAAAATTTCTCACTGGAGAGATTGCCTTATTTCTTTCTTGCACAATTCTCTTCTCATAAACCAACAAACCAACACAATTAAAGTGATAGTTTTAACTCAGCATCTTTGTGACTTAGAGATGATACTTTTGTCCTCCTGTAAAGAATCAGGAAGAATTGTTTTTTTTTTTTCAGGTTTCATATTCAGGAACAGGAAGCTACAGGTAGTAGCTTATTCCTCTACTTTCAACCTTTAAGACAGTACAATTTGTCAATAGAAGTATTTCTAATAGATAAGTGAGCTGTTTTGTTAAGTCTTCTCACTCTGAGTGCTGGAAAGGGTAAACCTTCTTCCGTCTTTCATATATGCTATAATTCGAGCCTGAAGCAGGACCACCAGTCCAAGAGAAAACAGGGACATTTCTGAGAGAGGTACATTTTCACCACAGGAAGAAGAAAAGAACTATGGGGGAGGCAAAAAACCAGATTTTGTCTTCAGCAATCATTTCTCAAGGCATGCTTATGCATCTGCTATATATTTGGACTGTTTTACTAGCAGCTTTTTATTTAACCAGGTGAGCAACTTTACCTATGAAGGAGGAAAAGATAAAAAAAGCCTATGTGGGGCATTTCTTATGATGACAAAAATAATAGTAAAAGTATAATTAGATTAAGAAACACTGTGGGTATTGTTAGAGCCATCTCTCTTTGTTCCCCTTTTTATTGCAGAGCCCTGTGGTTTGGAGGTACTTGGCATTCTCTTGACTGGTTCTGCTTCCCTCCTACCAATTTCCCTCTAGGATTAGACAGCAGTACAAATATTATTGCACTCTGCAGGCTTTGCCTTCTGACCTACTCTGCAGAGACATATGTGATGGAGTCAGAGCTGCTGAATAGAAAATATCTTTCTTAACTCTGTAGTGCTGGAAGGATGCCAAGGTCCAGTAGTTCATAAAGGAGATGGAGCTGGTAGCATTCCTGAGGGAAGTCAGACTAAAGAAGGAGCCCCAGGTATTTAAGGAAAAATGTCAATTAAAAAAATAAAGCATGGGGGAGGGCGAAGAGGAAGGGCTACAAAAGAAGTGGGTGAGGGGAAGTTAAGGATGTTAGCTGGGGTTTCTGATCCCTTCAGGAGTGGGACGTGTGCTTCTGCAGGAGCTGTGTGACTGCAGGTCTCAGTCCACCCCACTGGCCTTGCAGTGATGTGAGCAGAGAGAGATTCATGAAGCGCCACTGTCTGTATGCATGAGTGTGTTGAGCGTGTTTCCCCAGGAAAGTCTCCTTGGGAATGAGTTGGATGAGTCAGAAGTGCCGATAGGTGGGAGGGCTTTGCTGCCCAGTGCTCCTGGTTGGAGGCCATCATCCAGCACTGCACAGCTCAGCTCCCAGCGCTGGGGTCAGAATCTCCTCTGTACAAATCCCCTGCCCTCGCTAAGGGCCTGGGGACCTTTCTGGGGGGCCTTTGCCAAAATGTTTGTTTATGGCAAAACCTTCTGTGGAGGAGTAACTGTAGTGAAAAGGAGGGACTCACAGGCTTGCTCAAAACCAGGCAGAGCATCATCTGGGACTGTGCCAGACTCCCACACAGCTCTGCTAACACGATGCCATCCTGACCAGTGGCAGCCCTGTTGCTTCAGTGCTGCAGGGAGTGGTCGGGACCTCTCTGAACCCCTGACTTCCAAATTCATGTGGTGGAGGCTGTATTTGTGTGCATACCAATGGCATGGAAAAATTCCTCCGAGGAATAGCTCTAGACCCCCATTATCACTCTTCCTTTTTGACCTTGACCAGGGTTTGAGCCACAGCTGCCAGGGGTAGAAATCTCTGCCAAGGCACTGGACCATCCTGGTAGGTGTCCCATGCTGTGCTGGAGACTGGAGATACCAGGGAGGGGGATCAACCAAGATAAAAAATCAACAAGAATCTTCCCCACGAATACAACCCAATCCAAACTCAGAAGCTCATGAGTGCTGCTAAAGGCCTGTTGATCCTGCTTGGATTTTGTTTAGCTTCCCTCAGTAACTCCTGTTACTCTCTAATCCCTGACTCCATCAAGGGTCTGATGAAAAAATGCTAACATACCATGAGGGTAACTTGTCTTTTGTTTTATTGAGAGTCAAGAACATAGTAAAAGTAAGTTTATCCAGGGGCTGGGCTGGTCCCTAGCATTTTGTTAAAATTACAAATTATGTCTTTGGAAAAGACTAGAAAAACTGTATTTCATATGTCATGTTTTGAAATCAGGAAAGACAAGAAATTTTCACAGGAGCTTGTTTGGTGTGCAACCTAATTTGGCCATCAAAAGGAGTTAGTTCACTGGATAAATCATGAAATATGTGTTTTAGTCTTACAATTGCCTAATTTTTTATGGCACTGCATTAATGAAGGTTTTCAGCTCCTCTTCAGTGGACATTATATTTTTGGAGAGGAATAAGTGGTTCATAAATTCTTCTTTCTCTTTTGCCCCAAGATAAGCAGTTGCAGTTGTCATAAGAATCGAATCAGGCACTGAGCATTAATTGCCATCTTCCCAGTGGGAAATACTGGATGGTAAACACTAGGAATGTGTGGCTCATTCACACTGTAAACACAATGTATGCAAAAGCCACAAGAAAAGAATATGCTTTGGGTAAACAGAAGCGGATATTGCATACAGCTAATTTGTACCCCTATTATTTTCAAGTTTCACAGTCAGTTTCAATTTGAAGGACACCTTGCAGACCTTAGTACCTCTTGCCATGAGGACTAACCTTTCTTTTTAATTATTGGACTTTAGGAGTGCTATTATTGTGCTATAATTTTGGTGTTCACGTTTATCCGTTGAAAGAAAAAAAGAAGGCACAGTTCATAAATCTTTCTTTTTCAAACACATTCAACAATAGTCTTCTGTGGTCTGAACTACCGTAGTTCACTGTACTTAAAGAAGACAAAGAATGCAAAACTTGTGTCAAGCTTGATACCAGGCAGCAGCAGCATGAGTGGAAATAGCTCAGTGAGGTCCTTGTATGGCATAATGTGAACATGAAGGACATAATACAGTCTAGCTGAGTGAAAAACTGCATCTCTACAAAGCAAGGCTTCTGCTTCTCACATCAACAGGCTTCATAGAGCCAATGACAGACATCCAGAAGTCTTACTTTTATTGGGTTTTTTTTGCTTAGCTTGCCTACTTGGTAAAAAGTTGCATTTTATTTATCATCAATATTATTTTAGAGGCAGGGTTCCAATTTTATCAGTTTATAACTCTGACAAATGGGGCTCCTCATTTTCCTTCTGAGATTTCACATGACCAGCTAACTTTCCTGGCAAGCTGCATTTCCTATTGAAGGCTCTCCTCTGTGGAGTTGGCTGGGCAAGTTTTTGCTGAAACTAAACAGGAACAAGCCAGGTCTGCCGAGGAATCACACCAAACCCCTGAGCTGAGGCCGTTTGTATCCAGTGCTGTGCCTGTGCTCCTGGCAGCAGCCAATGCCCGTGGGATTGGCTGCTCCTTTTCCCTCACAGGGCATCCAGGCTCCGAGCACAGCTCTCGTTGCACCCGAATTTACCTCTCATTGTGACAATTCAGCGCCCTTGCTAAAGCCTTGGTTGAGAAATCTTTTTGTGAGTTGAACCTTGATAATCTCAGCAACGACACTGATGACTCCATGCTCTGTAATATCTCTCCTTTTCTTCTGCAGCTTCGAGGAGAATGGAAAGAGGGTGGAGAAGGTGGCAGTGGAGCTGATCTGGCAGGTTCACAGGGCCACACCTTCCCTTAACATGGAAAACACAGGAGGATTATCAGCAAAAGCTCTCTCCTCATGAATATGGATGAAAAGACACTGCCTGAGCTGATATTTTTAGGATTCTGTAGCTGATTTTTTATTTTCTGAAGACTCTCTTTCTGAAGGTACTCTAATTAGGAACTCCAATGTGCATATATATGTAATGGTAGATAAAAACTAAAGGCAGTAGAGGATAAGCAAAGGGTGACACTAAACCAGAGGTGTTACACTCTTGTGCATCATGAAAAAACTTGTATCCACTGCTTTCTGCCTGTCTTATTACAGAAACTGAGAAACCTCAACCTCTTAGGTTGAACTCTAAATTTTAAACACTATGGCAAGAGTTAGATTGCCCTCCATTTCATCAAGTCAGCTTGTTCTTGAAATATTATCCTGTAGAGCTGTGGGAGGAAAGGATGAGCGGTTTTCAGGATCTCAGGGCATTTAGAGCAAAGAAAGGTCTGGTTGAACTCACTGCCAGTATTGTCACATGTAATTACCCCCACCCAGCATATGTCTGAAGGGTTGTAGGCAACCTGCCCTTTTCATTTCAGTCTTTCAACTGTATCTGTCTGGCCTGGGACTTTAAATTTACATGCTTCCACTTTTCAGAGTGTGTCATCTTGAGGTGAATCCCTGTCTCTCCCCAGGAAGTTTGGGGCACATCTGTCCATAGGCGAAGTTGAAGCGTGGAGGAAGAATGGCACTTTCTTAGGACATACACAAGAGAATATTGTTTCCAGGCTTGCCTGTAATTTCTGTTAGGCTGATCAAATTTGCAGTCTCTCCAACTGGGACTCAATATCCAATGGTAAGGAGGGGGTCCTTCTTTGAAGAATTGACATCAGATGCAGAGAACTTTTCACTTTATGGCCCTGGGCACAAAACACCAACTTTAATTGACAGGACCCCAGGACCGCTAATTAGAAACTGGCAAACCCAGGACATCTGGACACCTTATCAGAGGTTTATCAAGATTACTGGTATGATCCATACAAAAGCTTAATGGGAATCAGCTGTCAAACAAGTGAAGTAATTTAGTCAAAGATTATGATTTTTTTTTTTGTTACAACTACAATGTGTTACAAACTGAGTTCTCAGTGGCCGTAATAACTGTACAGTTTCATAACCACTGGCTTTTTGCTCATTGTTTGACTTTCAAGCTAAAAAGACTGGGTCAAATTCAGAAAGTGAGCATGGCTCTAAAGAGGTCAGTGCAAACCCCTGTGCCAACACTGCCTCTGAACTTGGCCTTCAGCTGAGAGGCTGTGCTCCTCTTTGTCACCAAGCCAGATTTAAATCTTTTCCACAGCACTTCCAATTATGAGAATTCTGCCACATCATCTTGTCTTTATGTGGTCAGCTAAAAGGGTAATAAAAGGCCATGGGGGAAAGAAAGAAAGAAATGGCTTTGTAAAAAAAGGTAAAACTGTGTGATCCCGCATTTTCCACAGGAGAGATTGGAAAGAGCTTAAACTTCCTCAGATTACACAGTCTGAGGATTATGACCATTGCTGAATCAATATATTTTGTTAAAACAAAGGAACAAAAGGCATCATCATGAAGGAAAAATGGCCTTGGATCTTCCACTCTAGGAAGCCACAGGTGCTTTAATCCCACACACGTACACCTGGGGGAGAGCTGAAATCAAAATGTCCCTTTTTTATAATACGCTTTTAAACCTGTTTTTTTTTTTTTTTTAATAATAGTATTGGAGCCATAACCAAGGAAAGCAATCAGTGAGAAGTGAATAAATAGAGCTGATGTCTAACATTAGGCCTATAAACAACAGGGAACATGATCTCACCTCCTCTTCCTGTTAAGTCTGAGATGTGCTGAGCCTAAAGAAGGGAAAAGCCCACTGCTGGGCAAAAGAGCTAAAAGAAATTGTATCTGGAGCATAGTCTGGGTTGCTGACTACCCTGTTTTGTGCCTTGATCTGGTTTGAACCACCATTCTGAGGGAACTAATATAATATATGTAAACTGAAGTCAGTTTTAGCAGAAACTTGCCAAACCATTTTTCTTACATGAAAATGGAGTTTCACTATCTTAAGCAAGGCTGACATTCACCCGAGCAAATCCAATCTCTCTGTGTGTAAAACTTCAGACATAGTTTATGTTTTACAGTGATCTGATTTTCTTTTCCGGTTGCAAACTTTTCTTTGGTTACATTTCTCCAGGTGAATGACGGACTTATGGAGTATTCCTCAAGACTGAAAAGTGAGAATTTATTGTGCTGCTGAATGCCTGCATTATTTTGGCAGGTGGAGAGGTACCTGTTAAACGGGGAGTTGGAAAGGACAACACTAGCACAAACATGAGCTCTTCAGATCCATTGGCTGTGCACAGAGTTTCAGGTAAGACTGTTTACTCAGTCATCCCATGGGCATATATGATCACCTGGCAGCAGGTCAAATCCTTTGGAAAGATGGGACACTTCATCTTCCCCTTGAAACATAATGAACAGACATGCCACAGGGCCAGATGAGTTGCATTTTAGAAAATCACCTGATTCAACAATCTTCACTGGAGTGGGACTGATACTTCAAATAGGTAGCATGTAAGGATACCAATGGGCTCAGAATCATGACACAACATTAAAAACACCAATTAAGTCAAAATCACCGGTCTTGACTTAGGTAGGCAGGCCAAATCTACTTGTCTCAGGAAATCAACATGTGTAAATTATATATGTTCAGTAAATAGACCATGAAGGAAGGCCTTCAATTTGACCAGCTTAAGCTGTGGATGCTTTACACATGCTCCTTACATTTTGGGGATTGGTTGCTTTGTTTTGGGGTTTGTTTTTTTTTTGCTATACATAACATAATTTATTTTGGAATTGTTCTTCGCTCACATGGAAAAAAATAATCAACCCCACTCTTCTGCTTGGATTCACTTTTAGTTTTTAAAGAGATGGCATGGGAACAACAAAGAAGATAATTAAGTGTTGCCACAGAGTAGAGCCACAGTGACCATCTGTAGGAGAGAAACTTGGTGAAACAATGCAGCTATTACTTGGTAGACAGATGTTTGCTTTTCTGGAAGTTATAAAAACATCTAAACAGTTTCCCTAGGAATATCACCTGCCTAGAAGGTTTTCACACTGGTACAAATATTTTTATTTAGTTATCATATCCTCATTGATCATAGATTGGATCCTAATTAAATTTCAGAAGCAATATTAGAAAAGGAAAATAAATTCCCCAAATAGTCACAATACTGTTATAGTTTGTAAAGCTGCTAAGTGATAACAGAAAATTAATGGTATTTTTACATATGTGCTTCTTTGTGAGCAAATGAGCTGCACAGTGACGGGTAAAAGCACATCTACACTTTACCAGTCGCCTGCAGGACCTCATAACCCACCAAAAGTCTCCAGCGCTTTGTAACCACCAGGCTGCCTGCAGTTGATAGACAACCTTCACCAGTTGCTTTCCTGGTTGAATAAATTCTGCAACCAGTTTAAAGATTAATGTTCATACGGGGGGAGCTTCTTTCTTTAATGTAAAGAACTCTTCAGTATAAGGAGCTGACCAATATTGTTCAGATGGATACAGTTCTTGCAAACAGCTGAGTTATTCATTGGTTTGTGCACAGACACCTTACTCTGTAAATCATATTTTGATACGGATGCTTTGGGCAGAAAATTTAACATTGTGTGATGTTCAGAAAGCTACGTCAAAATTCTTGTCTTCAGGAAGAAAATAAGAATGTTGATCCTGAGTGTGTGATCAAAAGAATAGCTCTCTAGAAAAGAGGAAAAAAACCCAGATATTTTCAAGTCCTGGTGTTGACTTTTTTGGGTGTCTCTTCAAGGTTGCCCCAGGCAAAACACTCAGAAAGGCTCCACACTTTCTGGAAACTGTCCTTCCAGCAGATCTGAGTGTGACAACTCAGTAAGGAAGGTGTCCAAATCACCAGCCAGCTGAGAAGCCAGGGTTAAGAAGGACCTCCTGAGGAGTCATCTTTGATGTAGTCAATGCAGGCAATTTTGTCACGAAATCCTTCCCATAAGCTGATCAAGCTACACATTTCAACTACTACTACTGATTTACCTGAATTTTTCTGCCCTTTCTGCTAGAATATATGTCATAATTTCCAGTGGAATGCATTCAGGGCCAGTCTATTGCTATTTGTTCTTCTGACAACATCTTTAGCTTAAATAGCTTGTCAGCCATCCTGGTGTCTATTGCCTTGATGTATGTATTAGAAGCGAACACATTTCAACCTTCTTTTTTTTTTCTAAACTAGACAAGACAGGCTCTTTTGGTCTCTTCCAGAAAGATAGGTTTTTCTTACCCTTAGCCTAAAGTCTTCCCCAGCTGTCCCAGAATGAATAAATTCATTCTTAAATGTGAGCAATCCGAGCTGGATAAAGTCTTGCCAAAAATCTTGCACGACGGCATTTTGAAAATTCAGGCTGAGCATGGGGTTTTCTCTGTTATGTATTTTGCTTTCTGTGCAGCAGGAAGTAAGTTTTGGATGCACAACCTATGTTTATGTGAAAAGCTTCTGGAATATTAAATAGGACACTTCTCCTTTTTTTTGCTGACATTTTTGAAAGAAGCCATGGGGAACTGTATTTCCTGCTCTGTCCTGCTTTCCATGGGAGTTTGACTCCCTTTGATAATTGCAATGTTAATTACAAATAGGGCACATGATAAGCATTTAGGCAGCAGTCCTAAAATTTAAATAAAGAGCAAACTGTGTTTTGGTGCAGAGATGTCTTATTTCTCTTTGGTAGCAGTAGTAGCCTGACTCTGTCTTCACAGAGGCATGAACCAACAGTCCCCTTCTCTTCAGATAACACTGGTACAAAGCAACTATACCAAGCTCTACATTGCTGCAGCTGAAGAGCTACCAGCCCCTGAAGCAGCCCCAGTGCCTCTGCAGCATTCTCCAGTTTGCCACTGGCTGTGGCACAGGCCAGGCATGGCCTCATGAAAGCCAGTGGGGGAGGCACAGTGGTTCTTGGCTCTTCCACCACAGCTGCACACCCCTGCTGTCAGGTGTCCTTCTGCATCCTTAGAGAGCACTTATCCTGCTCCTGGCCTGGACCCAGACCTCACTCACTGTCCCTGAGGACTGAGTGACCATCCAGCTGTGGCAACAGATTTTCCTTCATGCACTTGCTGCACCTGCAGCAAGTCTTTTCCTGGAAGGCTGTCACAGAGCTGCTACCCTGCTACACACCTGAACTGCCACACATCTTGCCTCTTATCCTGCTTTGCGGAGCTGAAGTTGTTTGCAGAGCTCTTCCCAAGGTCTGCAAGCAAAGCAATGACTCATCTGTAAGGAGCTGCTGGTGTGACCTGTCTGGAGACAAGAGCCCCCAAGAAAAACATCCACACCCCAAAGAGGCTCACTGCTCTCTGCTTCTGGGAAGGGTTAGTTCTGATCCCCCAAAACTCTTGGGATAAGCCTTACTAATGCTATTTCATCTTCCTCCTCTTTTTCTTTGTTGACTAGGTGCCTCCTTTTGCCTCGACTGCCACTTAAATCCCTGCTTTTACCTCTTCATGCTCTTGTCACCAGCTCCAGCGATGCTAATATGAAAAAAAAAGACCAAACAACAGACTAGTAAAGTCAGGAAGACCTTCTTTACTTTAGGCTCTGCACGAGTTGTCCAGATGGGGCAGTACAGAGACTTTCGCCTGTATTTCCCTGGTGCTGGGAAGCCTCCCCAGTGGGATATGTCTGCCTTGCTGGGAACTGATGCTCTCTGCTGGAAGTCAGGGAACTTCTGAGGACATTGAGGCCTGTCTGTTATATCTGTATTATGCTCCCACTCCTTGGCCGTGTGAACTGAGCTGCTGAGGTACTTGTGGGTTTGCAGCATGCACAGCACAGAAATTGGAGTGTATGGCTGCAGTGCAAATCACAACCAAAAGGACAGCTTCCAGGTTTGACAGGAGGAGATAAGAGATGTTCCACAGAGTTGGAGGAGGAACCTGCTTTTTCCTCACTATATAAATCATCTCCATAATTTCCCTCTTCTCCCAGATATGCTAGTTGTCTGTCTCTTGCCCTCTCCTCCCATTTACAAACATTTTTTGGTCCATGTACCTCATTGCCTGCTTACGAGGTGATTCTCTCCCAGTGAAAGTTCTGTTCCACTTGTTACACCAGGAAATGCTAATGGCAAACTTAACCCAGTCATGAGTGTTTTAAGGAGAAGAAACATATGTGAAACAAAAAGAAATAAGGCGGGGTGGGGGGGAAAGTATGCGAGAAAAAGAAAAAAAAAGAATAAACTAGTCTATTTTTACAGTACTTTTTCATCAAACATTCCTGCCACTGTTGTTCCAGAAAGCCCTCCCAGCCTAGAAATAGTACTTGTTGGCCATGTTTAGTGTCCTGCATTTGTGACTGAAAGGAGCTGTGACTCATGAATGTGTATAGCTCCCTGGCTATAAGCCACTCTAACTTAAAATGGCTGAGGTTTACTGTGAGAAAGCACATCTGACTTGTATTTTCTTAAGACTGAAAAAGTACCGTCAAATAACAGTATAAGGGAAAAAAATCCTGACCATAAAGAATTTTACATTCTTTGGAATGATATCATAGTAGAATATACACAGTAGACTAATTACGGTTTCATCTTTAATTTTACTCCAAAGTGGGTTGCATTTTTTGAAATGTCATTCCCTTTTATAATTTCTTTTTTTTTTTTCAAAGGAATGGCGGAACTCCAGTCACTTACTTACCATCATCTATATTAATTTGTGTTCTTCAAACAGCTGGATAATCTGCGGTAATTAGAATGATCTCCGCTGGCTGGGTTTTATCATCTTGTCAGAGGGAATTACCCGGGCAGGCTTCTCTCTACCCCGAGCAGGCAGCGGAGGGTGCTGTTGTATTGGAGCTGCTCACAGGAAGGGACCCGCTCACTCCGCCGCTTTCGCAGTTCCTCAGCAGAGCTCTCGCACTTACAGACTTCCAGTTGTGTCTTTCCTGGGGTGACAGGGCGTCCCAGAGAGGGAGCAGGACCCACACACAGAGCTCAGCACAAGGAGACATGGGCTCAGTTTGTTATTTGGGCACCGAACGAAGAATGATATGTAATAACACAAGTTTGGATTTTGACTCCACGGCTGTGTGTTCCCTAACAGTTTTACTGCCTCTTGTCCACAGATGATATCTTGTACTAAATTCCTCGAGGAGAGGAGGGGGAGGAGAGAGAAAAGAATCAGGGAAATCTGGTTTTTTGACCAGAGCAGTTCAGACTCTGCCCATTAAGCACTTGCTTCTTTTCCAAAGTATGTTCTGAATTAGGCAGAGCACAGTATGTCTTCTTCAATGTCCTGTCCAGAAGTCATGAAGCCATGATAAATCCACGGATGGCAAGCCTTGCTGTCAAATTTGAGAGATTGTATTAGGACACCCAAAGTCAGCACTGTGCTCTTCAGCTGAGTTTGCATTAGCCAAACATGATCTAAGAGCCGGAGCACAGCAAGTCCGTCAGCCTGCTTGCTCACAGTCCTTGAACAGGATGCAGGATACAGCTATTGAATTTCCATTGCTGTATTTCACTGTCTTCACGACACTGTGACTTTATTAGTGAATATATCACTAATTATATGGCATGTGGTCAAAGAATGTGTCATCTCAAAATCCAAGTAAATAGCATAGAATTACCAAACACGCATCAAAGAAGCCCTCTGTGATTTGCAAGTATGACTAGATGCTACTGCTGTTCTGGCAATTGTTTTCTCTTTATATTAATTTTCCTGTAAAAACTTCAAGTAGAAATTTTACTTGAGCTTCCCAGTTCAAATAAAACTATCTGGTTTATGGATGAGTAACTGGAGAAGTTAAAGAAGTTAAATTATTTTTCCAGGATCATAGAATTGAGAATGAAACTAACCTGTGAATTAAATTCAGAAACTGAACTTCAGTGTCAGCTGAAAGGGGCTGAGGCTGCAGCCCATGACCCCTTTCTTTTCACACTCAGCTTTCCCCCACACTCATGACCATGGAGAAATTTTAGTTGTGCATCCTGAACTGAATGCACTGTGCTGGAGCTCTGAAGGGTGCAAGCTGCTCTGCATGCTGCACAGGTCTTCTAGCTCCTCTAACTGGCCAATATACCCTGATCATAATGTTTCCACATCGCTTTAAGATTAAAAGCAGTATATATATCAATGATAGAAAATATTGTACAATGTTATTTTTATCCCACAGGATGTAAACCAGCTCACTGAGGAAGTCACATGTGCTCTATAATTTCTTCTGCTCCAGCCCTGAGAAGAAATTTCTCCCTAAAAACTAGTAAAAGTGTAACTGCAATAACCCCTCAGCCAATATAATTCTGAATGAATCAAGAACTTTTCCAGAAACTGGCCCCTTTCTGAATAACCAGGATCAGAACACGGTTGAGTGCAAATAAGCATGAAAAAGCAACTTCGTGCCACTCACGTATTCCTGTGGCCATGTTCCTTTCTGGCTACTTTGCTGAGGACCGATTTCCTAACAGGAAATGTTTCTACCTATCTTGTGTTCTGTTTACCTGGTTTTAATGTTCTTAGTTTGAATTAGTAAAGGAGAATATGTTTATGCCTCTATCGATAGATGGAAATAGAGGTAGACCCCTTACTTGAGTACACAATGTTTATTTTATCCCAAAAGTTTGTTTTCCTTTTTTCCCCTCCCACTGCAGTGTCACTGCTGCTGTATTTTATTAGACCTCTGGTTTTCATTATGCAAAAAGTCAAAACTGGAACATTGTAAATCCTCCCTGCTTGCTGCTCTGAAGCCCGTCCGCCATTCGATGCCTAACGGCTTCTCCGACCAAAGTGCGCTGCTTCCAGGGGCTTTGGGGAATAGGAGGTGAGAACAGGGAAAGCTGGGCGGGGGGGGACACCTCGCTCACCCAAGGCTTGTTAACCTGAGCGCACACTCTCTTTCTCAAATTTGTTTTCTCAGCTGGTGGCACAGTCGCTGCCCCAGCGCCACCAGTCCAGCAGAGAGCAGTTTCATTCGAGATCTGAAGGCAGATTTTAAAAAAGTTGTTGGGGCAGGAGGGGAGGGAAGCTTAATAGCAGCTTAGAGCCTGACTCCCTATGTTTTCTTAGTATATTGAAATATGAACTGTGTAAACACTCTGCATTCCACCTGCTCCAAAATCTGCCAGAAAGCTCACAAAAGTCCTTTGCTCCTTTTTACATCTTCCCGTTTTCCTTGCCATCTTCCCCACAAAGTCTCCCATACCACCTTGCTGTTCTGCCCCCTACAAACACATACCCTCTTTTTCTGCCCTCCTTTTTCCTACTTTTTTCCCTACTGGAGACATGCATTTCCAAATTCGCTTTGCACCTAACACATGGTGCCTTTTCAGCCTCCTCTTTCGGAGAGCTGTTGACTCACTTTGGTTTCAAAATATCAGTGGTGATGCTTGTCAGGTTATTATTGTTCCTTTGATATTATTTACTGTTATTGCACATAAATATGGCAGCAATCACTGGAGAGACTGAATATTTTCCACATCAAAACTGAGAATACACATGCTCTGTGTTTTACCTGTCTTCCCCTGAATGGGGAGCAGTTTCCATCCAGATGGCAAACCATCAAGGGTTTTACACTTTTACACCCAGTAAAAATGTTGAACAAAGAAGTACATTTTCCATCATGTTCTGAAAGAGAGCAGACTGTGCTGGCTTCACCATGAGAGCAGATTTCCCCTTGGCACAGTCCTCTGCCAGCATCCAGGAGCAGGACGGAGACAAGGAGCAGGTTTTTGATGCATGGCAGCATTCCTGAAAGGCACCCGCAGAGAGAATCATGCCATGTGGGCAGTTTAGAATTGTCTGAGTGGCCCCTGGTAACCACTCCTCATTTCTCATGTCAGAGGTGATCATATCATCCCTCATGGTGCATAGGATTTGGTGGTGTTCTTGGAAGTGAACAGGTAGTACTTGTTCAAAAACATTGTATTTTTGATCCAGGAGATTCAAAACAGCCTGCTTTTGACTGAAGCAGCCAGTAAAATTTGCCACGATTGCATCAGACTGCAAAGGCTGACCTGAAAATGAGTGGAGAACTGTGATTTAGGTCTAAGACAAAACTGTTTCTATTTGACTGTGTAAGGAGGTCACTACCTCAGCTACCCAGGAACCGTGAGAGTGAGATTCAACTGGCTTTTCTACTGCTGCACAGCATTCAAAGCAGCAGCAAAAGTGGTCAGCTGAGTCCCCTCACCTTCATTTAGAGTTGAAAAAATGAGGGTGCTCTTCTGTCTTCTCCTAATGAGGGTGCCCTTTGCCCTCAAAATGCTTCATGCTACCCCAGTGCTTGCATCTCAACCCTGATTCTTTTTCGACTGTGGGTTCTGAGGGAAATGGTTCTGACTAGTTAGAAACACGGTGAGGACAGTGTAGTGGAATGGATTTGGCAGCCCTCTAACCGGGAGATGGGCTCTATATTTCACCTCAGGGCAGCTGGTGGGAGCCCCACTGCTTCTTAGATTTTTCAGGATATATAGGTGTCTTTGCCATTCACTGGACTTGTTTGTGGCATCGGCATCTCACTGGAGATTGGGGATTTTTCCTTTTGTTCTTCCCTGCCTTGAGCTTTGCTTCTGCCCGAACCAGGAACCATGCAAACTCATGTCACAGTCCTTTTCAAGCACTTGGCATTAGAAACACCCTTCCCCTCTGCCTCTCCCAGCCAAGTGATCTGTGCAGCAGGGCTGGGAGCAGGGAAGGGACGGGACGGGATGGGACGGGAAGGGACGGGAAGGGACGGGAAGGGAGGAGGAAGAGGAAGCCATTCACCCCACCCTTCCAACCAGAAGCAGGAGCCTGAAGCGGTCACTCCAGTGGAAGAAGGTCAGGTTTAAAAGAAGGGGAAAAAAAAAAAAAGAAGGAAGACAAAAGGTGTTCCCTCCCTCTGTTAGGATCTTTGCGGCCGGGTGTAACCACACACAGACACCAGCAAGGCTGGCCAGAAACACGGATGACGGCAATGAAAAGCTGATATCACTGTGAGTGAAGCTGTAGTCCCTGACAGGCTCCTGGCTTGCTCTGGGAAGGTGGTCTGACATCTTCCCCACTTAATTCAGTTTGCTTAAAACCGTCCCCCCAGCTGTCAAAACTCCTCTCATCAGAAAGTAAATCTCGAACTGAGCATTTCAGTTAGGACAAAGGTAATACAGTTAAGACAAAAGCTGTCCTGTCTCCAACTATTTTTTGGAAGGCTAGTGTGAAGGATTTGAGTAACAAAAATGTGTGTATTTGTTCACTGCTAAGAGGAAGGGTCACTAAACTGGAACATCTAGTATGCTTTTGGAAGAATTACATTACACCAGAAGGGGCCAGAAACAAGATACCATTTGTTAATTTTAATCCATTAAGAATACATTGGGCAATTGAACTATTATTTGTAACTCTCTGCAATCTCTCTTTAGGGCGAGGAAACCATGTCCTACTGCAATTAGGTGTGGTGTGTTCTCAGAGCACATAAAGCTTTCAGCGACTTTGTGTGAGGCTGATTTGGACTTTAGGTAACAGCACATATTGAATCAGCCGGGGAAAGAAAGTCTCCAAGCAGAGGTCTACCAGTTTTAAATTATCTGGAATTTCAAATGATCAGCGGATATATTTATCATATTATCCCTGTATTTATGAATTTGTGTATGGAAGGCCAGGGGGTGTCCAAATCTGCAAATTGTCAATTCACGTTCGATTCTTCAAACTGAGCCAAGTCAGTCTTGCCTTTTCTTTTAAACCAGACATAACTAGAAAATAATTGAGTAGTTGAAATGAAAGATTTTTCCTTGGGTAATACTATATTGTACTGAGTACTCATAGTAAGAACAAGTTAACTGCCTTGTTCTCCATCATTACAGAAAACTAAAGAGAGGAAGTAAATGACCTGAGAAAATTATTCTTCTATTTTAATCTTATTAATCTTTTCTCCTCTGTTCCAGTTAAAACAAAAGAAAGAGCTTTGGAGACAGATTGACTCTGTAATAGAAAAAGCACAGTTTGGAGAAACTTTCAGTCTAAGACTATGCTTTGCCTGTTCTGTAGTTCTGAAATCAAAGCAGGTTTCCTAGCTTTCAGCAGAATGATGTTGCACTCTGAAGACCAAAATGAGCTTCTGAAATGAAAAATCAAGTTTCATTTAGGATGCTTTTTAAAACACATCATTGCCTGACAGCAGAGATGGTAGCCAACAGCAGAACTTGTATTATAGTCAACTGATGTTACTAATTCAAGACAAAAAATATTCTGACAGGATTGAGTTTGCCTGGAAGGACGAAAAAGGACAAATAGCCTGAAAGGCAAGCAGCAACACAGCTGTACACTTTTGCTGTGCACATGGTAGTAACAACCCATAGCTAATATTTCTCCTCTTGCTGGGAGTTCAAGTTCTAAATTTAGGGCCCTAAATAAGGGATCTGACATATGAGGGGCCTTATACTAGCAGCCACAGTCAATGGGACATGCTGAAGCCTCGTGCCTTTCCAAATCAGAGCATTTAAGTTTAAAGTACACTGTGAACATCCAGCCTTCACTTCTTGGCTTCAGTTTCCCCACAGGGAAAGTGGGGCTGATGGGGGACACTTGCTTGCACAGGATCCATCAAGGAGTGAGCTCTCTCCATCAAATCTGTGTCCCAGTGCTTCACTGGGTTCTTCTCATTGGGGGTCCCCATGCCTCTGCCAAGAACAATGGGCATCCATGAGGACTGGCTGAGTCCTCTGCCAGAAACAGGCATGGAAATCTACCCCAGGGAAACACATTTTTAGGCACCTACATGAAAATTATAATTGCTTTGCTCTTAGGGAAAAGCCTGATTGACTTCAGCTGAGATATTACTTCAGTCTAGTGAGACACCACTTTCCTGGCTAACACATCTCCAGGCAAGAAGAATTTCCTCAGAAGTCAGTGACAGGTTTTGTAGAAGGATTTTGGAGCAGGCAGCATTTGTGGCTGTGTCAAGAAATCAATAAAAGCAGCTGAACATGCAGTAAAGGCATGGAGATACTGCAGCAAACCTGGGTATGTTATCAGCCCCCTGCCTCTGGCCAAGGCTGATAAGCACTGGAGATGGAACAGAATGGAGGAAAACATGGGAACAGGATGAATCTCCACATCCACGGCTGTCCCACCGCAGATCCTACCCACTATCAGGCCGCGGCAGCTGTTCCTTAGTATGCTGTGAAGGGAAACGAGGTATTCTCTTTAAAATGGGATGGCAACCTCTGCCTGTGCACAGTGGGAATGAGACAGGGGAGACACAGAAGGCAGCCAATACACCAGGCTGTGCAGGAGCAGGGCTCTTCAAGGAAGGGCTGTGGCCCATCCTGTGGCCCTCATGCACTGTATCGTCTCTGCTCCTGTAATTCACAAAGCACCAACAAGGGGACGCAGCACCCAGAAACAGAGACATCCTCATCCTCAACATCTCCTCCCTGGAACAGCTTCCCCAAGACATGCAGGGAAAGACATGCACCTCTAAAAACCCTTCATATTTAAAATGTAAATAGTGATCTTTCCTCCAGGTCTAATCTGGGCAGGTTCTGTCCATCACAACATCCTTCTGTGGCTAACACTTCCTAGACAACTCGGTCTAGAGGGATTTGTTCCAACAAAACATTTATCTCAGGCCCTTACTCTTCCCTTACAAGAGTTCTGCAAATGACCAGCCTGCCATGATTTACCCTGCCTCCCAAAGTAGCCCCTCAAATCACTTCTCTGAGAGAAGAGATTCGTAATTTTCTTTATGAGAAAAAGAATTTTTCTTTTATGGAACATATGAATGAAGGGCAGGGAAATGGATCCACATTTTTGCATTGCACTGCTTTTCCTGGTGCTTTCTTCTGCACTCCAAGTCAGATGTTTTGTGGGATGATTCTACACTACCACTTTGTGCTTGGAACTTCAGTGTGTCACCACTTCCCTCTAACAAAGCTTATAACCAGAGGAAGCCCCGGCCTCTGTGGGACAAGTAGTTTTGGAAGGCGCGAGCAGCAGCATCTCCTCTCCGCCTCAGAGTTGAGACTTCAGCAGGAACCAGAAGTCTCTGCCTCTGCTGGGAGCAAGATAACTCAACTGCAAAGGACAGAGCCACCTGAGGCACTTAGAACTGTATCCCCATTTTTTAAATTGATGTAATAATATTGTCTTTGTTATAAAGATGAAGATTTTGTAATCATGGTATTCACCAGTTTTTACCAATTGTCATCATGTTTTGAATCCACTGCACATTTCCTAGACTGTGTAGAAGAGGGGTAGGAAGCTCACAAACCTCAAGAAAACTGGCAGCTGGATGGAGAAGAGTTCTCCGTCTGCTCCCACCCCTCACAACACAGAGGGAAAAGCATTTTCTATTCACCCTTTGTGCATTTTCTTTGGTTGCAGAGAGCTGGCTGGTCAGCCCATGCATTAACATGAACTAGCCAGAGTAAAGGCTGTTTATCTCAGATAGGGCTGTCATAGGAAGTTGAGAACATTTTTGGGGTGATGGGCAGAAGAACAAAGACAATCCTGTAGGAGACAAGGCTTCACTAGTTCTGCCACTAATGAAACAACTTGGTATTTTCTTCATTTTGAGCATCACCAAATGCAAAGTTCTTCTCTTCCCCTTTGTAGCTGAGCCTCTTGGAAAAGAAAAATTATTCCAAAATGGGAATGGAAACCTGGTGTATGTTTGAACACTGTCAGGCAGGTGAGATAACCAAGAGCTGTGAGAATGTAATGTCTAAGGGAAACAGAAGAACTTTGATAGAGACATTGTGATTCCAAATAAGAAGAAAATTATTTTCCCTTAGGTTTCTGTGATTTTCTTCCCCCAACTCTGCTCTTTTCAGTTGTTTGCTCTAAGGGACTGGCTCTTTTTCAGTCACTAGAAATGGTCTAAGCAGTTCAAAGAGAGGGGGAGATAATGGGCGCTTGGGGATAAGACTCTTAAAAGTAACTTTCAAGGAAAATATTACAGCTTTAACAGCTACAAAGGGCAGACTTCCACTGTATCTAGAAGAGCGCCCTGGGATGTTGCCAGGAGCAAGTTGCTGATAATGGCTGCAAATATATCTGTTAATGAAATGTTAAGCTCCTTGACAGAGTTTTTGGGTTTTCAAAGTGACAGCTTTCCATTAAAATTTCCATCAGAAGAATTTGAGGTGGGACAGAATTGGAACCATTTGTTGATTGAATCTGGCAACTGGCTGAAAAAGAGCACGGGACTGAAGAGTCCATGATTACAAATTATAGCATTAAAATCCAACTAACTGTCATCTAATCCAGCTTCAACAGAAAAAAAATGCCTGGCCATGAGGACCTCTATACAGACTCAGGATCAAAGTTTGCAAAACCAGAGCTGCAGCTCCTCATCCCTGTATCTCTCAGAAGCAAAAATATAGAACAGAGTATTTTGAAATAACTAAAATTCCTGGCAAAATCTAGTTTACACCAAAAGGGACAGAAATTAGACCAAAGAAAATCTTCGCTCTGCTTTCCAGATTATGGGAATTTACCCTCTATCCCACAACTTCTTTCAGCCATTGGTCCTACTGCCTTGCCTTCCAAATCATCTGCAAAGGGAAGACAGAAGGGGAGAGGAATGTAGACTAAGGAGAATTACTAAAATAAAAAGAAAAAAAAAAGAAAAAAACCCCCAGAAAGCGTTAGGCAAAGCTCCTGTTGATTTCAGTGGATGTGGACTTTGTCCTCTCTTTCAAGTACTCTCTGAAGAGCACAGCAGGTCTGTGTGCAGACCTAAGGGGCTTGGGATGTGTTATGAAGCTAATTGTGAAAATAGCAGCTCCAGGAGTTTTCCTGACGACAGCTTCACTCATTTGCACCAAACAGCTTCTTTGGTCCCAAACCTGTGAAGGGCTACACCCAAGGTTAACTTTAGGTGTGTGCATAGTCCCATATCCAAGAAGTCACCAGGCATGTAGATATTGGTGTAGTTGGGACACTGGCCAGTTTTGGCATTATGAACGGTGCTTGCTGCAAGTGTCTGTCTAACAGAAATCTCTTCAGCTTCACATTTTAGAGCAAAGATTTCAAATCACAGACAAAGAAGATAGCAAAATTCTTGCTGCAGAGAGCTAGGTGGATGAGAGGCTGATCTCCTAAACTCAGCTTTGCTTAGGTTTACATATTATGGCTTATTAAATACTCACACATTAAATGTGACTTCATCTTGAATAGCTTCTAAGTATTATGATCTTAAATGACAGCAGCTTCTGTATCTAACATCAGAAAGCAGCATGCTACCAGCTATTCTAAATGAAACCTACTTCTTGTTGTAGAAGACTTATGCATTAAAGCTCAAATTCATGAAAATGAAAACCCTCAGGCTTATCTGAAGGTTAGTATAACTAAAACACAAGCATAAAGCAAATACTTATGTGCTTTCCTGAATCAGTATCTGAATGAATTGGTTTTGCTGAATAAGCATAGAAAGACCACAGGTCTCCAAACAAATTAATTTTAACTATTTCCAGTAAATATTTTCATCTTACCTTGTGTATCTCTGTCAACTGTGATGGGCTGAAGCCAGATCCTTGCAGGGAGGAAAAATGAATGCACAACACTTTTGGAAATTGATCTTTGCTGTGTTGCCTTTCCAAACAGGTATTTTGTCATTTTTATGTACAAAACCATGAACAGCATGTTAAAATATTATATTTTACATTTTTACACAAATTAGCAATTGAAAAGTTACACCTCAGCAGTTGTTTATGTCACATGGTTGGACTATCAATCATAATAATAATAAACCAGGAGATTTTAAAGCTAGCACACTTCTGAGTATTCAACCAAAATGGAGAAAAATGGGGAAAACACATAATATATCTTAGGAGTAGTAATGTCCTGTTATTGTTAAAAAACTGCTGGGACCTCATTAGTGACTATGAAAACATCATCTGTGAATACCGTGAGGCAATAAATCTACAGTGTCCAAGGAAGAGGGGGGGAAGAGAGCAAGCACAACGTGTGTATTTGCCATTTTTTCTTACCCAGCTGTGAGTTAGTAATTTCCATCTCTGCTTGCCAAACAGCTTCCAGAAACTATTACTGATTATGTGAATTCAATAGTCTGCTAATGAACGATAAGATAGTGGGCCTATGCTCAAGACTGCAGGAGACAAATAGTTGTTTACATGTCAAAAATTCCTTTTTCACTTGGATAATTTCACACGCCCGCGCGCACACACACACACACACTCGTGCTTTTGAGGACCCATTTTATAGCAGTCTAGCTCCAAACCAGGGCTGATGATGCTGCAGGTATGGCCCTGTCATCTCCAAATGAAATACTAGTTTTTGTAGTATACCACTGATGATCAATTTTCCACAGCTTTTAATAAAGCAAGCAGTACTGTAAAAATAACAAACAATCAGTTTTTTGGAGGGAAGAATGGACTGAATGAATGATGAAAGGCAAATAACTTATGGATGAATCCTGAAATACATTTGTGTAAATACCTGGTATTTTGAAAGACTTAGCATGAGACCCTTAAACAGATTTGTGATATAACTTACCTACCGTAGCTACATCAGCGAAACTTTATAATGCTTCTCACCCCAGACAATTTTATCATCTGTCAGCCTCCTACAGCCACAGTGTGACCAGGCACAAATCCATTGCTGTCATAAATACATGCTCTTGTGTTACTGTGGAATTTGGCTCTGTACTTGCAGAGCTCACGTCACCTGTCATTGAAATGTGGCTACTTCTACTGAGGAAAAGCAGCACTGCCAGCAAGATTGTTTTTAGCAGGGGAAGCAAAGGGTAATATAGCCAACTAAAATCGCTTGAGAGCTTACATAGGAAGAACACAAGGTAATGACCTTGGAGTCATTAACTACAATTCCTTTAGGGCACTGGGTCTATCCACTCATACATGTCTGAGAAATGATACCGGGTCCCTAATGGCTATAAGTACAGCAGAGACTGAACAAGTGGAAACTATTTGCTCTGCTGAAAATTATACATTGGTTTTTTCACAGAACCCCAAATTTTTTGACTGTGAGCTTTCACTTTAGATCCATTTTTTGCATTTGGTTCCAGAGCAGTGGAACCTTGGTAGGTGATAGTCTGCAACTGGATACCTTGTTCATACATTGTACCTTCAAAAGCACTGAGAAAGCAAACAGAAAAAGATTTACCTTCCAAGATACTGGATATCTTGTCTCTGTATGTGAAAATGAAGTATTGGGACATAAATATCACAGAAAATGTAACATTCCCAATACCAGCCTCAGGAATCAGCAAAGGCGGCAGCTGTCTAGGACAGTGCCCTGCCAAGGCAGTAAAACATCTGTTTCCAGTGGTTTGTTCATGACAGGGCTTTGGACAGCAAGGCTTATATATGTGGGACAGGCTGGGTTTATGTGGTGCTGGGTAACTCCAATTGCCCCCATGGTGGCAGGAAGAAAGGCAACATTCCCACACAACTGTCTCCCAGGACTCCCCTTCTCAGCCCTACTTTTCCCATTTTCCAGTGGAAGGAGCAGCCTGGTCCCACATGAGTCCTGAGGTCTTGAACAGCTGAGTTTTGCTTAGTGTCAGAAAAGCCTTAAGCCAGGTCTCTGCAATTCCAGGATGCAAACTCAGAGATGGCTTGGAACACACAAACAGTTAGTTGTTGGATTCAAAAAGCCCTTGCTTATTTGATGTACTATATGAAATACCCTGGAACTCACTCATTATGAAACACAGTCTCCAGAACATGAGAGCTTGTTAGATAAACTGTAAGTAGCTTCCCAAAACTGATTTAATTATGTTATGATTAGACAAATTTTAAAAAACCAAACCAAACAAAAACAAAAAAAACCCAGCAAACCCCTAAAACCAGAACAAGGTCAGTGTTCTACTTGGTGTAGCTGTGATGAGTCACTCTTTGGGGGTAAATACGGACCTTACACTCACAAGCACTCATTCTGTTTAATCCTTGCATTAATAAAAGGTCTCCTATGTTCTCATCATTATCACAATCCATATTAGAGTTCAGAGTTCATACATGCTCAGTCTCTTTTCCATACTGCCTCTGCTTGTGACATTCATGAATACAGAACCATCCCTAGAGGCCTTATCACACAGTGAACATGAAGACTTGTCTACTCAGTCTTACGGTACTTCTTGGACTCTAAGGATTAGCTAAGAGCTCTGACTACAGACTGTGGTTTTAAGAAGTAATTTTGGACTTGCAAGCGTACTATAGCAAACTAAATATATATTTAGCAAACTATACTAAAGCAAAAAAATATGTCCTTAGAGGGGAAAACTGAAATTCTGTAGTTATTTCCAGAGATCTTGAGCAGTAAGCAATGTTGGTAGAATGTGTGGGACTTCTGGAAGCTGGAAAACAGAGTTGAAAATCAAATGTTTGCATCGTTGGGTTGAGTCTTGTTTATCAGTTTTATTGCCACTTCTCTGAAAGCTACTTGTTGCACTTTCATCACTTGAGAGCATACCCTTTTGCATGGTCTCACCTCTTGGCAGTGGGAACAGCAGCTTTTGAGGACCATGGAAGCATAAAAGAGGAAAGCATTTTCTGCAGAAGCCGGCAGAAGTGTTGGTTCTTGCTGCAAACAGAGCCAACAGCAGCAGAAGTGAATCTAAACATCTGACCCCGTCCAGTCAAAGGACATCTCCTGTATCACATCCCATTAGTCGAAAGTCAAAATGGGCCAAATTGGTGCTTGTCTTAGAGGGAATTCTGGGCTTTGTAATGGATCAGTAGAACTGTGTGTTAATGTGTTCGGTATTAATTTATGTTTTGTAAATGTAGAGAAGCTAATAGGAAAGCAATTGGTCCTTGCTGAGCTATATCTCTTGGAAGAAAAATCTCAAAGGGAAAAGAGCATATTGCTATTAATTTTTAAGAGTTGGTAGCTACTTCCTTCTCCTGGGCAGTGTGTGCACAACCACAAATGGTCAATTCAGGCACATACATGCATGTAAATTCAGTGATTTGAAACCTATGTGCATAGTACACAAGCAATGGACTTTCACAGACAAGCTATTAATCTGGACAAAAGTTGGAATCACTAGGTGCCATGTTCATGTGGGCAGTCTTACCAGCACAACAGGAATGAAACTTTGTGACAGAACTTTCTGTGCCCTGCACAATGTGTGACTGTGTGGAGAAAGCTTGCAACATGACTTTTCAAAATTTTTGTCAGAGAAATAACTTGTATTTTTACTCTTTACAGGATCTTGCTGTACTTTAAAATTAGATGAGAAGTGGTATTTTCATTGACATCTTTGTCTACCCAGTATAAAAGAAATGGTAAATGGGAAGAAAATATATGCCAGTTCTGTGTCTATGTAAATATACATATATATCAACATTTAACTTCTGATTGCCTAAATCTATACTAAGTTTGGACTATCCAGTATAGTATTTGAGGTGAAAGAAGAATTTCTATAAAATTCAGAAGGACACTCCCTCCCCCCACCCCAAATTAGTGTTTCTGCTACTCCTCCTTCTTACCAACTGTATCTATGTAGCATTACATTACCACATGAGCTGCTTGGCCTGTCTGGATAGCAGAGTACTTTGAGCAGGATTTTCAGTTCCATTGGGGGAAATTCAAACATTCAACTCCAAATAAAAGTCACAGGAATGTGCAGGCACATCACTTAAGAAGCTTTAAAAAAAATCATGGTTTTCTTATGTGATGTTCTGCAGCAGAAGCATTAGATGAATGTCTGCCAGTACTGGACCTGGATTCAAATTTTCCCCTCTCCTGGCCTCACTAACTTAGTTTACTAGATTGAAATTTTCTAATTGTACTTTCTGACTTCTCTTAATTCTTTTTCTTTTCCCTTCACTCTCTTGAGGGTTTATTCTCTTCCCAATACCATGCTAGTTTCCGTGCTTTAACAGTTGCCTTCTTTGATTCCATCTCCTCCTTGTTGAGGAAGGAAGAGTGACCTGAATGCTTCATACATTCATCTCAAGTTATGAACTGCACTGTGTCAGCTAAGTAACTAATAAAAATTAATTTATTAATTGATAGAAACAATTATCTCTGTTTCAGATGAAATGTATCTTAAATGGTGAAAATTTTTGCCAGAAGTCTGTTCAAAAAATCCAGAGCCCTGAGAGTGGAGCTATAAAAATCTGTCCAATAATGGGGCATATTAATTGGACCCTCATGCCAGTTAACTCATCCATCATTTACGGCTCTTGGAGTCCAGGAGCACTCCTGATGGCTGCCAGGGCTTTCAGTCCACTCCCTGCTTACACATGGGTGCTTGCATTCTGCCAGACCTCTGACTCTGCCATTTTGGCCCCAGGTTCAAAGGCCTTCAGATGCTTCTGGCAGGTTATTCCTGGTTTATACCTTTGACAAAGCTAATGGTAAGATCAGATTTTGTCCTCACGTTTTGCAAGTCAGATTGTTTTTTGCTGAAGTTCATGCTAAAGGAGCAGAAGGAAGATCAGGGTGCATCTTAAGGACCACTGAGGGATGCCCAGATGAGTTCCATGAGTTCCACTCATTGCCAGATGTGACAAGAATGATTCACAAATAACGCTAACTTCTGTGAAGATTACCACTACAGAAACCAAAGAGGTCACTCTTGATAAATACGTGGTTTCTGTAGATACGGGTGATAATTGTTTTCAAATCCCATGAAAGAGCAATGTGAGCTGCATATGTAGTGGTGTGCCCTGAGCTGAAAGACTGGTGACTCTCATAACCTTATTCCATACATCTGTTATGTTTTTGGAGGCAAGGCAGTGTTTGTCAGTGGCTGAGATTTCATCTTATATCCTGCTCTGCCCAGGCAGTTCCTGAGCTTGTGTGGAGTATCATGCAGGCTTCTCCTCTCCTCCATCCATGTGCAAGGAGCAGGAGAGAGGTTGGCCACTGGCTACAAAACAAAAAACAATTGCAATCCTTCAGGTTTTGACCATGCTTTATTCAGTTCAAGACACTAATAGAGACATGGAGGAACTCAGAGCTCAGACATTTTTACCCATTATTAACCCCAAAGTCTTTCCTGTTGGGGAGATTTTTCATGCTGAACTGTGGAACATCAAACAGCATTGCCAGAGAGAAGGCAAAGGCTCCAAATAACAGGCTTATGCATTCACATCAGTAAAACTTGGGAAAATAAGATAAATAGTATTCCTTTTCTATTTGCTTTCCAAGTAATGTTTGCAAACATATTTGTCAGTAGAAAATTCATAAGAGGAAGAATCTCACATGAATTTTCTGAGCCATAATATATATAGTTCAAATGCTTTTGGAAGGCCATTTTGAAAGCTCTGTGTTTGTTAGTTTTACGAGTTAAGTGCTTAACTGAGTGCCTGAGCATTTCCATGAAAATGAAGTAACCATCAAAGCTATACAAACTGGTATTTCCAAGCAGCAATTATCACAAGTAAGCAAAAACATGTTTTAAAATGCAGCTGCAACATATCAAATGATATCTCAAAAATTTTATGAGCTCTAATTTTGTCCATTATCCCCAACTGTTCTCCAAATTTTACTGATGCGTATGTTGTCAATAGCATCAGTCTACCAACCTCAGAAAAATAAAATACTTACAGGATTTAATTTTTTCTTTTCATCTCCCTCATTGCACAACAGCAGAAGGTACCTGATTGTGGGCTTACTATGTATTAATGTACTAAAGCATGATGTGAACACTTGGCACAAATTTTACAAAACTTTTCCACTTTCAGTTGAAATTCACTTTACTCACCAAGAATGATTCACTGGTAGCAGAAGGATGTGTCATTGGTCTAAGTGAACTGTATCAGTATCACATAATGTACATGTCATATTCTATTTTCTTCCTGTTTTCATTAAAAGTACACCAGCAGGAAAAAAAAAAGCAAAACCAACCCAGTGATTTTCTCCCACTCATTTCCTGCACTCTATATTTCTGACTCAAAAAAACAGTGAAGCACCAATATGTAAAAGCACTAATATTAAGTTCATCTAAACATTTCCATTCTGAAGGCCCAGTTTCAGTTATTTATTATTTTCATAAACTTTAGCCTTCTTGGCTGAACTTTTTCCAGAGTTGTTCTCTTTCCAAGAGTGACTATTTTAGGAAAGTTTGAGCATGAATCAAGCAAAACCAAAACTTAACAAAAAATACACTTTTCCCACCATTTCTCCCAAATCTTGCAGTTTCTTTAGAATAGGTATAATGGCCAGACCTTTTCAGACAAAAAGCTGATATGTGGCAGATGACAATATGTAAAACACACAGGTACCTTCCAAAGTCCTTTTGAAAACAGATACAGATTTACCCAAATCATATGTACCCAAAGGTTAATTTCCACTTACATGCAGCTGTCATATGAACCTAGATATATTGTTTGGGTTTTTTTCATAAATACTCAGAGGCAATTGGTACCATTGTTCCCCATTTCCCAAATCGAGAAACTGAGATGTGGCACCAGTGACTCAATGTATGTTTTGTATGTCTCCTCTTGGTATTCCTTCTATTAATTTTTTCTTTAATTAGTAGTATTCTCCATGTTCTAAATGACATGCATTCCTTGTGCAGACAATGCAGTGCAAAGGAAAGAGAACAAGTGATGGTTAAACGCTGAATGTGCAGTGTGGGTGTAAATGGAGCAATCGTGCAACAAACACAGATACGCTGTTAATGAACGGCCTGTTTGCAACCAAGTGAATACTTAAAGCACTTTCACACAGGAGATTTTTCTTCTCTTTTTGTAAGTCATGGCAAATAAATGCCATGGCTGCCTCATTCACTTAATAACATCAGATCTGAGCACTGAATCATAGTGTACTGACATGGAATTGAAAAATTTCTCTTGGGCCTCAACCCAGAATTGCAGAGCTTTTTAAAAGCGTTTAGGAGAGAGTCTGGGGAGTCAGAAGTCCAACTCCCACAGGCTTTCGGTAGAGTTCTCAGCCCTTCTCCATTGTGCTCCTTTGTCAGGAGGACAAACCCATGTTATGTAAGTATCATTAATTGTGAACACATGAGCAGCTCCGCTGAAGCTTGAAGTTAACTATGTGTTTAGGTGCTATGTTGGGTGCATTCTGTTTACACTCCATAACACAAAAAAAAAAAAAATCCAGAAGTGACGGGGAAAAAAAACCCAAAAAACTTCCCAGCTATGCTAAAATGCCTGACAAAAGTGTACACATTTTCTAAAATATTTGGGAGACCAAGACAAAGATGGGGAACAGGATTTCTTGACATGAATTCCCAATCCCTTTTAACGAAGGAGCTTGGACCTCAGGTCCCCTTGCCACTGAAGATAGGATTTTGTGTAATCAGCTGTCTCTGATGCCCTGTTTCAGAAAACATGCCTTCCTGGTCCATGTTCTTTGTTTGGAAGAGACTTCATGATACAACACATTAAATTATTTCAGAACAGTCTTTGGCAGACACCACACATGTACATCAACTAAGAGCTTGTCTTACAAGAGGCACTCACATGGAGAAATTCTTTCCTCACTAGGTTCCTCTCTCATTCATTGCACAAGGTAACAAATACCCTCAAATAAATACTCACTGCGCAGAAATGGAAACTTCCATTTCTGAATAAGAGAGGGGTTTTATACCAAAGAATCATGGAATCATTAAGGTTGGAAAAGACTTCCAAGATCATTGAGTTCAATGCAATTAAAGTCCCAATCATAATCCATTCACATGAGTAAGGGTGTGAGTGTAGTCTGCACAGAAATTTTCTTGCTTCTGAGTACTTCACTTCAAAAGTCAGTAATGTTATAAATGAAACGAGCCGATTTCTATAATAAAAATGGAACAAATTTATTTATAGTAAATTTGGCAGAGTTTTTGGATAAAAAGCCACAATGCAGGGAAACAGCTCCGAGCCCAGGTGTCGGCAGCTGGGTGACAGGCAACCTGACAGGGTGTCAGAGAAGCTCTGTTCACGCCGAGGTCTCGGAACGGTGAGTTTTTATACAGTTTATTTCGCTGGAGGCAATCTTGTATTCAGAGTCCAAAGTCTAAAGATATTCAATTTGGTTCCTTTGGTTATTCCAGCGAAGAACAATGTCCTTCCGATGAGGAGATGAGGTCTTGATGAAATCTTGTCCCCTTCCAGGAATAGATACATGTTCCTGATATGTTGCAGATATCTTTATCGTGGTGAGAATGGCCGGGTGGCTTCTCCTGAGATGGCCCATCTCCGGCTCAGCCACGGCTACAGTTATGATAATGTCCTTCTCGGAAATCTTTTAGTTGAGAGGAAATTCCACATTCTTACGGGAACCTGCTCCCCAGTGAATGTGGTTTCACCATGGTTCGGATTTTAAACAGAAATATTTCATACATGTGTTTCAATATTGGACAGGTATAACCTTTATAGGCACGAATTAAACATATATACATAACAAGTAACCTCCTTTTTGATGATGGGGTGTTTTTGTATAAATTTCCCCATGCGTAATGGTACGCTGTGGAAATTGTAAGCTGTTCCAGTGGTGAATAGAATCACTATACAGGGATGTGAGCTAGCGTGGTGTACGGCAGGGATGGTGCTGCAGATCTGTACCCAAGGAGGATCAAACAGATTTTTCATGTGGGTTTCACAGATACTTGCTGAAAAGCAGAGGAATGACCAGGAATCCTGGGTTTCAGCCAAGTTATTTAAAGATAGGATGCTTTGGAGGGCACAGCCCATTTCAGCACCTCATTCTTGTCTTTGTTTCCCCTAACCTCCATTCTTAAACCCAACTGCTTCTGGCCTGATCTTTCCAGGATGTTCCTCTTCCTGGGCTTGCTTAAACAAAGGCAGGGCTCTACCCAAGCCCATTTAAACTTCAAGGCTTCCAAAGACCAGACTTTCTGGCTGACTGCTTTGTCCCTTGATGAATCCCCTGTACTTGACCTAAGCCCAAGATCCTCCTAAAACATCAAAGCTCTCAGCAACAGGTCCGCTGCTGCTGTTCAAACCACGTGTCACTTGGTACTGGTAGACTCCAAAAGCTTCAGCCCCTGGGCAGTTTTGCTCTGGTTCGTGCCTAAAATATGTCCTGTCCTTTTCCAGTTCATGCTCCTGTTGCTCCTTGGCTCCTCTTCACCACCACAGTCTCCTTGACAGGATTAATCAGAATACTTTGGTCTTTTTCTACAAAGAAGAGGGAGGGGTCATTTTTTTGAACAAATACAGTGTTTTTCTTTTTGGCATTGACCACAGTTAGTGTTCTGTTGTTCTTTTCCAGTAAAAGAAAACGAGAGGTCCATGTATGAGGCAAACAGATCTCCTGGTCTAACCCACTGCAAACCTGCCACAAAGATTAGATCAGTAGCCCAGTGATCATAGTATCATAAAACAAGAATGCTGAGGATTCAAAGGGAGCTTAAAGATCATCTAGTTCCAACTCCCCTGACATGGACAGGGACACCTTCCACTAGACCAGGTTGCTCAGAGCTTCATCCAGCTTGACCTTGAACACTTCCAAGGATGGAGTATCCACAACTTTTCTGGGCAGCCTGTTCTAGTGCCTCACCCTCACAGCAGAGATTTTTTTTTCCAATTTCTAACTTAAACATACTCTCTCTCAGTTTGATGCCATTCCTCCTTGTCCTGTCACTACAATCTCCTGTAAATAGCCTCTTTTGCTCTTGTAAATAGTTTCTCTAATGATCTACTTACTACCATCAAAGCTGCCTTGTAAAAATTCCAGGGGAAGCTAGATGTGTTGAAAGGAATGAGGCAAGAATTAGCTTAGTGTTACTTATATACTCTGTCAGACCACCTATCTAAGCCTGATCTGGAGACACAGCTCCTGTGTCCATTCTTCCTATTCAGTGAAAATTTTTCTAGTTCAGGATCTCTCCAGGTTTGGTTGAGTAAAGTCTTGTCCAAAAAAATATAATCCCTCAGTGCAGGGCTTAGAAAGGAGAGAATTGGCACTTTCCCTGACACACCTGTTCAGCAGAGAGAGCACTTTGATCTCTGTGGCTACCCATCTAACAGCCCCATACAGCAATAAATCCATACACTCTTTTTCTTCTTCTTTTTTTTTTTTTTTTTTTCCTTTTTATCTGCCAAAAGAGGGGTGGGGGGGAAGTGAAAGGAAAAAAGTAGCCATTCCAGGAAGGAGCTGAAGTCTATAAAGTGATCTTTCACTCTCTATTGCAAAGCTCTTGCTAGTCAGCACCACCACAGATCTATCAGAATATTTTTGGTAACAAGCTTTTGAAAAGCTGAATTTAAAATAAGAAATGGGAAGTGGGGAGGGAGGCAGGGGGAGTGTCTTCAAACCAAATGCCGCGACTGCTCACAAGGCACTCCATAATTCAAAACTGGGTACCCTCAGGCACGCTATGCATACATTTATATTTTCAAGAGAACAGTCCCACAATGCAAACACTGTGAGTGGTTTTGCCTAAAGGATTCTGTAGGATTTATGCACACGAGGGCTCTTGCCACTTGTAAGTAGAGGTCAGGAACCTGCCTGGGTGGAGAAGGCAGAGTCAGTGCTTTCCTGAAATCCCTCCTTGTGCCAGGAAATAATCACCACACCCACAGCTACTACATTTGAGCCAAGGTGTTTCAGGGACACAGTCATATAGGGCACGCCCATGGAAAAAAGTTTTCTAAACCATTTGCCGTTTCTTTAATCTTCCATTCCTTGTTGCTGAAAGAAATTTTAAAAATAAATAAAAAAAATCAAGGTAGCTGCTTCTGAGAGAAAAGAAAAGGAGTTTCTGTTCAATATCCTAAACTAAAAGATCAAAAAGCAAACCTTGATTTTTCACCTATTCCAGATTGCTCAAGACAGGTTTTATTTCCACTGGGTTAAATAGCAGGTAATGAAATTTTGACCATGGTGGCATAAATCAAATCTTTTGAGGGAGTGAAGGGGTAAGAAGGAGAACAAAGAACAGGCAGAGAAGCTACATTATCAAGTGTTTCTTGTAAAAATATAGAACTAGTATTTGATTCTGCTAGGCATCTTAATCTGTGATTTATTGTCAATTCAAGAACTCCACAAACTTTTATTAGAGCTGAATGGATTTGAAACTACCATTGCTAAATAAAAAGGCTAATTGTGTTTTACTGCTCCATTTCAAGCACAATTCTATCTTGGTGCCAAAGATCAGGCTGAGAAAAAATGACACACTTTATTTAAAATAATTGCAATGAAAAAATTGTGTGGTTTTCTTTTGGCTGTGGTTATATAACTGAACATTTTATTATGAATGAAAACTCTAAATAGTTGTGTCTTGTTAATTGGACCTGTCTTATATCTTTTTGGCTCAGAAAATGTCCAGATTTGGTTTATTTTACAGCTTATAAATTCTCCTGAATTCTTGGACATCTTATTTTCACTTGGAAAACTCTGTCTGACAGTTTTGTCATGTGTACTTAAACATCACATGTCTCATTTCGAATGGAGGCCAGTGACATCCCAGAATGAGTAGGCAAAACAGACACACACAGAAGTCATCAGAGCCAGTGTGAAGCAGTGGGTGAAGATAGCACCAGCATTTCCCCAACGGCAAATCAACATGCTGCAACCAAAATTATTCTCTGAAAAAAACACCCACAGGCATTTGATGAGCCAGTATATAGAACTGTGATTAGACCTTAGCTTTAAACATATGGACTTGCCACTCTATGGATGGCCACATGTGCCTGGGGGGAAAAGAACAGGACATCTCTCATCCTCTCTACTACAGAACCATCAAGGGACAACACTGTTAATGACAGGAGCCAGGGGCAGCACTTGGTGAAGTCTAAAAAAGAGTTCATCCAATACTAAGGTACTAAAGTCTAGGACTAAAAGTCCTAGAGAATCTTTGAAAAGAGACAATTTTCTGTAATTCATGGACTCAATACAGATTGGCTTCCTGATGCTGGATTCATGCTCCTGGGAACATAAGCAAACAGGAGAGTGTGTGTGTGTGCATCTAGTGTTGGTTTGAGGGGCACCAGAGACCTGAGGAAGGAGGAGCACCTCGTTTGACAAAGGCAGAGCTGAGAAGATTCCTCAGTGCTGTGGGGGCATAAAACAGACCCTGCAGCTACTTGAGCATCAGAGCAGGGCTGCTCAACTTCCATACCTATGGGCCCACGTGTTACAGACCAAGCTTATCCCAACCCCTTCCTCAGGTGTCAAGCAATGCAGCTTGAAATCTTAGCCTGGCTTTGTCACATTGCCCTGCAGTTGTTTGTGATGCTGCTCTACAGTGCCTCACCCACAGGATGAGGTTATAGCCTGACAGTTACATTTCATTTCCCAAGCTTCAACAATGAAGGCTTTTGTTCCAGACCTGTCAGTCTCATGGGCTTCTCAGATAATTTTAAGGTGTGCACAAGCAGCTTTTTCTAGCTGTAGTAGATGTGATTGGTAGTAACAGATTCGTTGAAAAGAGATAGGCAATACCATGGAAGAAAAAATCAACAAGGCAATACCATTACAGACCCCATTCCTGGGTCTGCTTATCAAACATGGCGAGTTGCTCAACAGAGTAAATGCCTCACTTTCACTCTGTGGAGTGGAAGTAACTAGGGAGAATACTTCAAGGTCATTCTTATCTGTAAAATATTTCAAGATCCCTGGACGACAAGATATTACTTAAATCATGGAATTTTATTTTCAAATGTGCTAGTTGAGGTAGCAGTTTTTGTAGGTAACTTATATTTTGCTCTGTCAAAATATAACTATGCTAAATACCAGTAGTTTTTCAAAACAGTGCTGTAGCCAGAATTTGTATATTTCTGCTGCCATTCTTCTTGTAGAAGTATGCAAGTATAACTAAACAATGTCTTTCTTTTAAACAGATGGAAGCAATTGTCTTCTGGATAGATGTTACCTTGACTATACAGTTATCCCTGAAACTAGGTAGCACCGTTCCTAAGTTTTGTGAGAAATACACAGTGTCAGAGTGTTTGAACATGTATCTGTAATGTTTGGTGTGAAGCACAGAGACAGCTCCAAAATCCACTGAACTTAATCTGAGCCCTTTCATTTACTTCACTGTCTGTAGAATAAGACCTATAAAATTTAGTTTATTGTATACACTACAATTTTAACATTTTCTGACTTAACATCGATGTCAGTAATGGCAAACAGCTGAGGTAACTTCTCTTCTGGGGGAACTGCTTTCCAGCTATTCCTCGAAAAAAAAATCACCATTTTTCATCAGACTTTATATGTGTATGAACAAAAGTGTTAGGGACACTTTATAGTGCCAGAATCTAGTGAACTAATTTTTTCAGGCACTGATACAGAAACATCATATGGTTTTGTTTTAGTCAGTAGTAAAATTATGTGGGTGAGTTAGTGTTTATGTCTTTGGCTCGCAAGATGCTGTCCACTTGACATGTCATATGCAGGAAACTAATTTGATGCTTTTCCTCTCTAAGATGATCAGTTAGATGGGGTGGAGGTTACATTTTTGGGTTTTTTTTAAAACAAAACAAAACAACACAACCCAAAAAAACAAACCCTGTTAATTACCTATCAACTTTCTGATAAAAATCCATGCTCCTAAAATAAGGATTTGAAAATAGAGCAGTGCACAGCACACTGAAAATCCAACTTCTAGAAAAGAACTGCTCCGGTTCAGACATTTCGCTACACTGTCACATTTTCCACAAGATTTATAATGAGCACTTTGTAACACTCTGGCACCTGAGCTGAATCCTGAGCATTTACAAAGTTGTCCCTGAGGATATTTTTGGTCAGCCTTAAGGCCCAGGATCCATGAGGTCCAAACTGCAGTTCCCGTGCCACAGTGAGCTCTCTGCATGGTGGCTGAACCTGAGCAGAACTGCAGTCATTGAAAAATGGGGCTACAAAAAGGAAACACAGGATAGAATGAAGCCTTGAATTTGCAGTGCTGGCTTAAGGCTAGTTTCTTATTCTTCTCTGAATTACACCTGTTCAGCTGAGTTGTGTTAGTAGAGTTACGTAGGTACAGCCCAGATCAGAATTTGGCCTCGTCTGACTCACACCATGACTTGAGCTAAACTCTCACATCAGTTCCATGGGGTGGGTCCCAGTGAAGGGGCAGAAATGAGGGATTAT
This sequence comes from Dicrurus megarhynchus, assembly GCA_013399195.1. Lineage (NCBI taxonomy): Eukaryota > Metazoa > Chordata > Aves > Passeriformes > Dicruridae > Dicrurus > Dicrurus megarhynchus. The sequence continues at coordinate 557,899 of VXAD01005103.1, read as the reverse complement.
CTTGGCCACAGAGCAAAAATGCTGGATGTTTCCATATTTCAAACAGTGTTTTGCATCAGCTGCACAGAACGCCTGTGCTGTGGCAAACCAATCTCCGGGAGGGTAGTGTCCCTGGCTCCAGCAGGGGTGTTTCCAGCCAATTCCCCACTACAATGCTGGAGATTCTACTAACACTGCCTAAAATTAAAGCCAGATGAGATGTACAATTAATTCCACCCCTTAGGTGAGAAAAAAATGAGTGCTTAAACCTTTCAAGTTTCAGAGGCACCTGGGAGAAGGCTTAGGGTTTAGCATTATATGACATATCAGCACATGCTCCAGTTCAGCCAGTGTCTAGTTCTGAATGAAAACAACTGTGCTCCTACTCATGGCATGGATTAAGGATGATCCCTAACAAATTAAAAATATTTGGCAGTCATTGCTTTCTTATGGCATGCTTCCTAAAATTTGAAGGAATTATACCTGGCACTGTTTTGAAGCCATCAGACTTTGAAGTGATCAAAAGCTTAGAGGAATAAAATCAGAAATACAGATAGATGAATAGTGGTCAGGCTTCTTTTCCCTGCTCTCAGACATCATTTGGGTGAGTTTACACCAGTGCAATGCGTTTGCTTCTGTAGGAGGCACCTGTCACTGCAGCGCTCTGTGCCACAGGTACTGCGTGGCAGCTCAGCACTGGCTTTCCACGGCCAGGAAACACACGTGTGACATGCAGGTTGGCTGGAGACATGCAGACAGTTTCAAACACTGCAGGACTTGATGTTTTCCTTTACCACAAAACCAGCTTCCTGAGTCCAAATCATTCTTCCAGGATCCAGACGAAGTAGCTGGATTGCATTTTTATAAGAGGTTGCCTGAGAGCAGAATCAACTCTTTCTTGGCATAAATCTGAATTAACACGCTTCAGTTAAAAGCACAATTAAAAGTACTCCTTATTTCTCTCTAACCAGGGAGTCACTCAAATGTCTCCCATTAATTTCAGTGGGTGGTGGGTATATGCATAGAAAGTTGTAGTATCCTGATTTTGGCCTCTGTCTTCTCTGGCAGAGAAGAGAAAAAAGGAGAGAAAACTCATTTTATGCACTCAACACACTTCTCTATAGAGTGAGTCAGAGCAGGAGCCTCTCTGAAATTTATGTGGCCGCCAGTGTCAGAGCTGCAAGATATGTTTTTGCATATTGTGGGTACAAATAAAAACTTGATGTCTATATAATAGGACACATAAATTTACTGTATTTTCTGTGCTAGTTCTCTTTCCACATCTGAAGAAGGAAAAAAATCCCACATTCAGGAGACAAAAAGCTGTAGGGGTGTGGAAACATTGGTTTGCTGGAGGTTTAAGAGCTGAGTTACTATTTTTGGTTTTAAAAAATTGTCTGAAAAAAGCACTGCCCTGTAGTAACTGCTTTTAGTAGAGACTGTTCGGTATCTTCTTAGATAAGATAAAGCTTTGCCTAACTAGGGGGAATTGCGTGAAATAACATGGCCATGATGACATGGGGTGCTATAATGCAGTTATTGATAAGAGTCTGGAACTCATGTTCTAATGACTCATAATGATCTTCCCAAAGACATCATATGTGATAAGAAAAAATGATTTAAGCAAAAGTACAAGTTAGTAGGGGATGTTTTTCTGAGGTGAAACATCTCATTTTATGCACAACCTTGTCCTGAATCTTGTGTTCTGTACTGTGCATGTGAGCCACTTCAGTTGTGATGCCTCAGGGAGGCAGGATGTCTCCTACCATTCCCTTGAGTATGGTCCTTGGAAAAGACTCAAACATGTCAGCTGGACAGCATGCCTGGAAGGAAGCAACACTGTACTCCTCCTTCCTCTCTGTTGTACAGCTCAAGGAGTGTAGCCCACGCATTCTTACGAACATCAAAAATGCAGTTCTGCCCCATCCTGACATCAGCTGCTAAAGGTTGTCTGCCTATACCTCACTCCTGCTGGCCAAGGGCTGCACTGTATAGCAAGGCTTAGTGCTCCACCTCAGACACTTAAACATTTCTTCTTAAAATAGCACACACCTGTCAGGGCTTTGGCACTCTGTGTGCTAGCCTATGTTATTTCTCTACAGATGGAGAACAGTTCAGACCTTCACCATCGCTCTAGTTAGGATTACATCTAGCTGCAAACAGCAAAGATTAAATTTAAGTATTTGTATTACTATCAATAGTTATCTCTCATAAGAGGGCCCTTTTTAAGTATTCAGGAACTTTCATGCTTGGTGCTGTCCAATACCTTTGTACTAACTTCTGAGTAGCAGCCAGCCAAGCAGAAGGAATAACTCTTTCAATCCATTTTCCACTTTCAGGCTAAGTACCTATAGTAGAAGCTAAACACTGAGAATGGGATTTGGGTATCACTGTCAGAGGCTTAAGAATGTGTCAATATTAAGTATTCTTTAAGTATGGACTTTTTCTCACACAGAGCTCTGTAAAAATGGTACTTTCTTACCCAGTAGTTTCTCAAAATGCATCTTGCCCCCCCCTGGGCAACTTAGTACTGCTAAGAAAAAACTTTTTTTCTGTGAGTTATGAGACAGGAGGATTTATTTCCTTTTATTGGTACGATGGCTTGCTAAGACACATTGCCATATTTTGGTTCCATTCACGTGATTTAAATATTTAAGCTTGATGGATCCCTTTTAGTCTTTCATTAACATGCCCTCTTTCTCTAAGTATGAATACATATATCTCCGAACAAAAAGTCTTTATAAAGTTATTATTGTGGTTTTTACTACCTGCAGCATTGTTCTGTGTCTCTGGAGTCCCCTATTCTGCAAGGCACAGAACTGAGACTTGCCTGGAGCAAAGGTGTTCCAAGCTCTGCACTGACCAAAAAGAGCTGGAAACAAAAAAAGACTGGGAGTGATAATGATTGGTTCATGAAACATGTGAAGATTAATTACCTCAGGAAGGAGCCATTCACTTCTTGATAGAGGCTGAAAAGCAACAGCTACTTAAAATTGAGATTGCATTGAGTCAGAATTCAAAAAAATACCTGGAACTTGTTTCATAAGTAAGGGTAAAAGTAGGAGGGGGTCATGTAGGAAGGAACTAAATAAAAATCCACCTTAAAAATTACATGGATAACAACAGAGAGCCTAAAAAGAATGAGAAGAAGCCTAATTAGCAGAGAATGCAGCATCTTAAGAGGTCAAAGTGCAGAAATAAAGTACAAATTGCCAAAAGTCGAGCTGTGTTAGACCTTACAGAGGAAATTAAAAAAAAATAGCAAAATAATTTCATCCCTTTAGCTAGAAATTGAGCACAAAAGAAGCGTGGGAACAACCATGCACTAGGCCAGGGTGGAGATTAATAATGATTTTTCCTAAAATTAAGACATCATGCCTTTTGTTTCCCTTTGTGCACAATGACACTTACAACGGAGAGAGACACAGTATGCCCATAGGGAATTAATCTTATGGTCCTAGAAACAGAACTCAAAGTGCCACATCAAACTTGCTTTGGAGGGAACAGCTTACCCTCCACCCCAGAAATTTTGGGGAAGCAGCACATGAGCATCAGCTCAATAGAAATTCCCCCTCTGGGACACATGAGACAGAGGAGATGACTAAGGAGCACCATACCCAAGTGTCAAAATGAAATAAGAAGAGGAGAAGCTGTTTTAGTGATCTTGGGGTCATTTAGTTTGCAACCCTATGCAAGTCTGTAGAACAGATTTTATAGAAACGAAGAAAGATAAGCCGGAAAATGGAAAACACCATTTTTAGTCTGGTTTGGTCATAGTCTGGTCATGCCAGACTAACATAATAGCTTTCTTCAGGATGACTATTTTTCCTAGACAAAGGAAATACAGTGCTCTGAATTCAGTAAAACTGTTGGTCTGGTGCCATGTGAGAAAGCGTCTGCGTAGGTAAGGAAAAGGGGGATTAGGAGAGAAACTGTAAGATGGCTCGAAAACTGGTTAAAGAGATGACAGCACTCTGTGTCAAGAGAGAAAGCATTGGGCTGGAGATAGGCTATTAATGGAGTTCCTCAAGGAGTGGTTTTGGCTCAAAATATAGGAGTGGGCTTATGAAATATGTTGATGACACAAAGTTGGAAGGCACTGTCAATTCAGAGGACTAGAATACCATGCGGAGAGAGCTGGATGAGATGAGGACAGAAGTAATAGAAATGGAATGAAAGTGAATAGCACTGCAAAATCCAGCCCTTCAGGATGAATAACAATAATTTCTGTTGGAAACAAAGGAGAAGAGGGACATGTGCCTGGATATACCACTGAAATGTAGAATGATGATGATCCCTAAGTTGGATGTAATTGTGATCTTAGGATGTAGCAGGTGAAATATTTTTAAGGCAGTTTTAAGACAGTTTCAAGGCTTCATCTGAAATGCAATTTATGATTCTGATTACTTGTGTTCAAGAAAAAAGGTATTTAATCAGCAACAAAGTTGTGAAAACAGACAAAGAAGTAGAGTACCTATCTCAAAAGGATGATTGTGGACACAAACAAAAATTGCTGCAAAGTAGGTCATTAGAGTGACCTAGTTTGAGAACTGAAAGCTGTGCAGTCACACCAATAGCAAACTCAGGCTGCTGAAATAAATTGTCAGAGCCAAATGCAACTTTGTTTCTTCCAGGGCTTCACCTAGTGGTGTCAGGGCTCGGCTGCTTAGAGGACACACTACCTAAATGACATTGATTTATTCAATCCAGTAACTCCAGTACAAGGAGCAATTACATTACTTCTGTATTTGCACCAGTTGGCAGAAAACTAATGAGGGTAAAGAGACTAGCCACAAGAGACTGTGGAGATAACATGGATATAATATCCATCAATTTAGTCTGTAAATAAGATTTCTAATAATCAGGACAGTCAGACACTGAAGTAACAGAAGGGAAAAAACACCCCACCTATCTATACTCTATCAATTGGTAAATTGGTGAGACTGCGAAAGAGAAGTAGTGGGGTCTGGACTCAGTTACCCGTGAGGATTTTCTCCATCCTGACCCCACACAAAACAGTTCAGGCCAGAACATCATTCAGCACAATTCTTTTGATGCCAGTGGATCCACTCTGCTTTACTGTACCTGAGAGAATTTGCTTGTTTCTTTTCATGACTTAGTAGGACTTGTTATCTGGTCCTTCCATGTGGATAAATACTGGCACTAGCAGATGAACAAATTCTAGTGTGGAATAAAGCCTCCAAAGAGAAGAGGGGGAAAATGATGGGAAGAGGTGTTCAGCCCTTGCTCAAAAAAGTATATTAGGCTAGTAACAAATGACAAACCCAGCTGATGTAGCATAATTCCTCAGAAGTATTCCTTCTGGGAGGCTGCTCTAAGACAGCCAAGGAACAGGTCACACTTCCAAGAAATCAGTTTGTTCACTCCCAGGACCAGCATCTTTCCCAAAGCATTTGGGGGGCCTCTTTCACCACAAAACCAAAATGCAGTGCAAAGACCCACAATGCAAAGAGGCAGGACTTGTGGAGAAGTGTCCACAAACTCCTGCTGCTGATATACCTCTTTTGGGTGCTGCTTCTGACAGGTGATGTTGTTGCTGCTATTTCTCTTGGCCACCTACCTGTTGAGGGAACTTTTAACTGGTTGGTCTTATCCTCCCAACCCCTTAGTACTTAGGGGATGAATGGAGAATGGAGAAAAGAAAATAACTTTTGTCATGGTTTCTGCCAGATTCTGATTTAGCTCCCATCATCATGAGAGCTGGTGAAGAGGGGGAAAGCCAGCAGCACCCTCAACAGAACTTAATTCATGTTGATGTGCTCACTGTTGACTTCTGTGAAATCAGCTCAGCAGGGACACTGGTCATTCCTCGTTAGGGCCATCCTTTACTCAGGCATTATAAAGAGGTCAGAATCACAATAAATAGGTTAAACATGAGACAACTCCTCCTGATCTGTCTTTTTTCATTCATGACTTGAACTCTTAGAGGCAAAAGGAAGGAACCTGAAGTGTTACTTTCATTTGGTCTGGTGTTCATACCAGTTTTATAGGAGTGCTATCTAGCACTGCTGGATAGAAAGGTAGGAAAGCTCTGAAGCAGAAAGTACCCTGTGATTCTGGAAATGGCATCAGAGGACCTCAAAGTCTGAAAGATTCTTACCCACATGCCAGTGAGAAACAGGAAATACTCTTTAACAAATAAAAAGAAGACGTTTTACTGATAAATATCAAGAACAATTAAAACTCTGGGTCCAGCCCATTTATAGACAGTCTCAAAGAGCAGGGAATTGAATCCATGCCATGTACTGACTGGTCCCACAGGATTATCCTTCACCCGCTGAGGAAAGTTATTTCAATTGTTCTGTGAAAGCATTTCATTGTTCTCTGTGGCAAGATGCTTTCTTCACTCTACATCTGCACTGAAATCCCTGAATACAGGTTTTTTTATGCCCAGTTATGTTCTCAAGCTGTGACTTTAGTTTAGTTTCCAAAGTACAACACACGCTGGGAGAATTGGCACAAACCCCCTGCCTTCAGACAATAGGTGGCTGTTGGAGTTTACAGTTAATTATACAGACTCTGTTCCATATCTATCAGTTAATGAAATGGTTACTTACAACTAAATCATGGTTGACATCAAATTACTGACCAATGACTCCAATGCTTCTTTAATTATCAGAAGTAAGTATCTGAAATAACTAAACCAATGCATACAGGGAAAAGAATCCTACCTTCAGTCCCGTTGGGACACAATCCTTGCTAGACACCTGAGGATCTCTCCAGAGGTATAATTATTGTTCTCTGGGGGTGTTCTAGCAATAGTTATCCATAAGTGAGACAGTTAAGGTTGTCCTGTCATTCCATATAAACAGAAATGACAATTGTGGAAGCTCAATTCTACAAAGAAACTGGCAATCACCAGATCAGTAATGAACTGTACCTGGGTTTCATGCCCTTCCTCGGATCTTATGCATCTGTCTGATATAGATCTAGGTCTCACTGCATCTGTTTGGAAAACAGTATTTTAGTCAGCCTAATAGTAGCCCAACGGTGGTGCTATATGTCAAGAAATAGGGAAAAAAAGGTTAAGAACTAAGCAGAACCTGCAAGCCTCTAGCTGACACCTTGTTCCCATTATACATTATTTATGTGTAGCATTTATGACAGGAGACAGTGTTTTGGCTTGGCAAAAAAGCTAGAATTTGTGCCACAAAATAAATGCTTAGAGCTGATTTCCAGCTTGCCTTTTAACATGGTGCAGATTTTACATCTTATGCACCTTTGGAGTTGTACAGTGAGTAATGGTGTTACAGTATCATTTCAATTGTAAATCAACATGAGGTACATCCAAATGGCAAATGAAGCCCATTCAAAGCATTCAGACCTTGACCAGCCAGAAATTATCAGTCCAAGAAAATACCATACCACACCACATCCTCAATTTTACTTTTGTTTGGGCAGCAAATGCATGTTCTGCTTCTCATAACACTGCACTGACAGATCTTTTTTCACCTGTATGGTTTTTCACAGAGCCTTGAGACATAGCAGGGAAAGCCATGTGCTCAACCTCTTTTCTGCCCAGGGTAAATTTCTTCAGACAGATGTCCCTTTCCTTTCAGGAGAACCTGGAGTCTAACAACGAGAGAAGGAGAAAATAAATGGACAGGAATAACTTAGTATTTAGTTTAGTAATTCACCATGGATTGGTTGCATATGTAGTAAACTGAGCATTCAGTTTTACCTTTAAAATATTTGCATATGGATGAAGTCTCAGCATGAAGGGGTTTGAATAACCTTTCTGGGGTGCTCCACTCCCTTGCCGCTGTGGCAGGGGCAGGAGTCCCTGACAGTGGGGCTGTGTGGTCAGCTGGACATTGCAGGGTCTTAAATTGCCTCAGGTGCATTGACGAGAGCTCTTGTTGGATTCACAGAGCAGCACTGCTGTACAAGGAACAGTCTCCCACTGAGAGAGAGATACGAGCTATACCTTCTTATCTTGTACAAAATATCTGTGTAGTATATATAAAATTAACTCAGCAAGGAGGAAGATTGTTGCAAATCACTTTCCCTCCAGGTATAGAATGTGCCCTAGGCTTGCTGTGTGTCCTAACGTAATTTAGAAGAGATTTAAAGTGACCTTGGAGCTATTCTAAGCTACCCATCTGCAGCCTGTTTATAAACCCAGGAGATGAAAGTCCGCAAGAAGTAGCACCTTCCTCCCTGTTCCTGCATAAGCAGAACAGCTGCCCAGAATTTTCTCCCTTTATAATATCCCATTCCTACAGTTGAAGGAACTGTGGTGCTGGCTCTGTCACATCTACCAGGTCTGAGGATTTCCCACATCTCAGCAATCCACCATTCTGCTGTTTGAATGCCTAGTGGAGGGGCAAAGGTGTATTAAAGGAAAGGGATGCTTTCAGTGTGGCAGCCAGTGAGTAAAACTGATGTGAGTATAATACATATTAGCAGATTTTATTGTGGGTCTAGATTCTAAGCATCCCAAAGCTTGAAGAATTTTAAGCAAGGATGTTGGTTCTGATATGGTACTGTTCTGATAAGCTACTGTGAAAGATTAATTTCCAGGAGATCTGAACACAGATGCTAAAAACAACCAGTTCTGGAGTGTAGAAAATACACTGAGGTGACTTTACTGTTTAATTTGATGGCAACCACTGAATTCAGGACGCCTGGGTCAGGGTGAACTTGGACTGAGGTTCAGATCAAATCAGGACTAGTACAGATTCATTAGTGCTCCCTACAATTCACTGAGGGTGAGAAGGTTAGTTTGGATCTAAAGTCTCAGTTTTGACTGCTAAAGCAATTTATATGGCTCACAAAATCTAAGGTCAATTATTCATTGAGCTTAGCTCCAAGGTACATTTCCCATTTTCCTCTTTGTTGTTTCACATCACCATAGAAAGTCCTTCTTTAACCGATAGAAAGGCTCTTAAAATTTTCATACTTTTTTTGTAACCTATCATTGCTTGGTTTGATGAGGACATTTTGGTACTGCAATATATTGCATTGTGACATTCCTCCTGTGAAAATGGCCAAGGGGCTTGTCTCTGAAGACCATTAGTTGGTAATGTATTATGAATAAATAAACATACAAACAGGTAGCTCTGCAGTTTCTCACCCTCAAAGTTGACTATTTTAGACTTCTTTTTCTTAAATGACTCCTCTTAGCTGTTACATGGGTGGGTAGACAGATGTTTGCAATTATGTCCATATATGTGGTCCACAGGTATGCCAGAGCTGAGGAATCTGGTGCTTTGTTAAATATTTTCAAGTAACCAGCTGCCGCATTTCTCCATGCAGCCAAACCACACCAAATGGAAATGTACTAAAAGAGATGGGTAAATTGAAGTACTTTTTTTAAAAACAGAAAAATGACTCATGCTCATAAAATATAATTACTGTAGTAATTCTTTAAATATACTGACCAATGACTGGGGGAAATTTCAATTGACCGTTCATTAGAGTAATTCCACCCCCACCCGACCCTCTGCAAATTTCTATACCAGTAATTGCTTCAGCATACCAGCAGGCTGCAACTAGAAAGGACGATGAAAAGGACCCATACATCCATGAACGAGGGAAGCACAGCTTTCAGGTGCACTTTGCACGTTGACACATCACACACTACGTTTGCCACCACCTTTGTGCAGCAGTAGACTGGGACCAAACTCTCTTTCACTGAATACACCTCAGCAAGCTGTGGTGTTTGGTGTACAGTCATGGGATGCTCAGAAAGACAAATATGCCGTGAAATAAGGAAAGTGGAAATTCCCAGATTTTATAAATGTCTACTAAGTATACACTCATGACAAGCTTTCAGTTTTGCTGGCATCACAGGAAGCTACATAATTTTTTCCCAGTATCATGTAATGATTCATAATTCCGTGAGCTATTTTTGGGAAACTACCTCAGAAGACATGGGACATAAGTCCTGAATACTGAAATGTAACTCGGTTATTTTTCACTACTCTGGGCATCATTTGCCACAGCACGGTGCACTTTGCCTACTCCTTTTGCTTGAGCACAGAGCACTGGAACAGGCTGCCTAGAGAGGTTGTGGAGACTCCTTCTCTGGAGATATTCAAAACCTGCCCAGACCTTGTTCTGTGCAACCTGATCTACATGAACCTGCTTTAGCAGGCGGGTTGGACTGGATGATCTCCAGGGTCCCTTCCAACTCCAACCATTCCACGATTCTGCGATAGAGCAGCTACAAAGTGAGTCTAGAAAACGCAGTTAGGCAGAAATGCAAAGGTATATAATGATGCAAGTGCAATCAATCAATAGAAGGTGAGATACTTTCATGTCTTGCATATGTGCACGCATATATGAGCACACACAGGCTGCCTGTGCTATGCCAGGCTTTTGAAAGAGCCCAGAGCCCAATAGTTGTTATTCAGCCTCCAGAGAGCAGTTCATATGTGTTTGTGGCTGAAAAGAACTGTAGACAGTATAGAGTGTGCATTTGTTATATTTCTTGCTATGTAAAAAATGTATTTTTAGTGCGCTGTCTACTCAACAAATAGTTTCAGAACCAAACTTGGCAGGCACTGGGTGGCAGATCTGTTTTCTTAGTTTTCAAAATAAGTGCAGAGAAGACATTAGGAAACTGTCTTGTTCCTGTAATTTAAATAAAAATTTAAATTTAAATGTAAATTTAAATTTAAATTTAAAGTAATGTAAAGAATTTAATATCAGGAGAAGGCAACCGAGAAAACAGTAATGCACATGGCTGATACATCCAGAAGAGGAAGACTAGCATTCTGTACTTGGCTCCCTGTGCCTGTACTTGTAGAGGCCAAACACACAGGCATCCAGAAGACACAGCCTGCAGATTTGTACAGTTTGCACACCTGGCTAAATCAAGACCCATAGATTTTTTTTATTTCTGAAATTTTGTTTCATGACTGACTTTAGTGAATGCCTAAGTTCCCAGCTCCAAGAGAAAGCTCCCTTGTTAAGCTCAATTTAGTCAACTTTCATTCCTAAGCCATGACATTTTGTGTAGGAGGTTTTGAACTATTTCTATAAATGGTGTCATTCTCTATAGCACGAGTGAGCTCTTTCAGGTGCCTCTGAAGAGGGTCTGAGAATCTAAAGCCACCTTGTAGGAGTTTCTTAAAGTGCCTTTAACAGCAGGAGGATTCATCCCACTCTGACAATAGGATTTTATCTTATGAGGAGGCATAGGGCTTTGTAATTAGAGATGTCATACAATAATGTTCATATTTAAATCTGGCAAGAGTCCAAAGAAATCATCCAGATTTCCAAATATTTCTTATTTAAATTCTGCACTATAAACGAGCCATAGAGGGAAATGACTAGTGAATTTCTGTGTTCTCCAACCAACTCGATCTTCTGAGTAGGGAGACAGAGTGCTCTCTTAAAATTGAGACTTTTTACATTGTTTGGCCAGTTACCTGAAAACTGCTACGCTTTATAAGCTGAGCCAAACATACCTTAACTAAAAATAAAAACCATCAGAACAAACTAATTTCTGAAGGCATTATAAATCTTCATGAAGAAAACGACACCGATTTTATGTAATTTGTGTAATTACGTAAGACATGAAGGTGTTCGGGTTATAACAATGCAAAAATTCTAGAATTATTTACTTTAAATTAAATCTTGGTAAAATTAAAAACTCCCACTGGATAGTCCAGAATGTGCAGAAACCACATGTTACAAATAGGACTTGAGGAAAAAGGCTTTGCACTAAAACTATGACAGAGTGCCAAACAACCCACCCATGCCATAGAAATACAGTGAAATGATTTCACAGTGAGTGCTGATGCAGATGGCATTTTTTGGTGCAGAAGGAAAGCTTCATTCCATCATTTCTGTTACCTTTTTTTTCTGTTGTTTGTTTGTAAGTTGGGAAGAAGATCCCTTTGGTTTTAGTTTTTCTTTTTTCATAAACACAGAAGAACCAAGTAAAAACTACAGGTTTTCAAAAATTGCCTCAGGCGACTGGCATTGAGGTGTTATAAATACCCAGTAGACAGATCATGTTGCAGGATTTGCCATGTCTTCTGACTAGCTACAAAATTGAACACATTTCACTGCCTCTGGTAATGACAGCCTTGCAGCCTAACACAAAACTCTCAGTGGTTTTGTCCCATTTGGGGTTCCCTAATAAGCCTAAGCATCGATAACATTTCAAGTGAAACATGAGATATAAAACCAAACAACAAATAATTGCATTTTATTTTCCCAATTTCATCCCCATTGATACTTTTATAAGATCTTAAACACACTCTGCTTAAAACAAACAATCCAAACCTGAGTAACGGAAGCCTCATCAAAGAGTTATCCTCCAAAAGATTTCCATCTGGCAGTCCTTCTGAAAGCAGAATTGTTCTTATTTGTGGTAGTTTGCGCCTGGTTTTTCCACACATACCATAAATGGTGCTTGAGGTTGCCTTACTGCACTCATGTTACACCAGAGGGAAAGGTCTGATCCATGTGCAGCTTCACTAAGACCAATATGCTGTGACTGAATTTTCTTTGGCAGGTGAAATCTCTCTTTTTACACTGTCAAAGGCATGGGTGAATTTTGTAGGGACAAGTTAATGACGTCCCTTCCCCAGAGGCTCACTTGGGTGGAAGATCCTGCTTTGGTTTTATGGGCTTTGGTTATCTCACAAAGGATCTTTCTTCTCCAAGTGGTTGCAGTAGGTGTGGGGTTTCAAATGACATTGCCTGCATATCAGGTTTCCACTTGCTTATTTTCTTAAATGCTTAAGAAATATCTGAGAGCTGCCATCTTAGAAAAAGATATTTTGCATTGCCTTTGTACATTGCAACTGTACCATGAAACAGTGCACATTCAGCTGCTGCAGTTATAAAGAAATAAAGGAGGAAGAGAATCGCAAAAAGAGGGGGACAAATAAGGAGCCCAGATGACAGAGGTGAGCAAAAGCCTAACTATTCCAAATTGAACCAATGAGCTATGCACTCTAGTCCCTGCCTTTGGGAGCTGCTTACCCTCTTGGCAAATACCTCCCTGGCCTAGGTCAACTGGGTGAGGAAAAACACATGCTAAGATGGTTGTGACCCCTGCACAAAAAAAGGGGGAGGAAAACCCAAAAAAACAACCAACCAACCTTCTTTTTGGACAGCTTTTTGGAAAGCCATAAAATCAAATGCAGTTCATAACACATGCTGTGTGATCAAGCAGCGCTTTCCTTTGCTTGCCAGAACTCTGCCCAGGGACCAAGAGCTCTTTTAAAAACTGCCTGTGGTATTCTAATGTTTGCTTTCCTATGCATTGGAATAGATTATTCTGAGGAAATGTACCCGAAACATGTATGTATTTTAATGTATTGTATTCCTGATTACTGGTATTTACACTAGATTGCTAAGAATTTTCTCCCCCCTCTTTTATTTATCAGACAATTTATGCAAAATCCTGTATTTTTTCAATGACCCATTTCCTCAGCAAAACCTTGAAAGTCTCAGATGATTACAGCATCACAACCTTCTCAAACAAAGCTGCCTGCCAACACAGCAATTAATTAACCTTGTTGACCAGCCATGCCCTTTTTAATGCTTCTTCCATTCAAAAACTATCTTATATATAACATAAATGGCTGATGACATACGGTGGAAATGGAAATTTACATTATTGCTTGCTTTAGTCAGCAACTTGTAAGCCTTACTGCTTTACTTTTTTGGCAAAGCTATAAAACAAATGTAAGCTCATATCTAAATAAATAAATCAATCTTGTGCCTGCGAGGGAGGTAGTAGGAACGAGGGTCAGTTGGACAACTAATTGACGCCTTTTCCACAAGGAGCACTTCCTCTGGTAGAACATCCTGTCCAGACAGCAAATACAATAGGGAAACAGGACCACTGTCAGAGATGCAGAGGCTCAGGAAAACCAAAGCCTAATATGTCCATGAACAAACACAGCTGACCTGTACTGCCCTGACAAGAAAGTGCTGTGATATATATGGGCCTCTCTGCTCTGGAGTCCACCAGCAATTATAATTCAGTCTGATCTATGATTGTTTACAATGCAAGTGAACCTGCTTGCTTGGGTGACCGACCTTGGAAGGCATCTCGCCACGACAGCCAGGGAAGGAGATTTAGGAGGTCATTAAAACCTTTTACACCTTCGTCAATTTGATGAATGAGCCCTCGCAGATGCCCTCACGCATAAAACTTGACATATCCCGTCTAGAAATAATACCCACCATGTTTGTTTACCGAAAACTGATGTACATCCTTGTCAGATTCAAGACTAAACAATTTCATATGTGTCAGTTCCAGCAATTAACTTCACTGTTTCTAGTATTTTTCATTTAATTTAACATTTGTTAAAGAATATAGGCAGTCAAAGTTGCGGGGTTTAGAACTGACAGATTTAAAATAAAGAAAGGTTATTTTTAATTGTGGGGTTTTTTCCCTCTAGGTTGCTTCTACATTTTAATGGCAACTGACTTCCCACCTCCAGACAGCCACGGTAGTTATACCTATAATCCAAAAAGAAAAATGTAGTGATTTAGATTCACTGAAACCAAGAGAGATATGAACATAAAAAACACAGTCTTTAAAAATCGGTGTATTTCATCTAGAAACACAACTGCATCAATTATTCCAAAAAGTCAATGAATACCTAAGTCAAAGTTGTTTGTGACCCATAACTGTGCATGCTTGTACTGTAAAATCTGGATTTCCTTGAACCGGGAAAATTTTTCCTAGGTTTTGGCAGTTAAATGCAAAAAACCCTTGTGGTTTCACTAAGAAAGGTTTGTGGTGGAATGTGCACATCTCAATATATATATTTCTATTTCAAAGTACTGAGCTAAAAGCTTGTACAGCAAAAGAGTAGGGCGGCCAACTTTACAGCAACAGTCCAGGCTTAGGGCTTTTAATGTGCTTCTTTGAACAAGAGAACATTGCTTCTTTCTTTTGGAAAGGGCCAGGGATTCCCTTTCAATTGGGCCAGAAATACTGTGGTGCTGCACTGCATCAAAAAACTAGTTGATGAAGCTGAGCCTCAAATTGGCATCAGGGCTAAGTTTGAAGGACATTTCTGGTTAAGAAATGTGTATTTCCAGGGGCCTGTCTGGTTCAGAAGAAAAAGTGCTAGGAAATTAAATTGGATTGACAGCATGACTGATTTCTCTTCATTTTCTTGCACAATAAATCTAAGTTTGGAATCAATCTTACCATGATAAATCTTGTATATATAAACATTGCTAACCAATAATTTATTAATACAGCTGGAAGACTACCCAATTAAACAAAATATTTTGCCTTTAAGATACCTTTCATCCTAGAGCAACCCACATGCTATTCCTACAACCTCCCAGCTCTTGGCCGGGTTCAGCAGATGGATCCCAGGGCACCCAGTAGGGATGCAGAGTTACACACACTTCACAAAAACTGGCAGATTTAGACACCAACAGAGGTGAGGAGAGTTCCTGCATAAGCTTGAACACTCTTATTTTACCGGGGTTTTTAAAATGTAAATGCAGATTGGAGATTTTTGGTGGAACCATAGTACCGCTTGTGTTGCACCACTTAGACTGGTGCCCGAACAGTTACTAAGGGCAGCAATGAGAAAGAACAGCTCCCACCACCATTGCATCAGAACAAAACCAGTACTTCAGCAAGAAGAAGCCATGCTATCACAGCATAGATGATGGGGAGCTGACATCTCCTTTCTTGTAAAAGCGGAAATGAGAGACTAAATCCATGTGAGGCTGTGACATTGTACCTGCATGAGCATTGTCACCAAAGGCACTTGCATTTTGACAAGAAATGAGGGAGCCCGTGCATTCTTGAGCACTCCCTGCAGCATGTACATGTCTTCAGTTCCTACAGCTGGCAGTGGGAAGCTAGGATGGACGGATGTCACATCCTGCTCATAGTATTTATTCAGCCCATTGAAAGCAAACCCAGGACTTTGGAGGAGACATGAGCAAAGCAGCTTGCCTGTTCCATCCAGTGAGTCAGTGCTGTTCCATGGGAAAAAGGAGGTTAGAAAATGGTCATGAGGAATTCCAAAGCACATCAGAAAAGCCCACACATAGTGAATTGTAGACAGCATAACCTAGTCAAAATACAGATCTTCACAATTCTAGCAGAGTTGAAGACAGCAGTTAGTACAACCCCAAGGTAAAGGAGAAGGGAAGGTGTGCAGAAGCCCCACCAGCCCTTGGCACTGGCTGTGAACCATATTTATGATATGGAGGCCTCCTTTTTGCTGTTTTCCCAGTAAGAACTCTGGTCAGGTGATGAAAAGCACTGAGCTGCCTAAACCTGTTGGATGAATATCCCAGGGGAGTGAAACGGGGAGGTATTTCTGACAACCCTGATCAATGGTCTTTTGTGCATTTAGATGCTTAAATAACTTTGGAAATCTGGCTCTTAGGTGATTAATCCACCTTCTACAGGCACTTAAGTATTCTAAATGAAATAGTTTATTAGGCAGCAGCACTCTGCTCTGAGTTCATGCTCATTAAGCAAAGCGTGGCTGGCTTCACGCAACTGGCTTTTAAGGCCCCTGGAAATGTTCTTCTTGGCTGGGAGGGGAGCAGCATAGTCCAAAGGATCGGCCATGAGTCTGAGACTGAGCCGTGGGTTCGGTCGCTGGTTTGGCTCTGCTTGCAGCACAAATCTGGGCAAGTCATTCCATCCCCATGTGCTTCCTGGTTGGAGCCCATAGGCAGAAATGTAACACAAATAATCATAGAGAGCCATTTATAGTAGTTGTTTTTCAATTATAAATAAGAGATTAGGAGAGCTTTTTAAAATTGTGTTTCTGTTTCTCCTCTCACATTTCTAGAAATAATTTATAATCTTTTAAGGGTTACAAAAATGAGGAAATAAAAGAGTGAAAGTAATTGAAATGCTTTGAGGGAAAATACTGTGTTTCCTTCATGTATCTCATTATTTTTACTGGCTTTCACACTAAAAGTGAAAGAAATCAAAATACAGAAGACTTACTGTATGCAAAAAATAAGAACAGTACATAGGAAGGTGTGTGGGAGATACCCTGCATTTGTCAGGATTACTTGGCAAAATGAATTTCTGCTGAGCTGAGTTTCTTTAGTAGGAATTACTCATTGTCTTGCAGCTGTGACAACTGCACTAGCAAAACAGATGATTCTGAGGGAACTGGAGCAAATAATTTCTGCGGGACCTTCAGTCTTCATAGCCCATATTTACATTTTCAAGCATGTACTTGAACAAAAGAAAACAAAGTCACTGGTGGCCATTAAGTGGTCATTTAAGTAAATAAGATTGCTTGGAGTCAGCATTTTGGCACCCTTTCTCAGGCAGGGTGTGCTGGTGTGAGTTGTAAATGGTCCTTAGGAACAAATGAGAGCTACTGTGGAATCATGAACAGGGAAACATGAGGATCCCGACTGTCACTAAATAATAATAATAATAATAATAATAATAATAATAATAATTTCCCCAAATTATGCTGTTTACAGTGAGTGACAAGCAGGACTTTCAGTACAATGTAGTGATTTTGAAAAAAACATGAGCCAAAAGGTCATTTGATATATTTTGAAGACATTGTCAGTTCTGCCTTAATACTCGATCTATGAGAATGCAGTGATGGGATGTTAACTGCTCCACTCACAACATGCTAACCCATGACACACCCCAAGTTATCTCACAAGGGTCACAAAAGAACAAGTATATCATTCTGAGGATGTATATTTTCCAGCACTATGTCTTTGCTGGTGCAGTTATTTCTATCTCTGTGAATCTGTAGATTCTCTTATGGAAAATAGGAATTTCAATCTGAAAAGAGAAAGGAAAGAAAGGAAAAGAAATACAGAAAAGAAAAGAGAAAAACAGAAACAGAGAAAGGAAAATAATGAAAAAGAAAAAGAGATAAAATAAAAAGAAACAAGAGAAAATTTTAAAAAAGTGAAAAAGGAGGGAAAGAGAAAAAATAGAAAAAGAGGAAAGAGACCAGTAGGTGGGAGTGTTGACTTTATCCCAGAGCACTCACAAACCTTAACATGAACTTTTCTTTTCGTAGAAGGGTAATTCCCAAGAAATGAGCAAATTAATCTTATCTGTGTTTTGCTGCTTTAAAAGATACAGTCCTTTGTGTCACATACCAAAGTAAGCCTTCTTTCAGAACCACTGTATTGTCCATATATTGATTTTGGCATCATGTCTTGTTTGGGAGATAGAAGGAAATTCTGATTTGTCAGGGTTTTGTTAAGCCAGCTTTGATACTCACCATTCTCAGAGATGAAGAGGAAACCACTGTTCACCCTGGCAAATGCCCTTTCTTTACAAGAAATCAGAATGGTGGCAGAAAAAGGAAGAACATGAAAACACTTAAGCAGAGGAAGCTGGGGAGGAAAAACAGAAGCTTTAGAAGTAAATATGAACATTAGAAGCAAATATGTTCATATTGGTTTTGAGATTTAGGTACATTTCTGGAAGCTCAGGTCGATTTCAAACAGGGTGACAGAATGAAAGTGGGGGAGAAACATGGGAAGGAGAGCTATTTCTATGCCAGAATGGGAAAGTGGGTCTCAGTAATCTGTAATGCTAATGTCTCTAGTTTACATTTCCTTTGGTTGTCAAGACATCTAGCACCAAGATTTGCCTCCGCGGCCATTAGTTTGTTATGCCTCTGTATTTAGGGTGTCCATACTTAGGCAGCTGCGAGCTGAGATGGGTTAAAGTTGCATCCTGCCCACTGTGACTCCGCAAGCTGGAATTTAGCCACTACCCTGCTTTTGCAAAGCCTGGCATCACTGAGCATATCCTAGCTCTGTAGCCCTGCCAGGGTGCCAACAAGCCCTAACAGCCCTGACCAGCTTCTACCTAGGACCTGTGTACACACCTCTGCCTGTCATACAGGAGGCCCATTTCTGCTCAGTTCTGTGCACCCAGATCCTGCCTGAGCAGCCTCATGGGTATGTCAGGCTCCAGTCCTGCCTCTGGATATCTCTGGCTGCACCTCAGACCTTTGCTGTAGGCAGCTTGTCCTCTGGATGGGCCTCTCAGGTCCCTGTTGTATCTTGTCTTCAGCTCCGTCTCTGGCCCTGTCTCCTGCTTTTGACTGGACCTCCAGGAATGACCCAGAATCTGATCCATTACTGCCCACTGAGATAATGTACACATCCACAGCTGCCATCACACCCTTGGATGCAGTACATGCTGCCCCAGGGGTGAGACCCAATGGCTGTCTGGTGACAAGCTGAGGCTACAATCCCTCCTTTGACTGCTGAACTCCTGCTTGTCATAAATTGTAGCAGTGGCCAAGCCACTGTCCACAGCAGAGAGGTCTGCACAAATCTGTCACATGTTGTGGCACCCCTTGAAGCTGAACAACAAAAGGATGCTTCCCTCTGGAGAAAGAGAACTTCTTTTGATACCTGCAAACAATATCTCCTACAAACTCTGCATCTTTAGACAAAGAGGTACAGATGTCACACAAAAGTATGAGGAGAGAGAGACCTTTTCTCCTGCCATGAAAACAGTTCAGATGTTATCTTTGTAATGGGTCTAGTTCCAAGAGCAAAGCGTCTACAGGTTGGCAGGATGGCAGTAATGGAACTCTACACCTCTTATGTCTCCTATTTGCTGAGGGGGACAAGTTCTCCCTCGGCAATGGCACTTTGCAGTCTTGTCTCTGTCTGGGATGGTTGATGGATGCAGTACCTGCAGGGGAGCAGAGAAAGATCAGAACTCCTGAAGAGCAAAAAGAGCATATTCTGGCTACTTTGCAATTTCAGTCTCATCTCCAATGCTACTCTACCGGAAATTTTGAAATAACAAGATTTAGAGCATAACATTTCCATTTGCACTAAAGGCATAAAAAGAAATAAATCCCAAGACTTGCAAGGCAGGAAGAGGAAGAGAGTAGAGAGCTGAAATGAGAAGTTCTGTGAGCAATGAACCATGGTGGCAGTTTCATACAGTAAACAACAGGAGCCTTCAAAGGATTACCTTTTTCCTCTGGAAGCCTCCCACTAATAAGGACAAACCAGCTTCTATTTGAAATCTAACCCATCTACCCCTCCAAAGAAGGGGATTTCAGCATTTTTACCAGCACTCAGTGGTGCCAGGCTTCCTGAAGAACCTGTGTATTTCATGACCACCACCTACCACAATTCCAAGGAAGTTGGGGGCTGGTAATACCTCTGCACACCATTAAAGAGCTACAGTTTATTCCTTAAAGTCTTGGGAAGAGAGTTGCAGGAGTAGAAATCAGCTCATATTCCCTATATGAAACAGTTCAAACCTTTGTTGCAAATCACTTGGAAGAAAACATTCCATATTCCACAGTCAGCCTGTTGCTGTTATGAAAAGGGAATGAAGCTGCTAGTTCTTGTCTATCTTTATACAAGAATTTGTTTAGGCCTAAATCTATTTATGTTTTAAAAAAGTATGCAGTGCTTTTTAAAAAGTATCTAAATGATTGCAATTTCCAAAAGTCATTTGGGACTCTAAGACCACTAACTTTACAGCTGCTGGACTCACAAGTAGCTATTTTACTGAAACACACTGAACATATGTTCCTAATTAATTTACACCATTTTGAAGATGCTTATACAAAATCCCTCTGTCTGGGGTAAGGCTTTATGCTACATTGGTCACCACGGCATCTCACTACTTTCCAGCTTCACAGAAGTGGAGTCTTCAGATGAAGATCACCTATTCAGTCCAGCTGGACCATCTGGGTTATTTTCCAATCTTCCTTCCAGTGCACTTTGCTTTGACTCCTAAAAAAATTACTAATCCCATTTTTCATGCTTGCACTTTGAGTATTATTTCACTTTGCTACGCCATTCACTTTAACATTTTAAAAACTGTAAATGAAGGCTGTAAGGGCTGATATGGATGGAAAATGTTTCTTAATATGCAATGCATATTGTGAGGGGGAAAAATCTACTTATGAACGCTTTAAATTTGACACGTTGTTCTGTAATGAAATTCTGATTCAAACAGAATATATTGTCTCTGTAATATCCACAAAAGTGGATGGAAAGGGCTATGCACTACAACGTGGTTTTTAAATTAAGGATAAAATATATTTCTCCGCATATATCAGAAGTTATTTTGTAACATATATAGAAACTGCTACATATTTCTTCCAAATGTTATGAGTAAAAGTTTATTAATGTTTAAAGACACAGCAAGTTTGATTTTTAACAGAATATAGGTATTTTATTTTGGCTTTTTTTTTTTTCAGTCTCAGTTGTAATCTTGAAAATCAATTCCCTAGCTTACCCTCTGAGCACTCTTAAAAATGAAATCATTAGTCACATGTTATTTATCCATATTGCAAATTACAGATATGTCATTTCTTGGAGACGAGTAACCCACAAACCTCAGTGATCCTCTGAGGCTTCTCAAGAGCTTTGCCAAATAACTACTGAAGTTAAACTGCTATTCATTTAAATATTTAAAATATTATCAGTTGGCTTTGAAGACTGGATATTGTTGGCAGTTTCCTGAAAATAAATACAAGTTTTGCTTCTGGAGTAAAACTGCAATTACAGTTGTCTCAAATATCTGTCAAAATGACCTGTAAAGGTAAGCAGCATAGCACGGAAGGTTCACTAATAGAAAACTACACTTGGAGAGTAGTTTTCAGTGGCTGACTGTTAAAATTAGAAAGACACACTGAGTGGGTTTTTACAGGGATCTGCCCCAGTACCAGAGCTATTCAAGATGTTCCTAAGCAGTCTGCAAGACTAAAAAGAATGTGTTCAAGTGAAAGCAGGCTGGTGGCTGGGGCAGAGAATGCGTGCTTCTGGGGAGGCTAAACAACTGCAACAAATCCCAGAAATGGTATGGAAAGAATGGGATGATATTCAGTGGGTCAAGTGAAAGATGGGATATTATGCAGGATCCATCAGACTTATGTACAGGATATGTAAATGACGCGCCATTTATTTAGAAAGGGGATGAAGAGCACCTGTGGCCAATAAATCAAGTGAAAAACAACATCTTGTGCTGTTGCAAAGCAGGAGAACATGGTGCTGGGTTGCAGAAATACAGGTACAGTTTGTAATATACAAAGAACAATCTTTTGCTCTTGTCAGTGTTAAGAAAGCCCAGAGTGAATTTCTGTTAGAGTGTTAGTACATGAGTACTGAGGTTGCTGCAATAAAGAAGGGAATGGCAATTAGAAAGGTAAACACTGAGCTTAAACAGCAGCAAGGGCATTCAGGTTGGACATTAGAAAACCCTTCTCTTCTGACAAGGACAGCACTGAAGAGCACAGCACAGACCAGGATGCAAGGCCTCTATATCTATTAACAGGCAAGGTAGTTGTGGCAGGAATGTTATACCTGCCCTGGGAGAGGAAGATGGATTTAATGAACAACAAAAGCAGTACAGTTAAGACAGATTTTCTCACGAAGAATAGGGGTTGGTAGTCACTTAAAAGGGGATCTGCAAATGTAGCTATCCAACCCTGTGGGCAGACTGCAGAACAAAGTAGGTGCCTCATTCATGACATGGGAAGGAGAGTCCAGGAAGGGCGATGTGCCAGTTGCTGTCATAGAAGGAGGTACCAGTGCAAGAAGGAAGAAAAGATAGTCTGGAGATGAAAATCAGGGAATGGAAGGATACTTCATGCTTGCTGCTACTCAGTGTGAGCAATGAAGAAGATACTGAACTGCCTTGCACCCAGCTTTACACCCAGCTAATTCACCAATTGGCATGCTGCAGTCAGGATGTAAACATCTATGCAGTCTACTAATTTTTGCAAATAGCAGAAATTTCTAAGCTTCCCAAATCACAGCTTTTCTGTGCCATGGCTTCCAGTTCTTTTCCTCTATGATTTCATAGTATTACTCAGGCCACTGAAAGTTTTAGCAAGCCCTTAATACTAAAAATTACAGCTGCCTTATCTCTCTGGCAGATCTTGGATGTTTTCCAATTACTCTTTATTTCCACCTGAAAAAAGGCAAGGAGCAAATGCAAGATACTCTGACTTACAGGGCTCAGTCCTGAAGGGAGTCCTGATAATTCTAGGGGAGATTTTTAAAACATGACCTGGCCTTGATTTTAGAATGAAGTCCACACTGAAGGAAGCATTAGGTGTTGCTTTTGTCATCCTCAATATGCTATGGTAGTTTTAACACAGAAGTTTCAAAGCAGAGTATTCTGTAGAGACCATGTATTGGCACAAGTGGTGGATAACAAGTCTTCAAATATTTTCTTCACTTACTTGTTGCTAAGTAGGTGGAACCACCATGAATGAACAGCTCCATAAATAAAATATCCCATTAACTTCTGAGAAGGCTTTTTATCAGGCAAATTCTGCCTTATGGCTAAGTTAGATTCTTAATGATTGTCACACAGTAAGTCCTTCTCAGTCTTTGAGCAAAGTATTTGAAAATAAGATTTCAAGAGCTGACTAGACCCAGGTAAGATGCTGAATTCTGATGGCTGCTTAAAAATCCAAGTTCATTATTTCCAGGATTTCTGCTCTGTCAGTTTGACCTGGAAGATACATTTGGACCTATGACAGTGGGTATTTCAATATCTGCTTTGATCTGTTTCATGTTCTTCTCTGTAGGGATCTTCTCTGTAATACCTCTCAGGTCTCACTCCTGAGTCAGCACATAAGCGATTAAGCAATTGCACAGCTGTCTGGCAAAAGTTACTTGGAAATAACTATTCACTTTCTTGACTGGAGGTATTGAGTCAGATTATTATACCAAAGAATTTCTGGATACATCTTGCGTGCTCCTTATGTACTGTGCTCTTTGGTTATTGAATGGCCTTGCAACCCTGCCCACAAAGCCAGGAATTCTGCAAGCTGAATCCTGGGTTATATTTTTTTAAGCAAAAGGAAGGATAGGAAGTGGAAATTAATTCTGAGCCAATTTGTATTTGGACTGGATATCCAGCCACCTCAAAAATGAAGCCAAACACAATGCAGAAGGGCAGTCTTTTACCCAACGAAAATACAGCCATCCATCCACACCTACGTGTGGCTGAAGCCAGATAGGCCCCTCCAGTCTCACCAATGTTCTAATTAAAGAAAAAACAAAAAGCACCGCTTAAATTTCATTTAGGTTTGTGGAATTGGAAACCAAAAGGGACTAGATCACATGGTGTAACCTCTAAGTCACAGGCCATTAAATTTTACTTAGTTGCCCTGTTGAGCTCAATAACTTTTATTTGGCTAAAGCACAGTTTGTGTTTTGGCCTCCAGTAAGGCAAGCAATCTTTTTTTGAAAGACAAAGAGACAGAAAGCTGTTATTTTTATTTACACAATTGAATGCATGTGTTGGTACATATATGTTCTTTTTTAGCACCTGAGGACTAGGTTTTAGCTTAGGGGATATGGTCAGGTGAGCAAGAAGGTAACCTGCCAGCCAACTGTTACCCACGAGGCTCACAAGACGATCCATATCTTGCTGAGGAGAAGGCATGGGGAAAGGAGGAGGGAGAGGAGTGCACACAGACACACACCAGTCCTGGTTCAGCTCCACCTCACGCATGCACACTCTTTGCAAGGGCTCCAGTTAAAAACAAAGAAAACAGCTCTTTGTTATTAATCCCTTAATTTGCACAAAAATACCTCAGATGTGTAATGTTTTCCAAACCACAGTTTTAAAGGCTCACATAATTAACACAGTAATATAAACCACTTCTATTCTAGCTGAAAAAAAGACATGGCTGGTGTTAAAACAAGATTTGAACCCAACAGACTGAAAGAGTGAATCACTCACACTTAGACATTGTGCAAGTTGATTTGAATCCTTTGTGTTTTATTAACACAATAAATTACGTTACGTAATAATTTAACTAGAAATATATTATGTGCTGATATCCAGATTCAAAAGTACAAACATCTTTTTGGCAGGCTAATTGACTGCTCTTTTTAAGAGATTAAAAATAAAGACTCTCATTTTAACAGAAATGGGATGTCATATTTGATACTTTATACTTTGAATCTTTTTAGAACTCCAGCTTTGCTAGGACTCACCTAGGATTCATTTTAAATTTTCTTTTTTAGAAAATGCTACGAACCCTGCAGAACTTCCATGCAGGGTTATGAGTCAGTACAACTGAACAGCCACTGGAGAGCAGTCTTCAAGCTATAGTTAAGCATACTGATCATACTTCAGCTATATATCAATGAGATTTTACCTTGCTGTATTTCAACTGCCCATATTTATGTATTTTCTCCTGGTCTGGCCAGCTATTGTTTTCTAGTTTCCTTCCCCACAGTGTGGATAGACTAAAATAGCCTGCAGAACTTCTGGAGGAAATATTTTATAGCTCTATCCAGTAAGAGCTTGATACAAAGCCATTTAGCTTAGTGAATGTCTTTCCATTGACTGGAGTAGCTTGCTTCCAAACTTCTGGTTCACAGGTTCAGTGTTTAAATGACTACACTGAAGTTAGGGTTGATGAAATGAGGTTACTTATTACTTTTTATTCAGCCTGCCAAACAGTGTTTTGGTTACTGTAGTTTTCGTTGATTACTTCTCTGATGAACTTGAAAGAGAGTCTGGTTCAAAGCTCATGGGGCTCAGGAAGGGATAAATCTGGACCACTGTGTTTTCTGCTGCAGGTGTGATATAGGGTCCAGGCCTGCAATTCTTCCCTTAAGCATGTACAGCCACCAGAACCCAAAGAGCAAGCCTGACTGTTCCAGCTGTGTTGAGGACTGAGACACTTGGACAATGAACTTAAAGGAAGATACCTCGCTGTCTTATAATTAAAAAGATGATAAACATAACCTCATTACTTATAGCAAATAATTTGATTCCTATTTTTTAAATGAGGTCTCCATTCCTCCGGGTGAAGTTTGCACCTGCCAGAAATTTGCCGAAAGAAAAACATGGTAAAAATGTGGGTGTGAAATCCTGTTTGGAAAAAATGGAGACCACCAAAAAATCTAAACAGTCTTTTCTGTATAGATCCTGTCCTTTACATTGTTACACTATGCATTGCTGAACATCTCATCATAGTCAATGAGAAGTTTGGTTGGATGTCACGATAAGGACTTTGTTAGACAAGTGATGCAGGCTAGCACGAAAAGTCCAACCACTTAGAAACACAGTAACAATTTAGTTTAAAGTTCCAAGAGTCTCCTACGGGCTATGTCAGACCTCTGTGGTTTCTGTTTGAAATTACAGCAGATTTTTTCCAGTGGAGTATAGCAGCCGAATGTGTGCCCCATGTGCAGAGTGGGAGGTTTCTCACATTCCCACCTTGCAGTCAAAAAGTTTTCTGGCAGCAGAAGTGCTAATTTAACAAATTTCTTTCCAGTGCCATTTTGCCAGCAGGCAAGAAGAAACATCCCTAGGTGTTCAAAGCAGAGGTGATGCTGGGAATGGAAAAAAGCAGGATTTATCCAAAGAAGCTTGAGGCCACTTCAGAGGCTCTGTCCTGGGAGTCCCCTCCTGATTCTGCAGAAAGCCAATATCTGACCTGATACAGGTTTGCATTTAAATAAATGCTAGTTAAGTTCAGGGAAAATAAAGCCTGTTTATAATTTTGGATGAGGTCCCTGCATGTGTGACATGGAAGCCCCATCTTGGTTATGCATAGCTTTTGCTTTCCCTTCTTTCTGTCCTTCAGTTCTTCTTTTCCCAATGTCAAAAGAGTGCTCATCCTGAAGTGGTTACAGGAACTTTCTTGAAGTCTGGTGAAATACCTCTCCCTGTTTGAGTTTAATAGCTTAGTTTGAAAGGCAAAGCATGCCTGCAAAAGCACACCCTTCTACTCCAGCCATAGGGATTTCTTCGCCTGGCCAGAAGCTCTTCAGAAACACCCTGGAAGGAAAAGAGAACAGGCAGGATGATGAGCAGGGTGGTATTCAAGGATTAACCATCAGAATTAAGCAGATGCTTCTATAAACCATCTGGCTCAGCCACACCGATGGCTAATTTGATCCAGAAAGCAGAGACACTACTTCATAGTTCATAACACATGAGTCAGTGAAAGCATCTGACGAAGATGATCAAGTAATTATAGTCTACAAAATTGTCAGATTTGTTGGTAGAGTCAGAGGTGGGACTTAGCTGATGTTGTCACTTCTTTGCACACGTGAGCCAATTGTGTCATCAGGGCTATAGTCAAGCACGATGGCTTGAGTCTTGCCAAACAAATCTTTCCTCAGTTAACAAAGAAATTTTTTTTGTTTCAATAATCAGGTAGTGACTGTAAAACACAAATAAAATACTGAACTTTTTGGGCCAGATTCTTTGGTGGTCCTTTGCTGCTGGGCAAGGGGCTGCAGCAATAAAAAGTGGTAACAACCTCAATTACACTCAGGGAGGTTATGGGTGTAGCACTGGATTCTACAATGCAGAAAATGTTTTGGAAGGATTGTTGTCATTAGCAGATTCTTGAGCCTAGAGAGACCAGAAATGAGGGTATCAGAAATGTCACTGCTAATCTGCCCTTCAAAACAAAACAAAACATAAAACAAACAAACCACCAAACCAAACCAAACCAAACAACATACCCTCATTTCTTTTGGCAACAGCCTTGAGAGCATGAGCTGGTTAAAACCAGCCACTGAGGTTGAAAATATGTATTTGGGTTTTTTTTCCCTCGAGCTGTGGCTTATCAGTGGCCTTTCTTACATCAGCGCCTGGCTATCCTTTAAAGTGCAATATGGATCTGTCATTCTGTGGAGTGCTGGGGAATTTGCTTTTTTTGGTGCTGTGGCAAATTTTTTTGTCTGGATTGTAAAGGCACTGCCCTACCCACCCTTTTGGTGGCTGGTCCCTGAGGCCAGCTCAGATCTGGTGCCCTTGCAGAACCTTGGAACCCTGCTGGGGAAGGAAAGGGGTGAGAAAAAGCTGAGGAAGTAGGGGTCTAGTCCCCTTGGTTTAGGTGGTCTGTTCAACCCAAGGCACCCACCCATGGTCCCTGTGCCTGGCCAGGTGCCTCACTGATTTGGACACTGACTCTGGCTTGTAGACTTGATATCCTGGCTTGTCCTTGCCTTTGCCTCATTGCCTGGGGAACTAGACTTGACTAACCCTGGTTACTATCACAGGGCTTGCTCTGCTCTTTGTTTCTGGGTGCCATACTGCACCCCTCATCAGTGATATTGCTGCCCAGCCAGCCTGACTATAGCCCTCACCTCCCAGCAGCCCTGCTGCTCCCTCAAACTGGGGTTGTCACAAGTATTTGTTCAGCTGTCAAATTTACAGCTGGAAAAAACAGTGTGGTGTCAAGGAACAGGGAAGAGATGAACTGGGTGAGACAAGAGTAATCTATGGGACTCAGTGTCCCACCCTCTGAATGCTGTTCTGCTACCTGTATGTAACCCTAAAGAGTCCATGAAGACCAGGAGAGCACAATAAACCCTTGGCTGCTATAAGAATAGCTAGTGCCATTTATGAGAGCCTGCCTGGCACTTGAGATCTTGTGGGAATTCAGTGGGATTCTTTGGTATTGACCCTGTGGAGGTCAAGATCCCACTCCTATCAAAATAGTGTAAGGCTGGAGGCATCCTTGAAGCATCAAGTAGAATGTCACTTATCCAGGCCAGGGACAACTGTTGCAGGTCATTCCTGATGAATATTCACCTAAGTCTGTTATCAGAGAACTAAATTGTGGACCTGCCACAAGCTGCCTATGTAAATCTATTCCTGTGCTGTAGATTCTTAACCTTAAAATTCTACTATATCTTGCCCTATCCATAAAGAGCACAGAAAATAGATTACTCCCTAATTTTTTGTAGCAGCTTCTTATGCATTTAAAGACTCTCTTGGTCCTTCCTTCCTCAACAATATCATTCATTCCTGCGCTAAAAGACCCTGCTTTTTTCCCAATCTTTCCTTTCATGTTTTTTAGAATTTTGATAATTTTCATGGCTTTCCTCCAGCTTCTCAACATCCTGCAACAAACACAGTGCCCTGTTTGAGATCCTAACACTAAACCATGCATCAGTATTACTTCACCTGCTTATAGATCACACATCTGTATCTCTAGTGTGTTTCCTCATTTCAGGAACAATATGCTTTTGTTGGTTTCATTATAAGTTTTATACTTCTTTCTACATCACAGTTCCTTACCATGTGTTTTTTACACTGAGTTCCACAACCCCCTCACCCAAATGCAGCATTTTGAATTAGTCCCTGTTGAATTAATACAATTTTTCCCACAGATCATTTATTTATTTTATTGGAGATAATTTTTAATTGCTAATCTAACTTATTTACATTCCCACAGAAATCTCCCTATTCCATCTTCTAGACGATTACAGAAAATACCACCTTGCATAGATCCATTCCTTTGCTATGGATCTGAACTGTCAGTCACATTTCAGCAAAAAGACATTAAATAAGTTGTCTTTCAATGTCATTTGCTAATAATTACTCTTCCATTGAGTAGTTCATTAACTCTGTTTTTCCTAATATTAATGCACTGACAGGAGGATTTCAGGAGCAATGGTTGCTAGGACTATCATCTCACTGGCCTATCTGGTGTTGCTCTTGTGTGCTGTTGAAAATAAGTCTTTAGTACTCTGATATAGTTTCTACTTCCTGTATAATTTCCTCCCATGTTAGGGATCAAAGGGATATAACCAAGTTGGTCACTTACTCTGCTTCCTGACCATTGCCTGTACCTGGAAAGTTTGCAGTTGCACCTTTAATAAAATTTCTTTCATGGTACATGATTTCTTTTTAAATTCCCTTTTTTGCCTTGGATCAGCCTTCCAGGAAATGTTACCTAATGACTCTCTGGATAACTGAAATCTGTCCTACTGAAATCCTGTTGACTTTTACTGTAGTGCTGCCTCTTTCTAGTCCCAAGGAAATGTGAATTCTGTCATTTCCATGTCACTGGCACCCACATTCCTCTTTGACCAGTTCCAGCATGCTCTGTTTGTTGGTTCAGAGCCGGCACTCTTTGTGACAAACCAAAAGAAGGACTGCCAGGGTTTCTGACTCTGTCAGCACCTAGCAAACAGTTAATGCATTGTAATGGGGGTAATAAAAGAGTAATTTTGTGTATAATTCTTCTGAGTTTGGTCACAACTAATCACAGAACAATTCATCCCAGGCACACAAGGCTGTGGGACAGCTTTTACCCACTTGAAATATGCATGTTAAAACAACAGCATTAATTCTTACCTTACACTTAGCCACAAATAAAATGCAGAGGGATATATAAAGAGTGTGAATAGCATAAATCTAGCCAAATACATGTGCTGCTACAAAAAACCACAGTTCCAGAAAAGCAGAGTCTTTGCTGCAAATCTTGTGTCTCTTATATTCTTCTACTCATGTGTTCTCTGAGTGGGGAGACAATTTGGAAAAGCAACCACAGGTATTTTGATCCACCTTCTAAGAAAATAATCCAGACTATGGGACAGAGAAGTGATTTCTTTCCATTTTCCTGCTAAAAACTTTTATAACTCACTTCTTTCTCTGCTCTCTGCTATAGCCCTCAGTTCAGTGACAAGGAACAGATGCTGACTTACCACCCCATTTCAGTTAATTCTTCGAACAGCTAACACTTGCTAAATGGGAACTCTCTTAACAGACACCATACCACTCTGTGAGTGCATTGTTTTTTTCCCAAGGTGGTCTTTTTTATAGTGTGAGAAATACAGGGTTGTTGTTTTCTTTTCTGATTAGAAGTCTTTTCTGATTAGAAGAAGATTTATGTAAGGATTTGGGTGTATAATAGACTATGTCTGTGCAAGGCCAAGAAAAGAAAGAACCTGTGTAAGAAAGGACTCCTGTACTATATTCTGATGTCTTTCCAGAGCAGCAGTCCCTGATGTCCTCATTCACATTACTGAGTGGACTAAACAATTTCAACAGGGGTACAAACTCTGCATTTTTGAAACTTACTCCCCATAAAGAAAATGTCTTTAAAAAAAAGATGAATCTTGGTACACATCAGGGCCACAGATGGAGATACATGGGTTTGTCTGTGTATGTGTATGAGTTGTGGCATTTGGGAAGAACCTGGCCTTCCAGTGGTTGCTCTTTACTCTTTCTTTAGGTAGACTTTCAAGGCTTATCACATAACTTTTAGTTCCTTCTCTGATACCCTCTTCAGGAAAAAAAGAAGACAAGTCCAACAAATAAGATTTTAAACAGTCACATTTTTATACTGAGGTTTCTCATTCTCATCAGGCCCAGTGATTTCTGGTTGTTTTTCAAACCTATCAATTAAATTTTGACAGCATTCAGTCTGTATGGTTTGTTTTTGTATGACTGCTATCCTGCTGGAAGCACTGCATGTGAAGACCCTCATAGGGAGTTGGATATTTGGGATTCAGCTTCCCTCTTTATGAGCTTCTCTAAAATATGCAAACTTGCTTGTCAGGTCTAGCAAAATTATGCTTTTATAGTTTTCTGAACTTCAATCACTAGACTTCTCAAAGAGCTGCCAACATCCCCCTTAAAGGTCTCGTGACTCCTAGTACATACTGAAATAATCATGTTGGGCAAAAGTGTTTCTAATCAGTCATGCACAGAGAATTCTCCTTTTCCTTCCAGTTACAAACCTGTTTCTTCTCTCAGGTGTTTTAACTCCAGTGGCTCCAGTCCAGTTAGCATCAGTTCACAAAGCTGTAAGGGACAATTGCATATGCTAACACATTGCTGGGCCTGATGCTTTTTGTATTCATGGCTCTTTACTCCCTTCTGGGAATGAAAAGGGACATTTATTTGGTGTTTCTTACAGAAACAATGTCCATAATTAGGTACCTCGACTGCTGGCTGAGATACAAAGGAACATTTGTTAATTATTTCCGTGTGCTTGAGGAACACGTTACACCAAGGGCTGGCTTGCTTGGGGACCACAAACAGGGAGGTACTAGACTGTCACTGCCATGCCCCTTTTTAACAAAACAGTATTTCTTTTAGAGTCAGGGCTTGGCTTGGATCCCTGGCTGCTCTATCCAAGCCCCAAAGGTACCCACAGTCCTGGCTGTCCCTGCTTGCCAACAGGTTCCTCTGCCCCTGCCCATGGCCCAGAGTCCCATGTCATCACCTTCTGCCCAGAGATGCTGCAGAAGGGAAAGGCTCCCGCTCACCACAGCCCCGCCCACGTGCCTGAGGCTACCGAACACAGCCCACCACTGCTGCAAAAAGCTCTGCCAGCATCCCCATTTCTTCACACCCGTGCTGTTCCTGCACCAAGCGCAGGAGGGACTGAGATTTGCATGCCTGGTCATGGTGCTGTTCCAGACCTGAGTCTCCCAGGCACAAACTTTTAGGATGGATATAAACAGTGGCACCAAGCTCAGCCTGCATCCTGCTCTTCCATCGGTTTTACTGCAGGGTAGCACAATTTCTTGGTAGTGTTGGAGATTGATGTGAGAGAGCAACATAGCACTGGCACTGCCTCTGCCTTTGAAACACCAGGCTGTGCAGAGTGCTGTAAAAATCACATCATGACAGCACCAACAGGAACTGGGTCTCTGCCTTTCAAAGGATGAATCTTTGCCAAGAATTTAGCAAGTCTGACCAGTCTTACCCACCCGTTCAAAAGTAAGCAGGGGAGCCTCTGTAAAGAGGAAAAGGAGGCTGTTAGTACTTTGTGGGCTGGGCACAGGCCACAAATGCTGAACACAAAGAGCTCCAGCTGGGAGTGAGTACTGCCAGGAATTTTCCCCTCTCTGTAATGCTGAGTCGAAGCACTGATGACTCCATTTTCCACTGAGAAGGTCCTATTGGAAAGAAATTCAACGGCCTGTGGGGAGAAGTGCAAGATTTGTCAGGCACACAAGAACCACCTGAGAAGCAAGTGGTTCCCAGGTGCTGCTTATCTCCAGGCCCTGGCCTTGAGGTTCCCCTTCCAGAACCATCCCTGATTCCTCCTGTTTCTGCTCCACCTGCTAAGTCACCAGGCCAGGGCACTGAAGTTGTGGATCACTCCACATGCCCTCAAATCTTAAAGATAACAGTTAGAAAAACAGTTATGAGACTTCCTCCATTCATCCTCTTGTCTCTGCCCATTCTTCACTTCTCCTTATTTCCTCGTGAGATCTGGTGCTCTTTCCTCTCACTCCAACTTTCTTTCTTTCACATTGTGATGGATCTCCCCTGGACTCAGCCTTCCCTCCTTTTCCACATGCTTTCCACAGCTCCCTGGCTCTGTGAAATCAATGAATACAACTGTTTGCTGCCATTACTTTAAAACAGCAAAGTAGAAAAAGAAGCTATTTCTACAGTACTTTATTCTGGGCCTGCCAGTCCCCTTGATTGCCTTCCTGTATAAACCAAAAGCTCCTCAGAAAGGACAGTGCACTTGGATGAGCTACCCATCCTCCACAGGCTTCCTTTCTGCAGTCCCCAACCAGCCCTGGTGGGGTTTTGAACAACCCATAGATGCCACCATGGATTTCACAGTTGGGGACAGAATCCAATGTATTTGGTAGCTGCAGATAAGCAAAGTAAAATGTATTCTAGTCAGCATTCTGTGATCCATGGACACTGCTCTAATGGAGTTCACAGCACTGCAATGCGGAAGTTGCTTAAACTATTGGATGGGGATCATTCAGAAGAACCCCAGAAAAACAAAAATAGTCAGTTTTCCCCTTTGTTGCACAGAGTGATGAAGAGAAAGAGGGCTCCACTTGGTTCAATGACAACTTCTAACTCCTGTACAGAAGAGGATGCAGTGGTATCGTGTCAGCTTTTACCACACTTTCAGCACGAGCAATGCTATTATTGTAATAAAATTAAGGATACCTTTGTCCCACAGTGAATAAAACCAGCATTTTAAATCAGCTGTTTCTACTTCTGAAGTTAAAGGAAGGCTACTTATTTCCTGCTAGCATGTACAATCAATTAATACGAAATTCTTAAACTGCACAGTTACCTTTCCAAATTCCAAAGGCAATCACATCCCCATTTAACCACTGATATCATCAGGATTGCAATATATGTGGTATTCAAGTGTAACGAAATTTCAGTGTATGGATATCTCCCCCCTTTTCACTTTTCCTTAACATTTAAGGTGCTATTTTTTGTAATCTAGTACACTTCAGTCCTTTTCTCCTACTACCCCTTCCTTCCTTACTTTCAATGACATTTATTTTCTCTCCAGCTTTCCCTCTGTGCTTCTTCTTTGCTCATTTTACATTATTTTCTGGTTTAACCTGCTCAACTTCAATTAGCTATGCTCTCCACCCTTCTTTCCCTGTGATACCTGTTTTTATCTGCCAGTACCAAGTAAATATCTTCACATCTGTCTTATCTCTTTCCCCCCAGTTCTTGGGGTGGCAGCTTTAAAGGTAATGCTACACATGCTGTTCTTTGTGTCTCCTCAGACTTCATCAGATTGTTTACTTGCTGGGCATAAAACTTTTACTGGACACCCATGCTCACACAAGCATCTCCTCTTCCAGGGATCCAAGGGGGCTGGAGGTGCAGATGTGCATCAGTCTGCTGTCTCCTCGTTCCATGGGGCTTTGCCAGTTTTCGAAGCCGGAGCTGGGTCCACGCAGACGTATGAGAAAGTGATTATGGTGTGGGCAGACGCAGCTCTAAGTAAGGTAGCACATGCCATGGTACAGGTGCTGGAGGCAGCAAGGAGACATCAGTGCAGCCTAGCACTCAGAGTGAATATTAATCCTGGAGTCCCTGGGGGCTGCTGGTCCAGTTTTCAGCTGCAGTCTGATATAAATTGCTGTCAACACCAGAGCAACTTAGGTAAAATCTAGTACCTGGGCCACAAGTGAGCCTTCAGTCTCTTCTGTAAATGTACTTTGGAAGACTTTGGTGACAGAACAGTCTTTGTGCATTAAACCTGGAATGTGCCTGTGCATGCCAGGGGCAGACCTAGCAGGATTATGGTAGCTGGCTAACTGTGTCTCCAACTACTACTGCCAGACTTATAAATGGGACAGAAATTTAAACAAGTTAAAGGGGGCTTTTTTGGTGGGTTTTTTTTTTTGTTTGTTTGTTTTGGGTTTTCTTTTTTTCTTTTTAGCTTCAGTCAGCTGGAACCTGAACTGGGCTACATCCTGCCTGGCTTCACTTGCCTGTTTCTAGAATTACTATTGACCAAAAACACAAGTATGAACCCTGGTAAAGTGCTCTCAGCTAAGTCTGGCTGGGATGCTCCCCTTACAAAAGTGACAAAGATTGCAGCCTTCTGTTCTGAATCACTCAGGAGTGCACCCACTGAGTAGGAAGGAGAGCTACTGCCCTGAATAGGGGGAGAGCTGGACATGCCTGTCACCTGAGAGTAAAACCAAAGCAAAAGGTCATCAATCAACTGATGTACTTGGTTAGCGAGGCAATTTATGAAAGGTGTGAACCAGCTTCCCCCCTCAGTGAAGTGCTTTTGGGAATAACAGTCAAGGAAAATGCTACATCTGAAAAATAGTTCTTGTGGGATACTGGACAACTGGGGTAGAAGAAATTCTGTTTGGAGAAAGTAACCAAAAAAAGGCTCTTAGCTGCACACATAGGCCCCAGGGATGGGGTCTCCTCTATCACAGCTTCAGGACTTACACTGTCAGCCCTACTCACCAGTTTTTTAAGCAGAATAAGAAAGAAGGCAAGCCAATGAATGGACTGCCAAGGAAAGCTGGAAATGACAAGCTTATCTGGCCACATAAAGGACAATTTTTAAGGCTGTAGCTCATGCACTCTTTTATGCAGCTCAGATCTAGCAGGAGAGTGAATGATGCATGTAAATAACTAAAGAAAGAAAACTTGCTCCTAACTCCCTCTAATCTCAAATTCTACATTTTCAAGTAAAGGTTTGTGCCTTATTTCTGGTGTATGGAATTCTGAAACTCTCAGAATTTGATATCCTTTTATTTCTCCAGTGTCATTTTAAAACTGAGAGGGTGGCACTCATTTGTGGTGCCCCTCCTCTCTGAATCTGAGACTGTACATCCATAAAGCAAGCACTAGTGGGATGAAGTAACTTTGCACAAGTAGCAGCTGATGTTGCCAACTTGATAAAACTGTATGCGCTTGTCGAAAAAAGGCTTCAGAAACAGGAGGCAGAAATGGCACAACTGGGATGACATCTTGCAACTAAGTAACTGTGACATAATACAAATTCCATGGCATCGAAGACTGTGAGGCTGCAAGAAGGGAATTTAAACCGACAAAGTGGGGAGTAGCACGCAAGAAAGCATTCACAATTTGAGAGTACAGTTCCATTCGAAGGGCAGTATGCCCGTAGACTCCGTTTTGTTTTTTGAAATATGGGTTTTCAATGAAAACTTTTTGACCATGCACCATAATAATAGAAAAACTAACAGCGCAATGATTGTCTGCATACGCAAAGGCCCCATCATCCAAGCAAGCAATGAGGAAACTGATGCAAAATCCTTCGTGGAATAACAGCAAATCACGGGCAGGCACCTTCCTCCTTGTACATACAGCGCCCTGCTGCCTCGGTAAAAGCAGTACTGATCCAGTGCCTCATCAGAAGAAGAAACACTTGTTGTAAATCCCTTTTTCCAGAAGCCTTTGGTCCGTTTATAACCAAGCGTTTCCAGAGTGGGAACGGCCGGGATCTCCAGCGCGTCCCCCGCGGCGGTACCTGGGTAGCTCCTCCGCGCCGCGGGGGGCGCTGTGCGCCCGGCCCCACTCGCCTCACGTGGCACCGGCGGCGCATCCCCCAACCAGACACGCGGTCAGGAAGTCGGGCGGCCGCTGCCCCGCTCCTACTACTGCTACTGCTGCTGCTGCTGCTCCTCCTCCTCTTCTTCCTCCTCCTCCTCGTCTNCCCTCCGTGTCCGCCTCCAGCGCCGGGAGACTTGCCCCGGCGGCCGCGCCTCCGCCCCGGGATACCTCCGTACCTGGGACGCGCCCGGCGCCGGGAGGATGGCACAGCCCGCGGCGGAGGAGGCGTGTGGCTGCGCCGCCGCCGCACCGGGAGACGACGGCGAGGAGATGAACGGCAGGAAGGTGGCTCTGATCACCGGCATCACCGGGCAGGTAACGGCGGGGGGGCCCCCCGCT